>CM075026.1:15596914-15660829 GCA_037576675.1 Pangasius sanitwongsei
CTCTTGCAGCTGAATGAACACAAATCCCCACAGCCACGCTCCAACATCTAGTGGAAAGCCTTCCCAGAAGAGTGGAGATTATTGTGACAGGGCTAAATCTGTGGTAATGCCTATGGTTCTGGTGTACGCACATATGGCTGTGATGGTCGAGTGTCCCCATGCTTTTGGCTGTATTGTATATTTTATACTTGAGCCACGTAATCAGTCATTACACACACACACACACACACACACACACACACTGATCCAATGTCATAACCCTGCTTTCCAGACAGAACATTTTACTTTACACTATTCCCTCCTATATTGCCTGAAACAATACTACACTTTGTGTTAGGGCTGGGTGGTATGACAATGTAATATCGATTTATTGTAATAAATTACGTCACAATAAACATTCCTGTGATGATATCACAGACATCATGATATCTTTTTTTGTTGCATTAAATTTTTTTTCTTTAGTAAATAATTACAAACCGACTGCAAGCAGCTGATACGATGTTAAAATTTTGTACATAATCTTTAAAATGGTCAAATGTTACAGATTTTAAACCAAATTTTTTATTTTTTCTCTTTTTCACTGTTTAATATTTGTGTTTATTTTTTCTATAAATAAAAATATTTTTAATATATAAAAAAAATTAAACTATATTTATTATAAATCATAATTAGTAATTATGATTTATAACAGTTTTTTTAAAATGAAAAGCTACTGTATTCCTGGCAGTCTGTGAGCAAACCTATATATCATGATGAATATTGTGTATTGTAGAAATGTCTTGGAGAGTCATGATATGATATATTTTGACTGTAAATATTGTTTTACGTGATGTGATCGGGTTCTTATAGCAATTAAGATATCTTGGAGGCCAAACTGACCTTAAAACTCAGAGACACTGAGACAAATGTGCCTCGTCTTGTTTAGCGACGCTGCCAGGGTCGAGTCTCTGGTCTCCCAAAGGCCATATTAATTATAATTATTATACACAGCAGCCAAGAGAGCTCTTCTACAGTACAAGGATGAAAGGAAAGATGCTCAAACAGCTCCTGTGCCTATCTGTGAACATGCCTGCTTAGACACACCATAAACTAGAGACTACACAGCTTGCGTCTAAGGCTGGTACGATACGAGGATACAATCTCCAGATCACAATGTGTGCTACTTGAAGTCTCCGTCTCTGCCCTGAGCCTAGAAGCGGACACTTCGTACATGTAAACTGATGTCCTGCTCTCTGGATTTGTTTTAGGAGCTGGGAGAGGAGATGTCTGAGGAAGCACAGGAGAAGGACAGACGATGAGTATGTATTCTCTATGTATTTTGGGGGGATTTGATTTATTTATTTATTTTAAAAAAAAAATACTTGTCCAAGCAACAATACACACGTTCTTTCAGAAATGGAGCCGTGCTGCGCTCTGATTGGTCACCGAGGCATTGTGGGCGGGGACTTATGATCGACATGGACTGCACAGATAGCAGATGATCATTTTAGAGACAGGACCGAGCTCCTGATTCTATTCACTAACTATGAGCAAAATGCAGTACAAGCCATCACGCTGCTTTTTAAACCCAGTAAAACGCTGATCCTGAAAGACTCCTAAAACGATGCCTTTTTTTGACACAGTGAAGGAAACACACAACACATCTAATAGCTACAAGTGTTTGTCAAGCTCTTCCTTTCTTTGAAATTGAGGTTCTTGTCCTTGGCTCATTTGAGAACTCGAGCTTATTTTACGTAGCTCTACATTTCACAGTGTACTTCTGCAGGATTCGTTCTGATTGGTCCGATTTATCTTTCTAGAGGCTGTTGTTAAAACGCCAATTGGTTTTATTGATGTTGATGATGTCGGTTTCCTCATATAGAGGCTGCAGTGCCAAAAGACAGAAGATGATGGACGTGGGCGAATCCGATGCCTTGGAGGACACAAGCTCCAGACCGGACCCAGGATGGTTGGCTGAGTGCGCTACAGGTTCTCCCACAGTTCAGCACTGCGCTACAGCCGTCCCACCGTGCCCAAACACCCAGTACAGTCAGAACCCTTTACCTGCCGCCAGGGCGGAGACAGAGGGCTCCTGTATGGAGGTGGAGGCGGCGCAGAGGAAGCTGCAGGAGATTGAGAACAGGTGAGAGACTTATATACCTGGTGTGAGGAAAAGTTCTGTCAGTGTCCGTCTGCTCATACCAGTTCTCACTTTTGGATCATTCCGGGAATAAGAATAGATGGACGAAAAGTGGGAGGAAATGGGAAACCAGGGACGGATAAATCATCAGGCCAGGCTATTAGTTTTTTTTTGTTTGTTTGTTTGTTTTTTAAACTAATATTTATTCATGTTTAGAGAGGACAAATAGCTTCAACAACCAGAGAAAGACAAATAAAACCCTACTCCTTATTGAAAAGTTTTCATTTGTATATGTTTAAACGTAATGAACACACCTCGATGCTGTAGCTATAGCTGACGCGCCTGAATCCCACCCCCTGCTACACTACACCCATCAGCCGATTCGGGATTCGTCTGTTGGTGAAAGGATTTTTCCTAGGTGGATTAATCAGTGTGCGCAGATTATCCACAATCTTCTCAGCGTAAGGAACACAGGTTTGGCGAAACAGAGCCGCAGCAGAAAGCCGTCATATAAGTCTCCTGCTCACGACACGCACAGTATTTTATCTTACAGTTAGCCCTACTGAGAGAAAATAAAGGTGCTAGGACATCTGTGACATTTAACACATTTTGCACAGTAGCTCCGCATTTTAACACCGGAGTATGCTTCTACAGAAATCACCAAAAAATACGCAAAAAAGGAGCAGACGCGAATCTGGAATGATTGACAGTTGCATCTGCGTTTTGAACGCACCAATATTACCTGACACCCTGAAAGCCAAGCCTCCTTCCCCTCCATCTCAAATTAGTCTCTCATGTTAATTTTCCTGCTTATAGACACCTTCAAACAGCCCACTGCAGTAGAACCTAGAGTGCACGTATATACGTGGTTATACGGTAAGCACCAAGTAACCACAAAACCTACTGCTCGTCTGTATTAGTTCCATACACACTTTATTATTAATTGCTGTATATAACATCTTTACACATCTTAACTAAAGCAGACAAGCCTTTTTCTCCCAAGCACCTGATGTTTACTCTAAATCCCAGCGTACACGCACATTCCAGTTCCTCCACCAGCTCACAGCCAAAGCGTTCGCCAGCAACGTCCTGATTTTTAGCTGAGGTCACAGCTAGCTAACTAGCTCGCCCAAGGTTAGCTAACCAAAATCTAGGACTCGAAAAAATCTTGCCATTTGGTCGTGTTTTTCTGTCTTCCAACATAAATACAAACTAGCTGAGGACTGGGTTTTACCCCGAGGGTGCTTGTGCATGTGTGTATGTGGGCGTGTGTATGTGCGTGCGCATATGTGTGTTCAGAATCACTCTAGAGGATGACAGCGATGAGGATCTGGACATAGAGCCGCCTCAGCGCAGACCCGTGCTTGTGCTGTCCGACAGCCTGAGGGAGGGGCTACAGCGCGGCATCACCGACATCCTCCCTCATACAGTAGCACAATCAGTGTGAGTGTCCACTGTCAGAATACACATAACCTACAACCCCTGAACTGGCCAAAACTGTACATTCTCTTAGCATTATTGCCATTACATCACCATTTTAAGACCAAAATCATTTATTACAGCACAATCATTAACTACTATCCAGCTAATAACAGCAAATCCTAATGTTTGATCAGTCTTACACATTCACACTGGTTCATTAGATGTCTTCGTTCTTAATCTGGAGCAGTTTCTGTGTCCTCACAATGTGGAATTACTGAGGAAATTCAAAAATCAAAGAATGTTCCTCAATATCATGTGTTTCATTAGAGTCAGTTTTGTGCTGAAAGTATTACGTGAGGAATAAAAAACAAGGGGGTATGCTGCTGTGAGTGCTGTTAAATAATCAGCGGCGGAGAGCAATTGCCACCCCGACGTAGTTTATTCCTCTTATACCACAGCAAATTGTGGCCAAATCAAAAAATTAACTCATTAAAGAATGACATGTAGTATGTTTTATCCGTTTGTAGTTACATTTAATGTTGCAGAACGTCTGCCAAAAAAGTTAGTTCCTGTTCTCACTTACGTTACAGCAGCTATAAACACCAGCCTCTCTTCTTTATGCTTTCCTGACGTTAACATGACAAAAAAAAAAAATAACACGCAGCTTGTCATGTTACCAAGAAATCGGAAAGCGGAAACTCCTCTATCGGAAAACTTACTGAGTGCTTTAAAGTGCTTGACACTGGAGACTCCTTCCAAAAATGTTAAATAGACGTCTCCTTACAGAAACTTCACCATATCAACGAACGCACTCATCTGTTAATGTGTAACGTCCACCATACAAGTCCACGTGTAAGTCGTTTCTATAGAAATGATGACGTGTTGATTATCAACCTGTCATTTGAATTACAGGCGCATTGAATTACGACTACTCTCAGAGCTGCTGTTACGGAAGATTAATCAACACCTCCTGACCAATCAGAATCCAGAATTCAGCAGCGCTGTGGTATAATAGCGTATCTCGTATGCAGTCATTTGGTAATACCAGCGTAAATAGTGGAGGCAATGTAGCACGATGTGACACACAGTAACATCATGTCTCAAATCACATACTTATTACAGTAAGTGTTTCAGTTTTAAAAACCTCTTAAAACTACCAGAAGGTCAGTTCTGAGGACCAGCCTTCTGGATTTTCTAGATCAGTAAATACTTGTAAATGTAAGGTCAGAGTTTTCAATTCGAGACGCTGCCCAATGACGACAATCACGACGATGGCAGAACGTTTTAAAGAGAAACACAGCTCATTGGTGTGTTTAACGTTGCTGTGCATGAAATCACTAAACATCACAGTTCCATGTGGAAACCAGATGGACAGAGATGTTTTGGCTCTGATGTGCAATCTAGTGGATGCTGCTTTCAATACTCCAGACGTGCAGAAGAGATCCAAGAGTATGTGAACAATGCCGCTCGTGTAGCAGCTGCATGCGCACGTACGCGTGGTGACAGTGAAGCATTATTTGGGCCACGTGAGTCAGGAGCAAAGAAAGATAACTAAAAAAAAATTGTATTAAAATTTTAGAAACAAAAAATTGTATTAAAATTTATACAACATGAGGTGCTGAAATAGATTAGAAACATGCAAAGAGTTGGTCAGAGCTATAAGAATACTGTTGCACGATATATCCCTCGCCCGTGCAGGAGCCGTTCGTGTATGGAGCTGGTGCTGTGGCGCCCCCCGGAGGACCCACTCACTCAGCAGCTGAAGGACTCTCTCCAGAGACAGCAGCGTAAACAGCAGCCGGTGTGCAGACAGACCCCAACACCCATCCCCATCCCCATCCCTAAAGGGCCGGACGAACACACCTTCAGCCCCCTCGCCTGCCCTCCTGCGGCCTCCGGCTCCACAGAGGAGGACATGGAGCTATAGACTTGAGCCTGCGAGCGCGAAACTGACTTTCTCTGTCGAGCTTCGACCAGAGGGTTTCGGGTTTCGTCATTTCTGCCGAAACGTCAGAAAGTCAAACTCTTGTTATTGCACTATGAAGATGAAATGCGAGTTTTGGTGCCATGTCTTGAATCATATGTTGTGTATATCCTTTGTCTGCAGCCTTGGACAGTATTTTGTTGATGAGATAACCGAGTTTTGCGTCACAGGCACCACACTACTACCATGCACGTCTACAAATACTCACATAACGCAGATATGAGGTAAGCGTGATGTAATGTGACAACACGGCTGTTCATCTCCAACTGTGCCAGTGATTGACTATACAGGATATTTACCAATATTTACACTTCAGGTTGTCATCACTATCTCATCTGTTCACAAAAAAATAAACGTGACAGTAAAACTGATTCATACATGGCAAAGCCATAGATAGAATCAGACTCTGCATATCTGTAGCACCTTATAACAAATCCCACATCTCCTTAGCGTTTAGTTCTACTTCTTCTTCTCCTTGTCTACTGGGTGACTTGCATTACGGTGTACTATTATCAGAAAACGTGTTGTCAATAGTTCTTCATCCATGAGATGTCTTTCCAGGAGCTTACAGGTGTGTTTGCGATATGTAGAATGATCTGTTTCGGTCTCTATCTGCGGCATTTTTCACACGTGTGTGACAAGAATGTCTGCATTTTTCCATGTACTACAAAAAAAAAAAAAAAAAAGGACAGAAAACCTTTTGAATTAACACTCGCTTGTAATGGAAGTGTAAGGGCAGTAAGGAATAAAAGAGTGTCATGCTGTTACAGGAAAACAATCGACAGCAGGATGGAGTGACAGTGAAGCAGAGTTCCTGCTACCACTGCACCTCCTGAAGTGTTTTATTCCTCTTATACTACAGCAGTTTGCCTGCGATTACTATTATGATTTATTACTTTTTTTATCCGTTTATAGATACACTTAATGTTGTGGAAGGTGTGTTTATAATTCTCAGTTACGTTATAGCAGCCATAAACAGTCCTTCCCTCACCAGCCTGTCTTTTTTTCCTCTCTCAAATGTTCTGTTTTCAAAGTTACAGCTTACAAAGCGCTGACACTGGAGACTCCTTCCATAAATGGTCAGTAAACATCTCCTCACAGAAAATTTCCTCACATCAACGATTACACGCATTTTTTTTTTTTTTAACGTTTATGCAGCGCATTGACCATACAAGTCCCTTGAATGAGCTGTTTCTATAGTAGCGGTACCGTAATGGAGTGATAACGAGCGCACTGATTCATAGAAACCCGTGATTTGATGCCGCGCTACTGTCAGAGCTGCCGTTATAGAAGATTAATCAACACCTTCTGACCAAACAGAACTGAACATTCACCTGATATTTTTCTACGTTCTCTGCGCCATCAGACCCACACAAGTACACATTCTTCCCTGTGAAGATGTTGTCCCGTCTCTGAAAGGGTGAATCATACAGATTTAAGGCTTCACGGAAGAATTTGTGAACACTACAGTGTCGGCATTTCACGTGACCGTTAACGTTAACAGGCTGAATTCCGTGACAGCTGCCGTTAGACTTGTATTATATACGAGGTTTAAGGTAAACAAGTTTTCTGTTCATTTGTCAATACAGAGAAAAGTGCCAAAATTCTTGGCTAAAACACTATCACTTTAACGCACACGTCTGGAAGTTGTGACCTTCATACTATTTCTGCACTCATGATGTGTTTTTTTGTTTTTGTTTTTGTTTTGTTTTTTTAAATGAAATGCTCTTTCTGTGTGAGCGCATCATATGAAATGTTCCATCCTCACAAAATAAACTCGGCGTAAAAGGCAATATTGAATTGAATCGAGAATTATTATAGCAACAAACCCGGAACGTTCTGCTGTACGTACATCCACTAAATCTGCACGTCTAAAGAAACTGCCTAAATGTGACAAAGTTTTGTGTCTTTCTTCTGGTTTGCTTTTCAGCTTTTCGATTGTACAGTCACTTTAACAAGGTGTGTAAAGTCAGACCTGTTTTTCAATAAAATTAAAGATGTACTTATGAAAGGTTGTGAATGTGTTTATTAATAATAAAAAAAAAAATACAGTGTAGAAAATAATCAACCATAAACAGTTCATGATATTGGATTACAATTGATAAAACAAATACAGTACATCGATGGAAATAGTGTAATTATGCAGGAGTGGAATTTTAATTGTTTGTTTATTTTATATTTTACATGAGCTCAGAGACGGCTGCAAATCAGCTGGTGCTGCTGATCGATATGGGAAAGAGTACCACAGTAGTGATGTTTCCTTTTCTAACGAGTCGACTCTTTGAATCAGATGATTTAGGTGAACTTTGAGAGCGGACTCGCATACATGAGCTTTTTTTTTTTTATTGTACATTTAGGCAATGCCATTACTCTTGCAGTATAATTTAACATAATGCTTCCATGGCTCATTCATGTAGTGCCTCGCTGATGTTACTATTATTTTAGATTAAAAATGGCAACAAACCATTTGAGAGCCGAAAGAGTTGACTCTTACTGGCAGGCTGAATCAACAACAACAACAAAAAAAAAAAGCCATCCCACAGGGCCAGTTACGCTCTCTTGTGCTGCGTCTCAATTCGCCTACTATCCATCCTAAATCATATCTGAGATTAGAATTAATGCGTCCCAGATCATAGTATTTTGAAATGAGTATCCCAAAGGTCCCTGGATGCGCTGCTGTTTCCGGTAGATTTTCGAAGTGTGGATCCGTGGACACTTTTTCGGCTAATATTACCCACAACTCCTTGCGCAAGGGAGGGAGGAGGAGTTTTGTAACGGTTTGCTTCGCTGAATTCAAGGACGCATTTTAGAGCGGTGTAAGTATGTCCCAGTACTTGCATACACTTTTGCTACACACTCAAAAGTATGTACTTTTTCTTCATAGTAACAGCACATACTTTTAGTGCATAGTATAAGTAGGCAAACTGAGACGCAGGGCTGGAATCTCGGTCATGTGTGCATCACTTGGGAACCCTTGAGTATGATTTAATCGCTTTTACTGCGCGTGAACTTTTCCTTGAAGACTGCAGCACTGGTACATAGAAATGGAAAGGTGTAAAATCACTGGCGATGATCTTTATAATGTTCTCAGCATGACACGTCACAAAAAAAGGATATCATCAGTGGTCAGAGTTCAATGGTCAGGGTTCCGCGCTGTTCTGAAATCAGAGCGCTGTCGTGTCACACAGCTGTCCAGCGCTGGAGCAATCTGGGAAAAAGAAACTGCATTATTTCACTATTGTGTTACAGTTATTTATACCAAGTAGTATAGAGAATGTTTCGTACTGTTTACTAATTCCAGTGCCGATCAAGACATCCTGGAAGCTGTCCTATATCATAATTAAGCCACGGTGATGTTACGTACTGTCTCGAGGTAGGATCCAGCCAGCTCGGTGTTCCCCCTGTCCCTGTCCCTGTCCCGGTTTAGACGCACAGCGCTGGGTGTGTAGGTGTGTGTGTGGCTCTGCGTGTCAGCCTGCAGCTGCCGAATGCGGCTCTGGAGGTGACGCAGTAGTCTGTATGAGTCCAGGTCCTGGCTACTGGCGGTGTCTGGGATGTGAGCTGAGGAAGCAGAGGATGCTGGTACGTCCGTGATCTCAGTGGAGCTCTGGAATTAGTGAGCAAGGCAAAAAAATTAAATTAAAGTCACCCAAAATTTGTTCTGAAGATATTTTCCCATACCGAATAATAGATTCAGTCTTCTGGAAAAAAAAATCAAGACTATTAATTGCAAAGGTGACACACACCCTACCTCCTCTTCCTAATCTGCTGTTATATTATCAAGACATCTGCATATTGGAACGTGATTGGCTCTTGTATATTGTGACACAATAACGCACGTCTTGTCTTGCCTGTTCAGTACTAACATTTCCTGTTTTGAATTCCGACCAGTCTGTGTGCTCAATTCCCCTTGAAAGGATTTAAACATAAAAATTTTAAACAAAGTTTATAAAAGTTTATAAAATGCCATTAATTCCATTTTAAGACCTGTTTTTAATAATAAAAAAAAAGTGTCCGAACTATAAACATCAATCAGTGGAGAAGAATGTAAAACCTAAATATCTTAATTACAAATTTAGGATATTAAACTGCTAACACAACAAACAATCATTCAGAAATAACCTTACCATGTTTTTTTCAGGACAGAGGAGTTTACGCTTTCTGTTTCTCGGTAATATTACGAGCTGTATTTTTTTTAAATTAACTTATTAACTTCAACAATGAGAAAGAGTAGCTGGTGAGGGAACGACTGTTTATAGCTGCTATAACAGAAGTGATAACAGGAAGTAACTTGTTTTTTTTGCAGATTTTCCACAACATTATACAGTATGTAAGTATAAATGGATAAAAAGTATCATATATCATCATGTGGTGTGATAAATAACAAATGTAATTACTGGTAATAGGAGGAACAAAACACTTCTGGACATGCTGTTATTGGAAAGTAATCAACTGTGTGGTGCTAACAGTGACTCCGCTTCATCACAGCATGACTTCATTGTTTTATTAATTAGTTAATAAGCCCCTGGCAGCCATTTGTAGTAGGGTACGAATGTTCTGTTTGGGTTTACAGTGATCCATTTTGGTTGCTACTGTGGGACTGTTACAAAAAAAAACAAAAAAACGTGGCTGTTCTTTCCAACATTAACATTATTTTCTTTTCAGTGAATGTAACAAACCATTAAAACATTACAGAGATGTTTGTCTTTGTGAACACGGTGAAAAAAACAACTACTGTTCATGAAGCTGTACCTAAAATGTCATTTTTAATTCCTTAATTATGACATATCCGTGGTGTGATGAGTGATATTACCGCAGTCAGGTGTCTCATCTCTCCCTCGAGCTGCTCCAGCCTCCGACGCTGCTCTGATTTCTGTCTGCAGGCTTTCCTGAGCAACACAGTACACACCACAACATCACTTCTTATACATCTTCTAACACATATTCTCTGATTTTTTTTTTGAATGCACTTGCAGTTTATCTACTACAATATATTTCTCAAACTAATACTAGAACATGTGTGCTATTTAAAGTGAACCGTAATGGCAGGTGACTTATAATTGTATAATTCAAGAAACGCATTCGATTAAAGATTAGTCACGTGTTACGATGTTGTAAAATTAACTGTAACATGCTAAAGGAACAGTTCGGGTACGCACGCAACGTCACACTTACCCCAGACGTAGTCGATCAGACAAAACCAAAAGTTTGCTTGGTGTCTGTTTGCTTTTAGTTTTGTGCTGCAGCTACGAGGTTAAAGTAGCTAACAACTAACTAACGAAACAAGCTTTAGACAACAAACGGGTTTTGGATGATGGACTACATTTGGGTTAAGGAGGAAATTGTGTGCATTTGACTTTTCACTCAAAAAAAAAAAAAAAACAACAGCAAAACTAGAGATGCATCAAAACCATTTTTTCAGACGTTTTTGAAGTACCTGTCAATATCGATGCCGATACTGACACCGAAATGAGTAACCTTCTACGTATTAATCAATCGATAAGAGAAGTCGCAGAACATTTTATTTAGCTCTGTTTATGTTCAAATAGTGTGCATGAAAAGTGCACACGTGTGTTCATGCACTCATGCTACTAGGCTCGTGCTTTATAATGTTAGCTAGTTGATTGCATTCGCTAGCTACTTGGATCGTGTAAGGTTATAATGGAGAGGAGCGGGTTTTTGTTTCAGTTACAGATCTGTACATCAGTAAGTAAAGTACTTTTTTTGTGTCAGAATCCCTCTTTGTCAATAACCGATAGTTACTGATCGACAAGAACAACATACTGGGTAAGCTCTGTTGTGTTCACTCACCTAGCATTGCCTCTAGGCATTGTGTCTCACCTAGCCCTCGTTAGTTTTAGGTTTAAGGCTTAAGAGATTTTATCAGATTACTTGTATTATAGGGAGATGATGTAGTCCCTCCTCTTGATACATATTTTCCAGCATTAATCGTGACATACATCCAGATCGCTGTCATTTTGTGTCGTTTATTCATTAGCATTGTATATGACACCGGCTTACGTTACACAGTATCACGTGGTATCGGATATTAGTATCAGAGCATTTTTTTAAAGTACATGAGCATGGTATTGGTGTTGATGTATCGCTAACCAAATCTATCAAACATATGCATATTTATCGCAAGCAAACCCCAGTTCTAACACAAGCGGTCAATACAAAACTAAATTAAAGTGAGACCTAGACTTATTTTAGTAGACTGTTAGACTACAACCACAGGAAAGCATATTATAGTCTTTAGCTCTAGGTTGTATTAGTGTCTTAGTAACTTCAGAAAGATCTCTAATGGACGAATCAGTCTTCCCAGCGTGCTGATGAAGGATCAGTTCCCCCTTAAGCCAAGAAGACACTACAGGTAGAAATGACTAGCTGTTTCGATCACAGATTTTTAAAGAAATTACATCTATACCATCTACTCTTAAAATGTATTATTAAAAATTTAAAATCATAACTAAACAGAGGTGTTTATTTGTCCATTTTTGTCCACTCACGACCACTGCATTATGAAAAAACACTGGAGAAGGCTTTAAGCTCCGCCCACATAGCACAATCACACCATGTCATATATCATCGAAAAACTTGTTTCCTGCTTTAAATGTCAAAACACGTGTCATTATGATATATAAATTCCTTTATAAAACCTATAAACCACACTTAATAGATTGGAAACACGTCTTTTGAGTTCTCAAGATAATTTTTTCTCTTTATTCAGAACCAAAGAGCTCAGATAATCTGCGTTCAGGAAAATTTACGTCTACATTCCTATCACTAATTAGAAGAAAATTACAGAGAAATGTCTTAACATTGTTGAATTTATGTTCAATTTTATATTAAAAAACAACGTAAAAGCAATTTTGAGATAGCGAATAGTATTTTCTTGATTAAACAATAAATAAATTCTATCATCATCCAATATATATATATATATAAAACTATACTTTTTTGCATTTATTAAATATGCAGTGGTACATATATTTAATTAGATTCGCATAAATAATTGTTCATTTTTTGCAAACGTTCCAATACGAAAAACTACATGTAAGAATTTCACTAAATAACTGGCCAATTATAGCTGTGATATCTGTTGTTTTTTTTGTTTCTTTTTAACATTACCATAAAAACACCTGTAGTGTAAATTCTTGCTGTAAATTCTACTGAATTACATTTTGATAAGAATGAAAAGAGCTGATCCTGGATCAGCACGCCCGTGCCCCGAACCTCTAAGCTACACCAGTTTGCACAGGAGAATCTCTATTACCTTTTCCTCAACCAGTCTACTTTCCATCTGCAGGCAACAAAACACACCTTAAACACTGAAACATTAGCTTTAATGATGCCACATTTACTCGTGACACTTTAACAGCATGGTCGATGCGTGCAGTTTCGAGTCTCTGTCGTGTTTCCACATGAAAAACAGGGTAAATGTTTCCGGGGACATGTTTTCCAGTGGGTCCTAAAAGTGAAAAACTGTCACTGTGTGTGTGTTGGAGTGTATATCTGTGTATTTGACATTTGTGAAGCATAAAAGTGAGAGATCTGAAAGTGTGTGAAGACATTTATGATAGGAATGTTTGAAACACAGATTTTATTTTAAAAGGTGAACTTTTGGCACTGAGGTTAGTTATGATTAGGTGTAGGAATATGTGTGTGTGTGTGTGGTTTTTTCAAAAAACGTGTGTGTTGTCCTAACCTCTCCAGCTCAGACGTGAGCTCCTGTTCAAACTTGCGTGCGAGCCGTGCCGTGGTTTTCTCCTTCCACTGCACCATGTTCCTCTGCACCTGACGCAGCTCTTCATCTTTAGCTCTGAGCTGCCTGCGCAGACGCGCAGCCACGCCGTCACCGTCGTCATCCTCACGCAGACGCACCCTGGTCAGACGGCTCAGCTCCTCAATGTGCTCCTGAGCGACAAAATACACACACACGTAAACAAACATACACACACACACACACACACACACACAGAAAAGCAAATTACTAACTAATTTTTTGAAGGAGCAACAGTGATGCAATAAAAAGCGCGACTAAACATAAGAGCTAGCGTCACTCGTACTCATGCTAGCAATCAATCCAACTCGAGTCTGAGGCTAAGAAACAGAGACTCTGGTTACACTTGTTCAAACTCTATCTGGATTTAGAGAACATCCAGACAAAAATAAAAAAGAAAGTGTAAATGCATCCAATCCACATTTGTGAATGGTGTTTAAATTTTTCTTTAGATTTCCTGTCATTTATTAAATAACTGATTTTGGTTCTGGCAAAGCTGTCCATCCTCGGTCATTTCGTTTTCTCTGTCCTTCCTTTTTTCTTTTATTCTCTCACACATATTAATTCTGATTCATGTACATTTTGCCTTATCTCTGATTCATGCTTATTATTTTGTTCTATATTTTTTCCCATTATTTTCTTCACAACTCTGTTATCGATGTCATTTCTTTCATGGAATTTGTAAAGCGACCTTCCTCTTATTATTATTATTATTATTATTATTATTATTAGTTTAAACAGCAGTAAAGGTTTCAGGACACATTTTAGCCATGGTTTACATGCAAGTGAAATGCATCTACACTACCCACCCACATGTATGTATATTTTGGGTATCCCTTGTCTATTTTTGTGTGTACTGAAAGTTTTAGAAAGTACATTTTATTTACGTCTAGCCTGACTGCTGCTTTAGCTGAGAAAGCAGAAAAGTGTTGCGTTTCCAGGTCTCTCCTGCTGCAAGGAGTAAAAAAAAACATCGTAAATCCTACGACTAAACCACACATGTTGGCATCTCTGGAATAATCAAAATCAAAGTGGTGTTTAATTTGTACATGAAAGCATAACAGTCTGAACAGCCGTAAAAAGTGTAAAAGCATGTGGTTTCACACCTGTATAAGTTTTTCTCTCAACACATTTACAGCTCTCTCCTTCTCAGCTGTTAACTGCTCCCTCTGCACACGCAGTTCCTCCTCCTGAAACACACACACACACACACACGTAAACACACAAGCATTATAGTATGGCTACATGCATGTGTACTGGTTTGGACTGAATGCATTTCTTTATCAGTAAGCATGCAGGTGTGTGTGTGTGTGTGTGTACCCACTTTATCAGTACTCAGCTGTTGTTTGGCATGTGTCAGTGAGGTGATGTGATTCTGCAGGCTGGTGATGAGGTGTTGGAGCGACTTCCTGAGAGACTGCAGCACCTGCACCGCCTCACTCACAGAAACACTACATCACACACACACACACACACACACATTAAAATATATAATATTATTTATCACATACACTGGACAATAAATTGCTTCATGGTGTAAAAAACAGCCCTGTCTTTTCGTTGTATTGTACTGTTTCGTTAATTGGAAAATGATCCTTTGTCTAGCTTAGTTTTTGTACTGTTAGAGTTGCCGTAGTTCTGAGCCTGAGCCTTTGCTACAGTCCTGATCCAAATCCATCTGCCAGGCCTGAAAACCATCTGTACATACAGTTACATACTGTGCAAAAGTCATTATTTTTGTTAAATACAAATATTAACTTACATGTTTATGGATTAGATGTTTTATTTTACTTTAGAAATTGCACAAAAATGTCAGTCTGTCAGTAAAGAAAGGAACAGACCACTTTTCAGACTAAAAACATAATGAAGGCTGCAGAAGCTCCAACAAAACTGTGGCAGATTCTCCAAGATGCTCAGTAAATCTTACCCAATAATTTCCTTATAAAACTGCACAAACTCTACCTGAGACTACTGATGCAAAGGCTTCTCATTATACATCTTACCTTTACTGCTGTTTACTGCTCTTTATAGTCCATTTTGAAACGTACTGTTAAATTTCCTTATTTCTGAAGGCATCTTTGCTTTACAGCATTTCTTTACATGTACTTTTGCACAGTACTGTACATCCGTAAGAAGAAGTCGCAATATAGCAATATTACTGAAATTTAGCAGTGGGTAATATAACCATGACGCCTTTATAATAATAAATCAAGTCCTGATACATCACATTTTTCTTCAATATCATGCAGCTCTAGTTGGTACTCGCAATAATGAATAGCTGTTTGGAGGTAAAAATCTATTTTTTTATCTAACTTTTTGTCTTCTGTCTTCTTCCTGTCTTGTTAATGCACTGCCGCCTAAGTTGCTAGCAAACATCAGAAAATTACATTTTATTTAAAAAGAATAAATAAATCAAAGGTATTGTGAAACTATTTTGTTCTGTATTGCCCATCTGAAACTTTGAAACCTCGTTATTCACTTTATAAAGAACTTCTGTTTAATCAATACCTGTCAATATACATGTAATAAAATTCAAAATGAATAATAGTGCAGGTTTGGTTAAACACTTCCCCTCTCTCTCTCTCTCTCTGTCTCACTCTCCAGGCTACTGATTATTCTCTCCAGATAAGAGTTAAAGTACAAGAGCTTCAGAAACAGTGATGAACGATAAAATAGTACCGAATAAAAAAAGAGAAGACAAAAAAAGAGGAAGACACCTGTCTGATTAACCAGAAAAGCCGTTATCGTCTAGCACAAACTGTACTGAAACCACTTTTAACCCCCTGCGCTTTCTGAAAACGTTTCTGAACCTTCAAAAACCTCGGCTCACACCTCATCACTGTGGTCTGATGGTTGTTGAGTGGTTTACAAATGTTTGCTGCAGACTTTTGGTGCTTGTGGCCACCACACACACACACACATACGCACACACACTCAACACAGAGCCTGAACTGTCATCAAGTTCCAAGTCTTCTTATTAAAAGATCATCTACTAATTAATCTACTTATTAAAAGAAAAACCTCTTCTCTACTTCTGTGTAGAAGCCGTATGTGTGTGTGTGTATGTGTGTGCGTGCACCAGGTCTCTCAGAGTACCTGTGTGAGACATGTGTGTTGTCCACAGTGAAGCCGTTATGAGTGAGCAGCTCCTGCAGACACACACACTCAGTGTGTATATCCTGAGCCCAGCTGGCGCTCTGCTGTTCGTGTCTCGCCGCCGCCCCCTGCTGGAGACGCTCACACTCGGCCAGCTCTGCCCTCACGCCCTGCAGCTCCTGCTCGCTCCGCTTCACACACTCTTTCAGACGCATGGCTTCACTTTCAGCCTCCTGTTAATGACACACACAGGGAAGAGATGATAAAATCATAATTTATCATTTGTAAAATATAATGTGAAGAACCAAAAGACAATCAGAGTGTAATGCTTTTACGGCCTACACACACCTGCTGCAGCTGTCTGCGTAATTTATATAACTCGGTCTGGTGCTCGTCTCTCTGAGCTCTGATCACAGCCGTCTGCTTAGACGCTGTGCTGTCCAACTCCTCCACAGTCTGAGAGACACAGAGAGAGAGAGAGAGAGAGAGATTATAATTGAATTGAGAGTGAGAGAGAGACAGAGAGAGAGAAAATGTGTGCGTGTGTGTGTGCGTACATAAGAGAGATTTGAAGTGAATTGAGAATGTGTTACAGAGAGAGAGAGAGAGAGAAAGTGTATGGGTTTGTGTGTGCACAAAGAGAAAGAGAGAGAGTGTATGGGTTTGTGTGTGCACAAAGAGAGAGAGAGAGTGCATGAGAGAGAATTAAATTGAATTGAGAATGTGTTAGAGAGAGAAAGAGAGAGAGAGAGAGAGAAAGTGTATGGGTTTGTGTGTGCACAAAGAGAGAGAGAGAGTGCATGAGAGAGAGAATCAAATTGAATTGAGAATGTGTTAGAGAGAGAGAGAGAGTGTATGGGTTTGTGTGTGCACAAAGAGAGAGAGAGAGAGTGCATGAGAGAGAATTAAATTGAATTGAGAATGTGTTAGAGAGAGAGAGAGAGAGAGAGAGAGAGAAAGTGTATGGGTTTGTGTGTGCACAAAGAGAGAGAGAGTGCATGAGAGAGAGAATTAAATTTAATTGAGAATGTGTTAGAGAGAGAGAGAGAGAGAGAGAGAGTATTAAAGAGAGAGTGTGTGTGCGTGAGAGATTGAGTAACTGTGTTGCTGGACAGACGTGTATTCACTGATTGTGTGTGTGTGTGTATGTGTGTGTGGAAGCGTAATCGTCCTCACCTTCTGCAGCTCCAGCACTTTATTCTGCAGAGCCAGTGCACTCCTTTTTTCTCTCTCCACCTCCGCTCTCCCTCTCCTCTCCACCTCCTGCATCTGCTTCTCCAGTCTGACCTGCTGCTCTCGGAGAGACTCCGCCCTCTGCTCCTCCCACTTCCTCTGTTCTCGTTCCACTGCCCTCTTCACCTGTAGACAGACAGGAAGTTTTATTTCTAAGCTGCCATGCTTGTATCGTATGTATAAGCCATTAAACTGGAGCCTGAATCAGAAATTTGCGCCTGCCTGGTTACTATGACAATAAGGTTTTTGCTTGGCTGTAAAATTTGTTACTTTATACCACAGCGCTGTTGAGTTCTCTATTCTGATTGGTCAGAAGGTGTTGATCCATTTTCTATAACAGCAGCTATATCAATGCGCTCTTTCTAATATGTTACTGTTTCTGTAATAACAGCGAGTACACAGGGATTTGGAAGGCGGACACTCTACATAAACGGATTAGAAAATGGGCTAACCTTTATTTCACATTTATAGAAGGAGTCTCCAGTGTCAGTGCTTTTTTAGAAGGGAGAGGTAAAGCTGTAACTCTATGTTTTCAGACACGGGAAAATTTTCAGGACAGAGGACTGCGATTTTTCTGTCTTATTAAACCCAAGTGATGGAACAGCTGTTTATAGCTGCTGTAGTGCAAGTGATAACAGGAACTTGTTTCGCAGACCTTCTACAACATTAAACGTAACTATAAATGGATAAAAAGTACAACGTGTCATTCTTTAATAAATTAAAATCACATTTGTTGACACATAGCTGTGGTATAAGCGGAATAAAACACTTCAGAAGGGAGCTGTTATAGGAAAATAATCAACTTCAGTGTAGTAACAATTATTATTATTATTATTATTATTATTATTATTATTATTATTACTGAATGCTATATAGAGAGAAAACCTGTTCTTGAGTTTCTCCTCTCAGCTCCTCTTCTCTCCTGCTGAGTTCCTCCTGCTGCTGCTTTAAAGACTCCTGTAGTCTGTTCACCTCTTCCTCTGCCATCTGAAAAGGGTGAGAGACAGAGGATAGAGAAATGAGAGTGTGTGTGAGAGAGAGAGAGAGTTATATACTTGCCTATAATAGTATATTTATATTATGTGTATGTATGATGTGACCTCTGACCTGGATGCGGTTGTGTAGGGACTCAGTGTGGCGTGTGTGTGTGACGGCTTGCTCTCTGAGCGCGGCCTCTTTTATCTCATGCACCTGAATACGGACCTGCGTATACACACACACACACACACACACACACACACACACACACACACAGTGGTAGCCATCACTATTCACATCTTAGCAGCACACTAATGCTGCGTGTTTGTGTGTGTGTGTGTGTGTAGTACCCGGTGTAACTCGTCTGCGTGGGTCAGAGTCATCTGAGTCCTGAGCTGCTCGACTTCCACTTCCTGCAGAGACGTGTGGAGAAAACACGTACAGGACTTTTGCATATATTAGCTAGACATCGTTCATTCTTTGAAATTAGTAAAAATTTAGTGCAATCTTATAATTACATCCAACACTACACACAAGACCCAAAAACTAGATTATCCCCTCTGTTACTGTAAATACATTTTGTTTCTGAGCGTGTGCCAGCGCTGCTGTTAGCTTAGCACTCTCCTCCTCTCTGACAGCCCTGATCTCCATCTCGAGGCGATTCTTCTCCTCTTGCGTGGCCAGGAGAAGCAGCTCCTTCTGTGCAATGATCTTCTCGAGAGCCCCAAGCCGGCCTTCCTGCTCCACTCGTTCGCTCTGTGAAGACTGAGACATGCAGACAGAGGCCGAGGTTGACAAATGGAACAGAAGAGACAGACACACCTGAGAGACTGAGAGAACCTACTTCCTGTAGCACTTGTCTTGTTTTGGTGGCTGCAATCAGCTTCTCCTCCAGCTGGGAGCATCTCTCTCTGAGCTTCCTGTTCTCCTCCTGCTTCTGCTCCAGCTCCTGGGTTACTTCCTCCAATCTCTGAGAGAAAGAGAGAAAACGAAGGAGAAAAAGGCGAATAAACAACAGAAACAAAGTAAAGTACAGGAGACGAGCCTTGCTCCGAGTTTGTGTTTTACCTCTTGCATGGAGTCCAGTGTGCGTCTGAAGCGCCGCTGCTCGGAGAACAGGTCCGATTTGGCGTTGTCCAAAAGCCGATCCATCTCCTCCCTTTCCAGCGCAGACACACAGCCGCTATTCACGTGCTAGAGATGGAAGTATGAAACAGTTGTATGGAGGAAGGAATAAAACAGAAGCAATACAGAAGGTTGAAAGGTGAAGTGGAGTCTGACGTAGGGTGAGCTACTGTATGTACTGTTTATTAGGTGGTCACATGCAGGCCAGTCCTTAAGTGTGACACAAGACAGGTGTGTCTTTGTATATTACATGACATAGGCATATCCGCATCTCAATGTGTAGCAATATATAATCGCAATGTCTCTGGATGTTCAGCATTTATAGAACTATATTCCCGCCTCCGCCCTCTGTGCTTAGAGTTTGCATGTTCTCCCTGTCCTTTGGGGGTTTCCTCTGGGCACTCTGGTTACCTCCCCAAGTCCAAAGACATACTTAGTAGGCTGATTGACCTTGATCTCTAAATCGTCCGTAGTATGGGAATGGGTGTGCGATGGGCTGGCACCCTGTCCAGGGTGTCCTCCACCTTGTGCCCCGAGCCCCCTAGGATAGGCTCCAGGCTCCCCGTGACCCTGTGTAGGATAAGCGGTACAGAAAATGGGTGGATGGATGGATGGATGGCCATTTGATTGAAAATAATATGGTGGTCTCTGACTTTTGCATAGTACTGCAGCTCCACATTGCAACTATACAATTTACAGTTTACAAAAGAGAGCCAAATTATATACCAAAATATAAACATACAGTATATTGCTGTTGTAACTTGCAGAAAAATGCAGAACCATGCAGAATTAACCCCAATAATTATTATGTACAGTGCCTTGCATAAGTGTTACAACATGGAAAACAGCCCATAATATTGAGGTAAAAGGAAAACTCAATATATTTTGTATAATTATTTACAAACTCATAAACATAGCAGTTTTGATTGAATAAATTTTCCCCCCCTGTTGCTATGAAACCCCTAAACTAGCTCTGGTGCAACCAGTCACCATCAGACGTGACATAATTAGTTATATGGAGACAATTTGTGCACAATTAATGAGTCGTGTGATCTCAGTATGAATTCACCTGTTCCTGGAGGAACAAAGACTATGTTAAAGAACATATCTAAACAAACAGCATTATGAAGACTAGTGCTGATTTGGTTATAAAAAAAAAAAAAAATCTCCCAAATTTTGAATATCCCACAGAGCAACATTAAATCAATTATTACAAAATTGAAATAAATTTGGAACAACCACATCAGAGCAGCCAAGAGATCAAGGGTGCTCATGATGCTACCACCACCGTGCTTTATACAGTATTATCAGAGCAATGAGCAGTGTTGGGTTTCCTGCTAATGAATGTTACCAGTGCATTATTCACTAGAATCATTGATTTTTTTATTTTTAGTGATAATCTCAGAAAAATAGGTAAATGAAGTTGGAGTGCGTGTTACCCTTTGAGGGCTGGTGTCATGGTGAACAGTGGTTATGTGTCTCTGTAGGGCAGCCTTGCTCTCCTGCAGAGCCCTGACCTCCTGAATGTACAAGTCTCTCTGAGCTTGGAGTTTGTGCAGCTCACTCCTGCAACACACACACACACACACACACCCAAAAGAGACACAACAGACTCCACTGTTCATTTTGCAGTAAAAGACATAAAAGTAATCACACGGGGAAGGTGTGCGTGGAGTTGGTGTTTACCTGAGGAGCTGAGTGTGTGTCCTGGTGTGAGTCACACTAAGAAGCAGTGTGTGTTGCTCTTTCTCAGCCTGCTCGACCTCCTCCCTCAGTCTCTCCACTCCCTGTACAGCTGCCTGGAGGAAAACACACAGGTTTACACTAAACCAAACTGAAGACCACACACACACACACACACATACACACACACACATGTCCCCACAAGGTTAGGAGTATCTGACAGTTGTGGGGACAGATTTGTGTGGACATTTGGCTGCAGCTTTTATTTAAAAAAAAAAAAAAAAGAAGCAAAAGGTTTTCTTTTGTTTACTGAGGTTAAGGTTTGTGTGTGTGTGTCTGTGTGTGTGTGTGTGTGTGTACCACTTTTTGCTGCTGAAGTTCAGCACATGACAATTCCACATAGCTGAATTCTGGGTTGATGTTGTCACCAGCCATCGCTTTGCTCTAAAACAGACACACACATAGAAAATCTACACCAAATATAAAGTAAAAAAAAAGATTTAAATTCCTGATGTTCTTCCAGAATGTATGATATAACATGAACAGGATAGGAGTGTGTTCAGTGCAGTGTCTCACAGCTGTTGAGGCTGTAGAGCTGGTGGAGGTGTTGTTCCTCCTGCTTTGGTTCCTTTTCTCTCTTCGCTGGACGCTGGCTGGAGATCTCAGCAGTCTGTAACGCCTTACACACACACTGTTCACCTCGTCTTCAGAGCTAACACACACACACACATACACCAAATATGAACACGTAAGCCCACACATACAAAGAGAGAGAGAGAGAGAGAGAGAGAATCAGGCTTCAGATTGAGATTCATTCGGATTTTATTTAACATGATTGATAAGGAGTTATCACACACTCTGCAGAATCTACCTGGCTATTTGGTTTTCAGGTCGTTGTGTGGTTCTTTCGCTGGTTCTTCCTTCAAACGGTCCATTCTCTAAGAACCCTTCCTGTGCTGTATTGAAATATACAGAAAAATATGTGCAATAATGTGCATCATATGCCACATCATATACACAAAAATCACATATGTAAAGAATAACACATGAGGGGATGTGCTGTTATAGAGTAAATATCAATGGTGGTTTGGTGTAATGCAGCCTGACATGAGACTGATATGGCCCTGATGCTGATTATTTTACTCCAACAGCTAGTGTTTTAACAATTACTATTTTCTCCTTATTAAAAAAACAACACATCACAAAGCACTGACACTGGAGACTCCTTCTATAGATGTTAAATAAGCACCCTCTAACAAATGATGATTAATGATTATACGTTTTTCTTCTTTAGCCTTCGATTATGTGGAGCGTTCACCATACAAGTCCCTGTGTTAGTTGTAACAACACATCATCATTTTTATCCATTTCTGGTTATGTTTAAAGTTGTGGAGTGTCCGTGAAAGAAGTCAGTTCCTGTTATTAATTATGTTCTAGCAGCTACAAACTGTCGTTCCCTCACCAGACTCATTTTTTTCCTATCTCTTGAAGTTAATAAGACAAAAAAAAAAAAAACACAGCTCGTCATGTTAGTGACAAATATACTGAGAATATCTTGTGCATTGAAGACCTCCCACTGGCCACAAACGCACTGTTACAAAGCACTGACACTGGAGACTCCTTCTATAGATGTTAAATAAGCACCCTCTAACAAATCATGATTAATGATTATACGTTTTTCTTCTTTAGCCTTCGATTATGTGGAGCGTTCACCATACAAGTCCCTGTGTTAGTTGTTACTATAGAAACGATAACATATTAGAACGAGCATAGTAATATTACAATCCGTTCTGGAAAATGAATTAACCCCTTCTGACCAATTAGAATTGAGAATTCAAGATGTACGAATTACAGCCTACTCACACACACACACACACATACACACGCACACACACAGTACCTATCCTGTTGGTGAGAGTGCTCTGGAGGTGGTGTCTTACTCGCTCCGTACACACAGAGTCCAGATCGCTGTCTATAGTGACCAAGTCGAAACTTTTCAGTGGAACACCTACATAAGCAAAAAGTGTGAAGTACAGCCAGGTGTCCTGCAATTTTATTCTAATCTAATCAAACCTAACCGATGGTTTACTTAAACTGAAATTAGTTTTAATCTCAAGCTCAGTATACATAAATTCAGTCTAACAGAAATTTTAATAAAAGTACACCCACACTGGGGTCCGAAAGTCTGAGAGCACTAGTGAAAATGCTTCTATTTTTGCATTCTTTTCTAATATAGTACAACAGTTTTCATTACAAGTTATATTGTTGACCACAACTCGAGTGAAAAGTAGAGGCTTTTAAATATTTACATGAATTTCAGAGTTTCTAAGCATTTCATACGTCCCCTTATTTGCTTTAATGACAGCATGCACTCGAGCTGGCATGGTCTCCACAGGTTTGTGCAAAACCTGACGATCCGTTTTTAGATCAAATCCATCAGAGTGTCGTCTGAACACACGCTTCAATAGAAGAGATTAGACATGAGGAAAATCTGACCTTTTGTACATAGCAGTTAACACGGTCAATATCACACATTTGCTTACATTTATATAGGGACCTAGAAATAGTGCAGAATCTTGATATTAAATATTCAGGATATTGAACATTTAGTTGCTTTGATTTACACATTTCAAAATTCTAATTTCAGTTTATTTCCCATTTTAAATGAAACAAAATATCCAAGATTTTCGATGTGCTCTCAGCTCAGACTTTTGGACCCCACTGCGTATATATATATATATATATATATATATATACACATATACATATACACACAGCTGTGTGTGTGTGTGTGTGTATATATATGTATATATATATATATGACAAACTGAGAAACCCTGTATATTAAGCTCATATTTATACCAGGCTCTGTATTCTGAATACATTTCCAATAAAACACACATAAACACACATTCATTTCAACTATCTAATTAACGTAAAACTCAGTACAGGAACACGTGAGTCTGACAGTGTATGATCTGAGATACCTGCTAGTTGTCTGCTGGGAGATTTAAAAGAAAGCACGCTGGGGTTCTGGTCTGCGTTCTGGCTGCTTGTGACCCAAGGTTCGGTGAGGAGTGTGGTGTCGCTGCTGATACTGGCACAATCTGGAGCACTGAAGTCTGGAGCTGGTGACAAAACCCGAGAGTCCTTTCGATTTTTTATAAAGTTTGTTTTTGTAAAATAGTATTTATTTCACCAGGAATTTATTTAAAGCTTTGCTGCCTCTTAGAGGTGAACAGCTGTCAGGAAACTGTACACATTTAAAGTGTGTTTTACATCAAATTTCAATCGTTCAACAATGATTTCTGTGAGTAATTACAAAGTATTCAAAGCTATGAATAAATAAGAAACGTGGCACTACAGCAAACCCAAATCTGGGACAACTTCATCTGTCTGAGAAGATTTCTTTAAAGGTGCCGTTTGTAATGATTAAAAGTGTTTATATCTTTCTAATAATCCCATATATTAGTTTATATATACTCTAAAAACTGAGATTTACAATGTTGCCCTTTAATATATCTCCCTAGTTTATTTTTATTTATATATTTACTCTGCCACTTTTCCTCTTTTCGCTCTTTTCTCTGCCTGACAGACAGCAAAAGCATCTAAAAATTACAGTCAGCTTCATTACGATGGACTAACCCCAGTTTTCTGACCCAAACCGCCACACATCACACCAGATTAATCTAACACGTGATCGGCTTACCAGATCCGGCTGCACTCAGCTCGGTCGGTTCCAGCATTTCCTCTAGGAATCTTGAGCTGAAATCCTCAGTGCGCACGCTGTCCTGTTCATCACCCTCCTCCTTCCTTGTTACCTGCTTTGTTTTAATATTATGTAAGGATTAACACACTTGGGGGTGTGCCGCTAGAGGAAAATAATCAAGCCGATGCAAAGCTGAGTCACTATTGCCTCTCCAAAGTCGATTATATTTCTATAACAGCACATCCTGAAGCATGTTATTCCTCTTATAAAACAGTAATTCTACAACTACAACTCATTTATTACCCAATGACACAATATTTTTTTATCCATTTATAGTTACAGTTAACACTGTGGAACGTCCGTAAAACAGTCATTTCTTCAGCCAAAGAAAAACTGGATAGAACAAACTCCTCTGTCCTGAAGACTTTCCTGTGGTGGAAAACTAACTGATTGTTACAAATGCACTGGACACTGGAGACTCCTTCCACAGAATTTAAATAAACTCCTTACAGAAAACTTCATCATGTCAAAAGTTATGCATTTTTGTTTTAAGCTCTGTGTTATGTGGTGCGTCCACCATCCAAAAGAATGCGTATTAGAACAAGCGCTTAAATATAAACTTGATTTGCAGACTGTTCTAGAAAATGAATCAACACCTTCTGACCAATCAGATGAGAGCATTAGCAGCTTCTGTAATGTTTATTTGTTTCTTCATGCATTTAACTAGAATTTAAATAATACAAAAAAAATAATGACAGTAATTGCTGTTTGTATTATATTTTATTAATGGCCATGACGATGATGATGATGCTTATTATTATTATTATTATTATTATTATTATTATTATTATTATACCCCAGTGCCAGGTCCCAGCAGTCGCTCCAGTCTCCACAGACACTGTTCTGTCTTGGAGCTCCTGACTCCTCCATCTCCTCCTGTGTGCCAGGAGGTGGCAGTACCCAATCCTGCATGCTCCTCACACTCATCCTCCCGCAGTCCAGCGACCTCCATTCCTCTCCTGCTGGGCTCCACTGTGGGGGGAAAAAAAAGACAGCAGCTCAGGATAACAGGATGCACCGGATCTGTAGATGACTGTAATCTACAGATGTTTCTGAGGTCACCTGTGGTCAGATCTGCGTGATCTGAATTCAACCCCTCAGGAGCAGAGCTCGCTTTATCCGTGCCGAGACCGGTGTCTTTACTCACAGACGTACTCCTGTCAAGAGACACTGAAGGAAAGAGAAAAGGGAAAGAAAAATATGTCAAGACAAATGTCTGTGGTTTAAGTTCCCAGTCCTGGGAATACATACACTCACCAGAGTGCAAACCGCTCCTTCCTTTCAAGCTTCATTTTTCTTCATAATATCTCTATACACATTTAATAAGAGGGTGTATATGACAGGCTAATATGAAACCACGTGTCAAGCAGGTTGGAACTAAAGCTGTGAGTGAAGAAATGTCGGACCAGACGTGCCACAGGTGCCATCATGTGAAGAATAATTTGAAGCAATCATTTGGATGTTTTGCTCTACAGTGTCATACATAATTTGTAGCGGTGTAACGATGCACTGTGATGCAGAAATGTGACGATGTGCATTATGGGAATGTGCGATACACAACATGGGAATCAGCATTCTATTAATTATGCATCTAACGCAATTGCACTGTTTGAACTTATGTGTGCTAGGACCGACAGCTCTGGATCACAATGAGTGGCTCACAGTATAGGTTATAAGGTTACAAGACTAGGTTATAACAGTTAAAAATAACTTTTCAGTAGCTTTTAAACGACACTTGCTCCGCACCACTCCGATCTACAGAGAAAGAGGTCGCATAAGCCAGGCATTTTAGCCGACTTTGGAGCTCTATATGACGCTATATGACGCCTGAGCCGCTGCTACGATGCTCATTATGTTTCATTCGAACATTTTGGGGAGAATTTATACAGTATGTATTTATTTTTAAGATATGGTGAACCTGTAGTACATTTTGTTTATAACATTAAACCTCTGTTCACTGCAATTTTTGATTTATTTAGTTTTATACGAACAAAAATGCACATTGTTTTGCACTGATTCAGAAATAAAAAGGAGTCTTTTCAGTCATAATTTTTCTTCATTCAAGTTTTGTTCAAAATATTCTGAGAATCAAACTGAGTCAAATCGTGAAGCCAGTATCGTGAATCTAATCACATTGTGACAAGAGTGTATTGTACCCCTGCTAATTTGCACTGAATTGAATTGCGACTACATAGAAAGTGAACGGTTGTCTATCGCTCTGTCACTTGCTAGTGTGAACATGGGGTTAGAGTAGGAAAAGCGCAACACATGGCAGGCATTATGACCTGTCTGTCCTTTGAAAGCGACTACGTTTACCTGAAGCAAGAATATCTTCTGTCTTTCCGTTTTCTCCGTTAGCCTGGCCATGATTGCAAGTCTAAAGACATAAAACATTTTACAAATTCTTTCTGAGTTTTCAGTCCATTTAAAGGTGAATTTGTCTAATATTTAAGAGTGATTCTAGACGTTTAATAATAATGCCATGTTAAAGACATTCACAAGATTGCACATGCAGTTGGTTTATTTACTATATTTGCTTCAGGCTTTTATTCACATTTTTCAATGTTGATCGATTTCTGACTATTAAGTGAGAAAACATCGCAATGCAGCTTATCAGAAATGCCCTGCTCAGTAAACAGTGTCTCTCTGACCTGCAGGCGACTGAGCTGAGCATCAATGGCGTCCAGGAGCAAATCGCAGTGGTCTCGAGGGACAGCAGGTGGACACACCCCGAAATCACTGATCACCTCTGAGAAGAGTGAAAGAACAGAATGAGTACTAAAAATGCAATTAAAAGTTTTTGTGTTAATACAACTGTGTGTGGATGAGGCTATAAAGCACTAGAGGACACAATAGAACATAGTATGTGTCCCAAGTCTGCTATAATATTTGTGTGCATGGGAGTGAATGAGAGAAGGGTTCAAGGAGGAATAAAAAAATCGTTCTGATGTTGTACTTCATCTACTTAACCGCTATGGGTCTGATCTTGACTAATCTTGGCTAATGGACCTTTAATCTGGATGTGAACCAGAATCCCATAACCATATATAAACCAAAATCAGTAAAAGACATAAGACGGATCTCCGATTGAAATAACAGTTGGAAGAAACACTTCTGACCGGTACAGAGCAGCTCATCAGTGTCATCAGCTCCATCATGGTTGCCATCTTCCATCACCTACAGATTAGAGAGCACACTAATGGTCAGGTAATGACAAAAAATCAGCAGAATTCTGGATCCTGTGCATATGTACTCTGTTGTCATCTCAGATTGAGGCATGTTTTCTCTCATTTTTGGTGTCTTTGTCATTGTTTTCTTTCTTTTTCTTTTCTGATGTCCCAGTTTTGTTGAGGAAAGACCTGATATTGCCACTTTTAAAGGAACAGTTTGGTCAAAAATGAATTGTACAAGAATTTAAGAATTTTTCCTCTCACCACCTGTAATCAAAGGTAGATACATAAACATAAATATTACAAGAATATAAAAAGAATGGTAGCATTGGTATATGAAAAGAAATATACAATATTTGCTCATCAGAAACAAGTGAACCTGTATGGGGCGGACTGAACCATTTCCTTCTTTGATAGGGGGGGAAAGCGCCCAATAGGTATGCATACTCTTATTAATAATGAAAGTTTTAATCATTCAACATATTAATTACGCGAATCTCTGATTAATTGTGATTGAATGTACATAAAAAACACATAAGAATATATAAAACCAAAATAAATAAACCAGTTTTGAGCGCTCCCCCCCCCCCCCCCGCCCCCTTTCAGGACCCTGAGTGGTGTTAACGTTACCTAGGAAACGGCTCCAGAGGAAGGAAGAAACTCCACAAACACTTTCACAAAAGAAGCTCGTAAAACTTCACTCCTAACGTGTCTAAAAATGTCCGAAATCCAGTATAGTGTTCGTAGTGTGTCTTGTAAATAAAAACAAATATATTTACTAAACTAATTAGGCTAGTTAGATATGTTTAGCGAAGTTCGAATCGCACTTTTCTCTCTGTTATGGAACTCACATCATGTATTTAAGGCAGTGTGTCGTCTAAATGTCTGTCGTCTTTTCTTTTACATGCTTCAGAACAGTTATTTTCATGTATAACCCATTAAAAAACTTAAATCTGTACTCACAGTTAGCTGAGCTCCCGAGAAGAGAGAGTGTCGCGCGAGACAACGCTGCGGAATATGAGTGACATTTAAGCCAAGCGCGCGCCAGGGTTCCCCTAGCAACAAGCGCCCCTAGCAACCAACGCTCCAAGTTAGCAAGAAAGGGTGCAAAAGTTTGCATTCCTCCATGGTTTCTTAAAGAAAAAAGGAAAAAGTCATCTGCAAAATTTACAATAATAGAAAATGCACCAAAAAAATTACAATACGTAACAATAAGCAACAAGGCAACAAACCAAAACAGAGCAAAAATAAATAAATAAATAAATTAATTAATTTTGGAAAGACCAATAACAACAGTCAAGACTTAATTTAAAGAACATGTATCTGGCAGTTATAAAAGATAAGACAAGAAAAATATCATCCTGCAACCACAGTACAGTATCACCGACTGCAGAAACACCTGTACACCTGCTCATTCATGCAATTATCCAATCAGCAATCATGTGGCAGCAGCGCAATGACAAAATCATGACAGATGCAGGTCAAGAGCTGCAATTAAGGTTCACGTCAACCATCAGAACCCATTCTGATTAAATGTGATCTCTCATTCTGGTGCCGGAAGAATGGGGTGAATATTTCAGAAACTGCTGATCTTCTGGGATTTTCCACACACATCTGTAGAGACTCTAGAGTTCACACAGAATGGTGTGAAAAACAAAAAACATCCAGGCAGAAAAGCCTTGTTGATATGAGAGGTCAGGGGAGAATGGCCAGAGAGGTTCGAGCTCACAGGAGAGATATGGTAGCTCTAATAACCACTCTGTGTGTCACACACACACTCACACACATATATATACAGTCATATACTGTCACATAAGTGTTTGGACAGTGACACAATTTTTGTAATTTTGCCTCCACAATGGAGTTGAAATGAAGCAATCAAGATGTGATTAAAGTGTAGACTTTCAGCTTTAATACAAGTGGTTTAACAAAAATATTGCATTAACCGGTTTGGAATTACAGCCTTTTTTTTTTTTTTTTTTTTTTTTTTTTTTTACAAAGTCCCTCCATTTTCACAAGCCCAAAAGTAATTGGACAAAGGAACATAATCAGAAATATCATGGATATCATACGGATTATTTTTAATACTTGGATGTAAATCACCAAATGCTGAGGTTCCTCCGTTAGGATGCTTTGCCAGACCTTTTACTGCAGCTGCCTTCAGTTGCTGCTTGTTTGTGGGTCTTTGTACCTTCAGTTTTGTCTTCAAATGAAAAAAGTGTGAAAAAAAGTGTGAAAAATACATATATATAAACCTCAGCAACACTGCTGTTCCCTCGCTCCAGCTCAACACTATTTTAGTGTCCCTATGGTGGTCCTAATGTTCTGAAAAATACCCCAGAAGCCACAACCCATCTGTACCACTAAGACTCCAGTGTTTGGATTTTTGCTAAACGTAAGAATGGGTACTCTTTGACGAATACTGAGGTTTCAGGCGCACGGCACTTTCTGGACGTTTCTCTAGTACGATTAGGTTTAGATTAGGAGCCTGTGATCCCTGACGTCACCAATACATTTGCGTCATTCACATCACCAATGCACAAACAAATCCACTTTGAACAAATAAAGCCTTCATGATCTCTTTGACTGCAGACCTAGAGACACTGAGCGACGTGCTTGATTGCTGGTGAGTGACCTTTAACCTTCGTTCTCATTTCTTGGGAACTTTGGGGAATGCGTGGTGCATGAACGTGCACACACATCTCAGTGTTCCCTGATTCGGCACATTTTATTGTTTTATTGTGGCCTGTGCCTCTTGACGGATCTTTATAATAGTCATCTTTTTCAGCTGCATATAATGTGTGTATTAAGACCAGTTAACTGATTAAAATGTGCTGCTAGTGCCACAGTCGATGAACTTTGATCTGACCAATATCTTGCCTAACCAGATGTGTGTAAATCCCTCATCTGATTGGTTTACCAGCCCACACACCCCCTTAAAGGCCCCTCAGACTTCTGCACCAGGCTCGTGTTCAGTCTTTCTGTCTACCTGTACCTGCACTGCAGCTTCACAAACCACAGCTCACAATGTCGGACAGAGGAGCCTTCGATACCAACGTAATCACACTCACCAGGTTCGTCCTGGAGGAAGGACGGAAAGCCAAAGGGACTGGAGAGCTGACCACGCTCCTCAACTCCATGTGCACAGCCATCAAAGCGATTTCCTCTGCAGTCAGGAAAGCAGGAATCGCTAACCTGTAAGTGTCACAAGGTACTTCTCTTGAGACCTGAAAACATACCTGGAGTAGGAGTATGTATAAAGGCATGCATTTTATTTATTGCATTCTATTTTATGATCCTCTATATATAAAAAAAGAAATCTAAATGAACCAGATTTGATTGTGCTGTAAAATTATTGTATGAAGTTTGAGATATTATAGTGTTTATACCACAATGTTGTCAGTAGGTGTCGGTTAATTTTCTATAACAGCAGCTTTAACAGCTGCAAACCTAATAAATGGATTAACAAAAGTGTTGTTACTTCGCAAAGAAAGTATATAGTTGTTGATACTTTGAAGCTTTTTCTAAATAGGCGTTTATGTAACATCTATGGAAGGAGTCTCCAGTATCAATCAGCGGGGTTTCTACCAAAAGAGTAGGGAGTCTTCACGACAGAGAAGGTTGTGCTCAGTAACAGGTCAAGCTGTGTGTGTGTGTGTGTGTGTGTGTGTCATATTAACTTCAAGAGAGAGAAAAAAGAGAAGCTCGTGAGGGAACGACTCATTATTGCTGCTATAACAAGAACTAACTTGTTTCACAGGCAAAATTGTAACTATGAACAAATAAAACTATGATGTTTGTTAATATTTAAAAAAAAATTGTAATTGTTAGCAAATCGCTGTGATATAAGAGGATTTAAACACTTTGTAACACACTGTTATAGGAAAATAATCAACATCCGGATGGCAACAGTAACTCCGCTTCATCACACCACTCTGTCACTGATAATTTTCCTAGAACAGAATGCCACGCAGTGTTTTATTTCTTACATACGCATGTCAGTATAATAGCAGAGAGTGATGTCACACAAAACTAATCATGTAATAATGTAAAAAACAAACAAATCAACCCAAAAGAATAATACTATCTAGTAAAATCGCTTTAATGAAGTGTAATCATACTCAGACTTACATATATTACAAATATAGCCATTATAATATCTGAACCAATCATGTATATGACTGAAATTAGTACAACAGAATTGCATAGTAATTTTATACAATAAAGCATAATAAAGTATTGCCTTGTAGCAATAAATTAACAGAAATTAGCATTTTTTTTCTGATCAGACTATTGTCCAGTTTTGTGGTCGTGTAATATCATCAGTGTTGAGAAGGTTTTCTGATTGCACTTATCTTTGCCAAACACTGTTATTGATTAACACATCCTAGTTTTACCTTTTAACCTGTACAAAGCACATGCAGTCCTGCAGAGTAGTTTTTTTTTTTTGTTTTTTTTTTACTGTGGTATGACAGAAACACACATGCCTTAATATATCCAGTGGCTGATGGGTTTTATGTTCTTTAGAAATGGATTTTTAAAAAAATCACCATCATTAACAGTAACATAGCAGGGTGTTTGCTGCACTTATGTCGCTGCACACGTCCTTCTAACTTTCCGTCTTTCTCATTTCACCTTTCTGTTCCATGATAAGAACTGTGACCTTTGTTACAGATAATGCAGTCATGCTTGCAAAACTTAGGTTGCACCCCAAAATCTGTCAGTTAAACAGCAAAAAAACGCGATCTGAAGCAATCACGATCTTTTATTTGGATCATAAGTCAAATAATTACGGCTTAAATTTGATAGCATTATAGTAATGCTCATTTACCAGCCAAAAAATGGTGCACGTTTTTTAACGTTAGATTTACGTCACATACCATGATGTCACCAAGAACTAGGGGCGTGGCTTATTTGATTGACAAGCTGACACTTTGAGAAAATTCATTATTATGTTCAACTATCTGGCACAAAACACACTCACATGTACACAAAACTGCCAAAGAGAGAAACAAAAACTTTCAAATGTAATAGTTACAGTGCATTAGCTGTTTTTTTTTTTTTTAGCAAAATATGTTTACATTAATCTTAAATAATTCTTCTGAATTCTTCCGAATGCCATCGATGCTAATCGAGTGCAGCTAGCTTACTTAGCTAATCTCAGTTGTAACTTGCAATAAACATGTGGATGGAAGAGGGAGGATCAATAATTGAAGTTTAAGTTGATTTCACAATCTGATAATTAAAAATCAATTTATGCTAGTCAAAGAAGCTATGTTTGAGCTAAGCTAATATTGCAGCTGTACATTAGCTAACTGTTGTATGTGCATTAGTTAGATTAGCAAAATATGTTTAAGCTAATGAATCGAATGGATGCTTTGTCTTTGTCTCAAAACAGAAATGACTTGAACAGCTTTTAGGAGAATTACAAAAGTCGCTAATAATATTTACTTGCTATGCTAATATTGCATCTGTAATAAATACTAGTAACAACACATTAGCTAGCTTAGCAAAATATGCTTAAGCTAACATTTCAAATGGACTCGCCACGTTAGCGATTTTGCTTATGACAATATGACATTGTAAATATAGATCATAATATACTTCTTTAGGAAAATGAAATGATGTAGTGTTTATAAAGACACTGCTATAACATGCTGTTAAAGGAAAATAATCAATGACAGACTGAGCGATGAAGCAGAGTTACTGTTACTACTCTGAAGTTGATTATCTTCCTAATTAATTATTAATGTAGACCCAGATTACGCAGATTCTTCAGTATTAAGTGCCCTTCATCAGCTCTTAACTTGCATGGGGCTATTACAGAGCTTATAATGCTGACCTAATCACTCCATTATCCACAGACGTTTTTACTATGACATCTAATACTGATAGCTGCGACAGTGTTTAGTCCCTTGTGCAACAGGTCAGAGTCTGCGTTGAAAGAAAACTGCAAGATTGCAACAATAGAGTCACCTTGTCTCTCCCCTTCATCTCTCTATCTCTTTCTCTCTCTCTCTCTGTCTTGCTATCTTTCAGCTACGGGATTGCAGGAAGCACAAATGTAACAGGAGACCAGGTGAAGAAGCTGGATGTGTTGTCTAACGATCTGGTCATTAACATGATTAAGTCCTCCTTCACTTCCTGTGTGCTGGTCAGTGAGGAGGATGACAAAGCTATCATCATTGAGCCTGAACAAAGAGTGAGGATGAGTGATTTCTATAAAAGGTTTTAAATATCCACATCGCACTCTTCCACTTATGTATATGATGTATAGCTATGACCTTAATTATTATTGTTTTTAAACATTTCTTTTCCAGGGTAAATATGTGGTTTGCTTCGATCCGCTGGACGGCTCCTCCAACATTGACTGTCTGGCTTCCATTGGAACTATTTTTGCCATTTACAAAAAGGTATTTCTGAACACAGTCTGCTCTGTTTGTACACTTGGTTCACCAGTGTTGAAGGTTGCGATCTGATTGGCTATTTGGATTGCACTTCCATGCATACGCACTTCTATACACCAATTTTTTAACTGGAAAACAAACCTCTCAACACCATGACTCAGTGGGTTTTTCAATGCAAAATACAGTCACTGGTTTTAAAAAAGTTCACACCATCTTGTTGTAACAGTCTGGACTTCATGTGCAAGAGGTTTTTTTTTTTTTTTTTTTTTTAACAATGATCAAAATCCAGAATTAGAATCCAAATACAGTACAAGGTCATACACAGAGAATACACACTGTAATTAAATCCCAGGGGCAAATCCAAACCTTAGTCAAAGTCACAGGCAAGGGTCAGAAGCAAGGAATTACCAGAAATGACGCAAATCCAAAACAGGAAAACCACGAACAGAGCCAAGAATGTCAATCAAGGATGCCACTGCTTAGAGCTCATAAGAAAGTAGAATAATTGGCAAGACTTCGTACCTGGCCTAGTATCTAAGTGTTTTATAAACAGGAAATGGCATTGACAACTGAGCCAGTGTTCCAGATTTTGGAGGCTTGGCAAAATAATGTCCTTGACCACTGTTAGACTTGTCTTAAAATAACATTAGAGAGTTTTGTTAGAGACAGTTGAGTGAACATAGGTAGTACTTTTCTTTGTTTAGTGATTAATAGTACCAGACTCTCTAGTAAAACCTAGAAACTTGGCTTATAAGAATAGGAAAGCACAAGAGAGTAGAGACAAGGAAAAATGATGACTAATGAATTCAGGATAACACTAGAATGACACAAACACAAAGTGGACTAACAGACCCGCAACACACATGCAACAAACTACACACAGAGCTCAGGGGCGTGGCCAAGATATAGCCAGAGCATGGTCCAGATACTATATGGGACAGTTGAAAGTCAGTAGAATGTTATAATAATAATTGTTTGTGTGTATGTTTTAGGACAATGACAGTGAACCGACTGAGAAGGATGCCTTGCTGCCAGGTAGAAAGATCGTTGCCGCGGGTTACGCCCTCTACGGCAGTGCCACCATGCTGGTTCTGTCTACAGGTCAAGGAGTCAACTGCTTCATGCTGGACCCCGTGAGTCCTCTCACTCTCCACATGCCATTTTACACCCATGAATATCTACAGTCTTATGGGGAAAAAGTTATTTGGCACAGGATTTCCCTTTTAGAACCTCTTTAAGAAGCTGAAAACCTTTTTTTTCCCTTTAAATAATAAAAGAATTATAGCAAATTCGGTCAGTAACTATACATTTCTTTCACAAACCTCTAGAAAGTCTGCATGCAACAAGTCACATTCCCCACAGAAATCTAAAATAAACATCTTATCTTTGTTTTATACCACAGCACTCTACCAATTCCTCATTCTGATTGGTCGAAAAGTAGTCGAAAAGGCAAATCACGGGTTTATATTAATGCACTTGTTCTAACATTGCTATTGTTTCTATAGTAACAACTGACACAAGGACTTGTATGGTGGATGCTCAACATGAACAGATTTTTTTTTAATTGTGAAGTTAAGGAGATGTTTATTTATCCTTTATGGAAGGAGTCTCCAGTGTTAGCACTTTGTAACAGTCAGAGGAAAGCTGTAACTTTAAATTTTCAGAAATGGGACTGAGGATAAATGCTTTGTGTTTCTTGGTAACAAGACAAGCTGCATGTAGACCTTACATGTAACTATAAATTGATAAAACTTGTATTAGAAATGTAATTGTTGGCAAATTGCTGTGGAGTAAGTGGAATAATATGCTTCAGGATTATTGGAAAATAATCAACTTCAGGGTGTTAAAGGCAATTCTGCTTCATCACACCACCCCGTTGTTGATTATTTTCCTATAACAGCAAAGGAAAGTGTTTTATTCCTCACTTAGCAGATCGTTTACTTTTAGAAGGACTACCAAGAAACGAAGTCTGTTCCAACAAATTATAATCTTTCTATCATTTGTATAATCTCTCTTTAGTTTGTCTGATTTATTGTTCCCCTCTTGTTCTTCATCACTAGGCCATAGGGGAGTTTATTTTGGTGGACCGTGATGTGAAGATTAAGAAGAAAGGAAAAATCTACAGTCTTAATGAGGGATACGCTCAGTATTTTTACCCAGACGTCACAGAATATCTGCAGAAGAAGAAATTCCCAGAGGTAACGGGTCATTGTTCAGTTCTCAAGTTAAAACAAGAGCATTACTGTAAAAAAAATCAGACGTCTAGCAACATGTTTCCATGTTAGAGTGCAGATCAGTTATTGTAATAATGGAATTGTAAAAACCGTACTCATGGAGATGTTTGTGAGTAATTCCCGTGCTCTCCCATGCTGCGTGATTTTGCGTCTGTAGGATGGCAGTGCGCCGTACGGAGGACGCTACGTGGGCTCCATGGTGGCTGATGTGCACAGGACGCTGGTCTACGGAGGAATCTTCCTCTATCCAGCCAATGTTAAGAGTCCAAAGGGCAAGGTGAGAAAATTAGAAAATCTCCATAATAACAACGACGATAACATGAATAAAGAAAAAGGAAAATTACAAACAGAAAGTCTGATATATACGGTAAATATATCAGTCTTGTTGGAGCTGACTTTCATAAGTATTCGCCCCCTTGAACAGTTCCACATTCTGTAGAGTTACAACCTGGAATTGAAATGAAATTATTTCGGATTTTTTTTTATCACTTCATTAACAAAATAGGTCTAACACATGAAGATGCAACATATATTTTTTATTTTGACATGATGGTTAATCAAACAAAAAACAGACCTTTGTGAGTTGCATAAGTATTCACCCCCTGGGTCAATGCTAGGTAGAATCAGCTTTTATTACCGTTGACCTTTTTTTTATTTTCTGGATTATAAACAAGCACTTTTATTTATTCACTGTCTGATTATCACGACAAAAGTTAGTTGTACTATAAATAATGATTTTGCTTTTTCCTTTTTCTCTATTTTTATTGGTTTAGCTTTTTATACACACACTAGACACACTTAAAACATGTCTAATGGAAAAGAGGCATTTTTATTGACTGTTAAATTGAGGTATAAGAAATGGCCAAAGTGTTAGGGTTAAACAAAAAAAAAACAAAAAACATTTGTTGGCTGCGTAAGTATTCACCCCCATGTCAATACTTGGTAGAAACACCACAGTGTTTACTGCTGCAAGTCTTCTGAGATATCTATCAGCTTTGCACATCTGGATCTTGATATTTTTGCCTGTTCTTCTTGCTGAAGCTCCAGATGGAGACCACTGGTGAACTGCAATCTAAGCCAAGCCACAGACTGTTTAGTTCCTTGAAGTTATCCTGATAAAGAGATTTGAGCCTGCTGTAGTACTGGATTGTTCTGACATGCCTGAACCGGTGTCAGTGATCCTGACTCTTTTGTCTAATCGTCTTTTAGCTGAGGCTGCTTTATGAGTGCAACCCCATGGCCTTCATCATGGAGCAGGCTGGAGGAATGGCCACCACAGGACCCATGAACGTGCTGGACATCCAGCCTGACACCATCCACCAGAGGGCTCCTGTTGTGCTGGGTTCCCCTGATGATGTCAAGGAGTACATCGCCATTTACCAGAAACACGCCAAGTGAGACACAGGATGATCCATCACCAACACCCAGCCACTAAACAGCATAACCAGGGTGGGGAATAAAACCCCTGCAGTATATACACCATGTGGTGTCTGATATGTGTGTAGAACTTGTGTGAACTTCAACACATCTCTTATACAATGTCTAGAAATGATGTCAATTTTCTGGTAAATATTTTATATTTCACTAAATAACCTACTTCTCTCTGCATACACCCCTTTTCACATTAAATAGATATCTGTATCATAAAAGGATAAGCATGAGAATTTTTATAAAATAAAGAAGTAAAGATGAATAAAAATTAAAACTTTATCACATCTGAGGTATTTGTGTGTGAAATTGTTTTTGTAGTTCTATGCATATAAGACATGGTGGCAATGAACAAGCTGTTCGTGAAGTTATAAATCATTTCACACCTGTTCAGACCTTTTGATAGAACTCACATCATATTATAATCAGAAGAGAAAAAAGAGAAAAGAGAGAGCTATTTTCTACAACTCTTTTCTACAGAAGTGCATTAGTCTCCATAAAAAAAAAATCTTTTTCTTCAGATTTGTACCAGTAGGACATGTAAGGAAGAAGCTTGTATGTCACAAATTGGGAAAAAAAAAAAAAAGTTTACTTGTGTTTTTTCAGACACTTCACATGTACTGATTCGCACATTTTCACATTTAGTGCATGTTTTTATTTTTCAAATGATTATTTTTTCCCCCACATGTTGATTTTTCACATATAGGACCTGTGGTCACATATTATCCACGTGATGTCACGTGTTTAGATGACTAACGTGTGCACATGTGCAATTTCAGGGCCCAGCATGTTAAAATGCACTTTCACATGTGGAAAAATATATGTTCACGTGAAATGTAAACTTCTTCCCTAAGTTTAAAAAAAAAAAAAAATAAATTATGTCGCATTATAACAGATAGTTACATTTTGAAGGAAGGCATGTATGGAACATAGTATCACAAATCCATTAAACAATTATATATAGACAATTACAACAAGTAAAACAGAGAAAAGGAGGACAAAAAAACAAGAAAGAAAAACAAAACAATACAACAAACAACAGCAGCAATAATAATAATAATAATAATAATAATAACAATAATAATAATAACAACAAACAACAACAACGACAATAACAAACAACAGCAATAATAATAATAATAATAATAATAATAATAATAATAATAATAATAAAATTTAACTCAAATTAGCTCATTTGCAGATAAGATAGTAGTTAGAATTTGGGAAGTAAATACAGCTTTTTGTTTTGTTTTTTGTTTTTGTCTACCAGGTCTACGTCACTTCCCTAGTTGTGCCTTGTGCGCGTTTGAGAACACTTTCGATTCATTCACGCCTGAGAATCGATTCGATTCAGCTTAAAGATTCATTTAAAAAAGACGTTTCGTTTGCTAATAAAGATGTTCGTGAGTATGTGGAATGAAAGCAAAAAAACATTATAAAAATAAAAACAATAAACACGGAAGCACTGCGTATTATCGGGTGTGACAACACTCACGTGGTGATTGTTCTCGTGCGTAGATGAGTCGGTTCTTCTGATTCATTTTAGGGAGTCGTTCAACACAAGCGAGTCAGAAAGCGAAAGTGCGCACGTGTGGGGATCTGTCGCTCTTTGCACAGGCGTTGCGTCATTTGACAAGCAAAACAAAGGGCTCGGATCAGATCAGTAGCCTAGGCTTCGTAAGTACCTCATACCTGACAGAATTCGGATGTGAAGTTTCTCTCGTTATTAGCTCTTAGTCGCCTGTTTTAAAATAAAATCTTACGTAATCATTATTGCGCAGTTCCATTTCACTTCTGCCTATAGGCCTGCTGTATACATTCCCTATATTATACACAGTGCAAGTGCCTGACTACATAATCATTTAATAATTATTCACATTTCATAATAATATCAAATATCAAACGTTTCTGAGATTGTATCTCTAGGCTAATAATAAATAATATAAATGATAATAAACTTTTTTTATTCAGGTTATCCTGTTATATATATGAACAGCTGTTAGTCTGCTCTTTGTTCCCAAAAGCTGTCTTGATAAATCTTTGTTGTATTTAGCACACATTTTAAAAAGTCCAAAACCTTCTAGGCTGATTATTGTCTAATATGTATAACCCCTAAGCCAGAAGCCTTTACTTTACATGTACAGTAAATCCAGAGGAGTGCTGTCATCTCTATCAAAACCACAAGACGAGGAATTTAAAATAAATCAAACTGTTATTTCAAGTCCTCGGTGCAGAGTTAGGTCTTTAGTCTAGATTTGAGTCAGAAGAGCAAATTTTTCTACATTTGATATTAGTGATGACAGAAAAGTAGCTTCTGTTTCATTCTGTCATAATTTCGCAGTTAATGTTACATATTTGCAGCCAGAAGGAAAGCTTTTGGCACCTGTGACATTATAAAAATTATAATCTATAAATTAAAAAAAAAAAAAAGAATAATGAAGTGTTTTATACATGTATGCCGATTATATATATATTAATGTCAATTTGAATAAATAAATAGCCTGAACTAGCAGTCAGTATCTTTTATATAAAACCTGGTTAATGAGATAAAAAGGTAAGCAGTAAATGCAAATATTAATTTAATAGTTTTTACTGTAATCTAAGTATACTGTAATTTTGCATCATTTAAATCCTAGATGCTTTTTTTTTTTTTTTTTTACAGTGTTCAGGGAATTGTGTGCTGCTATATTGTTCTTGGCTGCAAAGAAGTCATCAATTTAGCTGAAATCATAAACTTCTTTTTCATGATGAAAACAGCAATTAGGGATCTGGATTTGCAGTAGTATGCCTAAGATTTGTGCTGTTTTTCACACAGATGGAGAAACCAGAGATGGAGGTGCCTCAGTGCTCTCAGAGTGCCGAGAATGAGACAGTCCAGACTGAGCAAGGAAAAGGGAGTCGTCGTAAATGGTCAGATATTTGTCAAATATTTGAACATATGTTTAGATTAATATGTAATACATCTGAAAATACTGTAAAGCTAAAAGCTGCAGACCACAAAAATAGGTCCAGTTCTCTAATGTACTCTTTTTTCAAGAGTACTAAATGGTGAATAGTTCTTGCTGGTCTTAATTTTCAGTTTTTCTTTCAGGAGGTCGTCTTCACCTAGTCAAGTTTCAATGAAGAGTGCTGATTCAATGATCCAACCAGTGCATTTCCCTTCAGGCAAAAGGTCTGCTTCAGCTATACATATTATGTAATAATTAATATGATGCTGGAGAGAGAAATTCTTCAAATTACAGTTTTGACTGTTTGAATCAATCTTATTGTGTATTTCTACTGTTTTTTTTTCACTGCAAATGTAAATGCTGAAACATTTTTTTTCTTTCATATAGAGTTCAAAAGGCTTCACGAACACCAGACCATCTTTCGATGAAGAGCGATGACTCAATGATTCAACCAGTGCATTTCAGTCAAGGAGGACAGCAGAAATATACAAGGTCTTAGTTTCAGTCTTTACATGATGACTGGTGTTCTGTTGATGACTTCTTTGTTTGGTTATTGTCATGTTTAGGTCATGGTAATAGTAAGTGAAATTTACTTACGAAGTAATAATGTTTTAGCTAAGAACAGTCTAAATACTATAATGGAGTGTGACCCAGGGTAACCCCAGTGCATCAGGACTGGCATCCTGCAGGACCCAACAAAAGATTGTGGAAGCAGGTGGTTTTTACTCTCATGCAGGTGGGAGCAAGGATTGGTTAAAGAGAGGGTGGGATTGGTCAAATTTTTCACAAGATAGGGCAGGATTGTTCAAAATATCTATGGGAAAGTGCAGGATTTCTATGAGAGAGGGCGGGATTGGTCAAACTTTCTATGAGAGAGGGCGGGATTGGTCAAACTTTCTATGAGAGAGGGCGGGATTGGTCAAACTTTCTATGGGAGAGGGCGGGATTGGTCAAACTTTCTATGGGAGAGGGCAGCTTTAGTCAAACTATCTGAAGGAGCAGAAAGAATTGGTAAGCCTTTCTGTGAAAGTGGGCGGGATTGATCAAACTTTCTGCAAGAGTGGGCAGGATCGATCAAACTTTCTGCAGCTGTGCAAGAGTGGACAAGATTGATCAAATTTTCTGCAGGGGTGGGTGGGATTGATCAAACCTTCTGCAAGAGTGGACAGGATTGGTCAAACTTTCCGCAAGGATGGGTGGGATTGGTCAAACTTTCCGCAGGGATGGGTGGGATTGATCAAACCTTCTGTGAGACTAAAGAAACAGTCCTGCTCACAGCTGTACCCCAGGGCATAGCATAAACATCAACCAAACCACAATAAATGATTAAGCTCTGGAGGGTTTTTTTAATTAGGTGAGCAGACTGGGAACAGAGTGAAGGGAAGAAAAGTGAAGAAAGCACAGGTTTATTATGTTCAATTTTAAAGGGGATTGATATAATGAATCTTAAGGTTTGCAGGTAGATATTAGTTGGGTTTGCCAGCCCATATGAACACAAGAATGCTTTATCAGGGAGCAAATTGATTCTAGCGTAAACACCAAGACACTAAGAATCAGACATAAGGTTGTTTTGTTTACTTAATTTTAAATAATGCTTTTTTATATAGCATGGACAGGGTCTTAAAGTTGTATTAGTCATTGATTCACTAGTTACAGTATGTTTGTGAGCCTTGATGAACAGAGAGCAAAGTTTGATTTTCAATATCTTGTCACTCTTTCTAGTGAGCTCCTTGATGAGGTGCTGACATGCTCAGTTTGTACTGAGTTCTTAAAGGACCCAGTCTCTACATCTTGTGGACACACGTACTGCAGATCATGCATCACCAAGTATCAGGCCCAGTCTGAACATGGAGAAGGTGCTTGCCCAAAGTGTGGAAAAACATCTGGCTCTTGTTCTGGCCTACACACAAACATCGCTGTAGCAGAGTTGGTAGAGAAGCTCAAGCTAGCTCTGCATAGTTCTGCTAAGGTTACTGAGACTGGTGACGTGGAACTAAGACGCTGTCCGGAGCACCACAAAGCTCTGGTAATGTTCTGCAAAAGTGACCAGGCAACCATTTGTAAGGAGTGTGCAGTGAAGAAGCATAGAGAACATGAAAAACAATACAGCAAGGTAAATGGAATATTCTTGACCTAAATACAATTAGTGTTTTAATAGCTCAGATGACCTTACAGGTTCCACCCAAAGCATATGCTACTATATATTCCATTACATATAAATAAGTAAAATTTCTTGTTCACTGCTTGTGTTTTGTGCTTTTGTTTTAGATCTCAACAGTGCCCAATACTCTGATCACACTACAGAACATACTGGGTAGCATGACAGCCTCAGAGTTTCGGGAGTTTAAAAGAAATTTGGGTTATGAATACCCAGAATGCTTTGAGACATTGCAAGCTAATTCTGGCACTCAAGATGTTGCTGAAAAGATGATGGGAAGTTTCTCTGAAGATGAAGTTCTGAAAGTCACAATTCAGTTGGCATCAGGTATGTCTTCTTCATCTGTGATTTAAGAATGTAAATAATTGTTAAATGTTGCAACCCCTTTTTTTTTGTTCATCTCTAAAAACAAGGTAACATCAGGCTTGTTGCACCAGTGGGAAGCAAGGGTTGTAACATAACATAAGAGACCAGGCACCAGATCTGTCATTTTGATGCAGTTGTATTGAAAATAAAGAAAAAAGCTTGTGTTGTACTGAGTAACGGTAAAATAGTAAACCAGGAAAAAGAAAAATACAGTATCTGTCTGTACCTAAGCAAAACCAGGAGAAAACTGGCAAGCTCCCAAAAGAAAAGGCACCCCTATGGTGTCCAGGCAGCTTTAAAGAGATCGAACAGGTGTGTTATAAACATATACAGATACAAATACGAGACCCACTTTAAAAAAAAAAAAAAAAAAGTTTTCCAGACAGGGTATCTATTTGAGTCTAGATCTCATTAGTGATCCTGTGGAACACAACAACAACAAAAAAAAAGGTCAGGTGAGTGTGAGAGCATGAAGGACGCAAGTATGAAGCCCCTCAGACAAACAAAAACCATGTGCATGAATATGGAGGTCCTTACTTACTGTCTGTTCTGGGTTGTGGCGGTTTAATTTAGTTAAGCTACTAATCCTTACCCTAACCTTAGTTATATTTGGGGGAAAACAGAGCCAGCTGTACACATTTCAAAGTCCGGCATATAGCTGAAAATGAACAGAGTACAAAAACTATCATAATTCTGTATTATACAAAGTTAGGCTAGCATTGAGTAAAGAATTGACAATGTACAGAACTAAGATAAAGCTGAAATATATTTAAAAAAAAGTACATCTTGGCTGTTAACTAGGACTGACATGATGGGCACAAATGTGCCGCCATTGTTGCTGACAATCTCCATTTTATTATTTTAATGTGATGACATCATTCTCGAGCTACCAGTCCCTGAATCAGGTTATCTTCTGGGAAACCCTAAACGTATTAGAGAGAGAGAGACACAAAACTGACATGACATAGAGCTTAAAAATGTGTAGCCTTTAATAAATGATGTAAGATACAGACATGGAAGTATAACACTTAATATTAATTTCTCAATTTTGATCATTTTCGCAGTCAAGCCATTATCCAAATGTCAAGAAAAAATAAAGGAAAAACTACGAAGGAAATTTCGACATATTCATGAAGGACTTGCACTACCAAAGACACAAGTTGTGTTGCATGACATTTACACAGAGCTCTACATCACTGAAGGTGGAAGTGATGCAATCAGAGAAGAACATGAAGTGAGGCTTATTGAGAAAGCTGCCAAAAATTTTAGCAAGCGAGAAACCCCTCTTAACATAAGAGACATTTTTAAGTCACCAACTGATGGTATCAGAACTGTTTTAACCAAAGGCGTTGCTGGGATTGGAAAAACAGTGTCTGTTCAGAAGTTCATGCTAGACTGGGCAGAACATACTGCCAATCAAGACATTGACCTCATACTTCCTCTGTTTTTCCGTGATCTCAACCTTGAGAAGGAAGCCTGCAGTCTGATGGCGCTTCTGCAGAGGTTTTTTCCCGAGCTCAAAGATATTGAAAGTGTTGAGAATGGAATTAAGATTTTGCTGGTTTTGGATGGTCTGGATGAATGTCGAATCCACTTAGACTTTCAAAACACCAGGACATGCTGTGATATAATGGAGTCAATAACTATGGATGTCCTTCTGACAAATCTAATAAAAGGTAACCTACTGCCCAGATCTCTCCTGTGGATCACCTCTCGTCCAGCCGCAACCAATCAGATACCCTCTGAGTGTGTACAGCGGGTGACTGAAGTTAGAGGCTTCAATGACCCACAGAAAGAAGAGTACTTTCACAAGAAGTGTAAGGACGCTCATATGGCCAACACAATGATTAAGCATATGAAGTCATCTCGAAGCATGCACATCATGTGCCACATCCCGATCTTCTGCTGGATTACGGCAACTGTCCTGGACATACTGATAAGAGACACTGAAATTGGTGAAGTTCCAAAAAATCAGACTCAGTTGTACATACATTATCTATTCATACAAACTGGTTTGAAAAACAGGAAGTACCAGAAAGCCATTAACGAAGATCTGCGGAAGTTAACGCAAAGTGACAAAAGGATGATTTTGAACTTGGCGAAATTAGCTTTCCACGGAATGGAGAAAAACACTCTGATCTTCTATGAAGATGACCTGAAGGAGTGTGGGACTGACATCAATGAGGCATCAGAGTTCTCCTCTCTGTGCACACAGCTGTTTAGAGAAGAGTTTGGATTGTACACAGAGCGAGTCTTCTGCTTCCTACACCTCAGTGTACAGGAGCATTTGGCTGCCATTCATGTTCTGTGCCAATTTTTGAACGAGGGCATAAACATTCTTGCTTCACATGGCAGTGACTCCACAAAGCAGAAGACGACGCTGACAGACGTACTTAAGAGCGCAGTGGTCAAGGCTTTAGAAAACAAGCTTGGACATTTTGACCAGTTTCTACAATTCCTTTTAGGCCTTTCTGCTGAGTGTAACAGGAAGCTCCTACAAGGACTTTTGCCTCAGTTGGGAAAAGAGTCCCTTCAAAATGATGAAATTGTCCAATTCATTAAACATAAGATCCGTGAGAAAGACAGAACAGAGACGATTAACCTTTTCCACTGCTTGAATGAATTGGGTCACAATTGTTTGGTGAAGGACATCCAGGAGAGTTTGCATTCTGGTACACTCTGTGATAAGAAATTCAATCCAGAGCAATGTTCAGCCGTGGCTTATGTATTGCTGATGTCAGAGGATGTAATGGAAGTCTTCGACCTAAGGAAATACAAGACAACACAAGCGTCCAGTCGTCAAAGATTACTACCTATCATCAGGGCATCGAAGAAGGCAATGTAAGCAATGCTATGTTCTTTGTGGTGCATTAAAAGGTTAAATAAATTACAAGCTGACCTTTGAAAAGTTGCTTGTAGATGCATGTGTAATGTGATTTCTGATATGTTGGCAGACTCAGTGAATGTGAACTCTCAGAAAAAGCATGTGAGATTGTGGCATCTGCACTCCGTATAGCAAATTCTCCTGTAAGAGAACTGGATCTGAGCCACAACAACATAGAAGATGCAGGACTGGTGGATCTCTGCAAAGGGCTGAAAAGCCCACACTGTCAACTTGAGATATTGAGGTATGCACACTTCCACGGATAAGAGTATGGAACCTCTTGATAAACAGTCAGGTACATAAATATTTGGACATTTTGGATGAAATTATAGTTATTTTAACTGCCTACCACACATTCTTGGAGTTAAAATTAAACATTTAATAAATTCAATAAATTAAAATAAAAATCTCAGCTTTATTTTAAGGGTATTTGCATCCAAATCTGGTGAACGGTGTAGGAATTACAGCCCTGTTATTTATATTTTATATGTGTCCCCCCTCCCCCCCTTTTTTAAAGACACCAAAAGTAATTGGACAAACTAACAATCATAAATTAAATTGTTATTTTAATGCTTGGTTGCAAATCCTTTGCAGCCAGTGACTGCCTGAAGTCTGGAATCCATAGACATCTCCAGATACTCAGTTTCTTCCCTGGTAATGCTCTGCCTGGCCATTACTTTCTTGCTTGTTCTTGGGGTGTTTTGCCTTCAGTTTTGGCTTGAGCAAGGGAAACGTATGTTCAGTTGGATTCAGCTCATGTGACTTGGCCATTACAGAACATTCCACTTATTTGCCTTAAAAAGTCTTGGGTTGCCTTCGAAATATGCTTCAGGTCATTGTCCATCTGCAGTGTGAAGCATCATCCAATGAGCTTTAATGCATTTGGCTGAATCTGAGCCGATAGTATCTCCGTATACACTTTAGAATTCATCCTGCTGCTTTTGTCAGCAGTCACGTCATCGATAAATACAAGGGAACTAGTTCTGAGAACTAGTTCCACTGGCAGCCATACATGCCTCCACCATAAGATGAGGTGGTATGCGTCGGATCCTGAGCTGTTCCTTCCCTTCTCCATACTCCACTCTTCCCATCATTCTGGTATGAATTTGATCTCTGTCTCATTTGTCCATGTCACATTCATCATGGACAGTTTACTCTGGTGAAGTCTTCTCTTGATTGTTGGCTTTGACACAGATACACCTACCTCCTGGAGGGTGTTCTTGATCTTGCCAACTGTTGTGAAGGGGTTTTTCTTCATCAGGGAAATAATTCTTCTGTCATCCACCACAGTTATTTTCCATGGTCTTTTGGGCCTTTTGGTGGTTCTGAGCTCAGCAGTGTGTTCTTTGTTTTTAATGTACTAATATTTTTGCTCTCTCTAATGGGTTTGTTTGGATTTTTCAGCCTAATGAAGGCTTGCTTCACTGGCAGTTACAGCTCTCTCTCATATTGAGAATTAACAGGAACAGATTCTAAATGCAAATGCCACACTTGAAATCAATTCTAGACCTAACTAGATCTGCTAACTTGTAAGTGAAACAATGAGGGAATAACACACACATGGCCATGGAACAGCTGAGCAGCCAATTGTCCAATTACTTTTGTTCCCTTAAAAAGGGATGGACCACATATTTAAGTAATGTAATGCCTACACCATTCACCCAGTTTGGATGTAAATACCCTCAAATTAAAGCTGAAAGTCTCATTATTTAATTTCAACTTCAGTATACTGTGATAGACAGCTAAAACAGTTACTTTGTCAATGTCCAAGTATGTACCTGACTGTATACAGAATTGCAAAATTAGGTTTATTGAGTAAGTAAGAACCTAGCTTTTAAAAATAAGTTGCCGACCCTGAATATACCATTATGTGCCAAACAGACTTGCAGCCTGCAAGATTACAGACAAGTCCTGTGGGAGTTTAGCGTCTGCACTTGGAAGCGCTGAGTCCAACCTCCGAGAGTTAGACCTCTCTTTAAACAAACTGACCAACGCAGGGGTGATGATGCTCGAACCATGGCTCAAAAGTGAGCAGTGTAAAGTGCAAAGACTGAGGTAAGCTGTGATTGTTATTTTGCTATATCCATTTTCATAGTAGTTCTGCAATAATGGCATGCAAAAATATGCCCTACTAGTGGTATAAATAAGGAATAACACACTTTGGGACATGCTATAGAAATATGCTTCCTATATGTGCTATAGGAAATTAATCAACAGTGAGTTGATGTGATGAAGTGAAGTTTCTTTTAACAACCCAGAAGTTGATTATTTTCCTATTATAGCATGTCCCACCTTGTTTTTATTCCTCTTATATCACAGCAATCTAGATTAGAATTTTTAATGAACAGCATGTCCATTTTTTTTATCCATTAATAGTTACATTTAATGTTGTAGTACGTCTATGAAGCAAGTTAGTTCCAATCTCTGTGAATTCAGAATATATACAGGGTGTCCCAAAAGTCTCCATACATGGGGAAATTAACACTTTTTAGCAAAATGAGAATATAGCAAAACTGTGGTATAACCTGGTTTTATCTCACTAGACTTAAAATAGGCCAAATAATAAGATTAACACAATTATATAAAACATTTTATGAATAAACTGTTTGAACTACTGTCATATTTCTCACAGGCTAAAGCAGTGCAACCTTACAAAGAGTTACTGCAAGCACCTGGCTGAAGAGTTGACTTCTTCCTCCACAAAGCCAATGGAGCTGGATCTGACAGGAAATGACCTGGAAGATTAGAAAGGATAACGCAGGATGCAAGAGGAATTTTTGATCGTGATTTGTGTGCCTCATATAATAGGGATATACTCTTATACCAACTGAATGCACCTAAGTAGATTAAATTACTGCACCTTTACATCTCAAATACACTAATTGCTTATTTTTATTATGTTTACAGCATTTAGCAGACACCCTTATCCAGAGTCACTTAGCGACACCAAAGCTCTTCTATATCAGATATTGAGGATATATCAGGATATAGACATCCTCATGCTAGTTCACTAGGTCAGGGACTGAGGGTACCATCGAGAACATTTTGTGAAAACCAGTCGTATATTATTGGCATTAATTAAAGAACATGAAAAATAAAGAAAGCTAATATAATTTAAACTAATCATTCGATTATGACAAAAGAAATGGTGTAAACTGTGGATGGGCTGGCTGTCTGCACATAGCCGTAAGCTGTAAACAAACACCGCAGTTAACGGAAGATTTAGCGCTCACTCATTATTATACTGAATATTATTTAATATTTTTATTGGCATACAAGTGAGACAAAATGATTTCCACATCTGCCTTTCAGCATTTACTCTCATCATTCATTCTGTGCTCCCAGCTCTCTTGAACTTGAAGTTTTCTGGACGTCACAACATGCAAACGAGCCGTGTCAGGAATGCACTTTGCACTATATTGGTGATCAACGTACGCACACAAGTACAAAGAAGGTCGGCATTTCCAAAACTTTTGTAAATCCGGCTGAAGTTTTTCGTTTGGTTTGGCTATCGCGAATATTTACACACAACATTACTAAAAGTTTGCTAAATGAGGCCCATTGTTACTTTCAAACATAGTTAGCTGGCTTACTTGGTCGCATTAGATAGAAAACTGGCAAGAAAGTTCCACAGGGAATAAAATTGTATATCTAAAAATAAACTAAACAAATAAAATAAAGTGGTTGGAATTTGTAGACGATAAGCAGGAAGACTTTTGAATAGCATGGAGACAATCTGTCAGTGACCACAGAGTTCATAGTTGATAGAACTAGAACTAGGTAGTAAGAACACTGTTATTTTTAACAGTATAAATTAATTTTTGTCATGTTTTTATGCCATGTGTTTGCCAAATTTATCCAGACAGCAATCAATGCTGTCAGCAATCAAAGTGTCCATCTTGTAATGAAAATCCAGAAACGTTTTCATGAGTCCTGGGTATGACGCACTCCTCTTCACTAGGCACGTGTGTTTGATTCACTAATATCCAATCTTTGGAATTATTACTACTAATCATTTTAAATTCATGTCGCCAGCTACCACAGCCGTCGCTAAACTTCTCTTCAAGAAACCGCATTTTATAGGAAGAATCCACCCTGAACAAACTTGTATATTTTCAATGAAGCAAAATATTTATTTTCGGATTAAATTCTTCATTGATGTTTTTTAGTTTAAACATCTAATTTTTTAAAAATTTTTCACCTATTAAACAGCATTGTAACAGTGCTCGAAATAACAATGCTGACATCAACAAAAAATTAACACTAAACACATCAAAAATATTTGAATATAAATATATTTAATGTGTTTCAGGGTGGAGTTCTCCTTTACTACTGAAAAGCTTTTGGACTTGTAGACATGATTGGTTTAGCCAGATGAGCTCCAGTCTGGTTTAAATCTCACTGGACAGTTTTTGAAAATTTGTTTGTATTAATGCACATTAAGTTTTTTATGCATGCAGCATCTTGTTAATGTAAACTTACATTTCAGGAATCTTAATAATTAAAATTAGTATGTATGTTCTTATCTCTTATATTTATTGTCTTGTTTTGTGGTTGGGTGTGTTTTGAACCATGGATAGAGTGTGTCTGAGGTACATAAACCATGTCATGCAAAAATAAAAGCCTCCACAGCATAACAAAGCCGCCAGTTTTTCTTTTACTTTGTCACCATCGGTATGTTTTTTTTTTTCTTTTCCTTTAAGCAGGCACAATTCAGAGGAGTGTAACTAAGTCTGGAGAATGTTCTTGTCTGAAATACCATACTTTTGCTTCAACAGTATGATGCCTACGTTATTAAACACTTCCTGCCTGGTGTTCTCCTATTCCTGAAGCTAGTATTTACACAAAGCAGCATGCTGAAATGTTCATTATGTTACTTTGTTTCAGAGTTTGTTTTCCCATTAGATTGCATCCTTCAAGATCCTGACGCTTGTGGCCAGAAAATCGTACAAACGTACAACTATGAACAGGAACACTATGGCTCATGGGTGGTGTGGCTGAGACTCAACCTGTTGCTTACAACTGGATTTTGAATTTTTAAAAAAAAAAAAAAATTCCCAGGGTTCCCCTCAGCTCAGCTCCAGTGTTTGTTTAATTAAGAAAAATATCTGTAAAGTAATATGGGATGTGAAAATGTTTAACCAACAAATTATTAGGAATGCCATTCTAAAACGGTTCTGCGATGCTTTTCTGCTCACAACAGTTGCATAGAATGGTTGAATCACTCTAGCCTTGCTGTCAGCTTGAACCAGTCGGACCTCTGACCTCTCTTTAACAAGGTGTTTCCACCTAGAACTTAGTTTTTCACACAGTTCTGTGTAAACCCTAGAGATGTGTGTGTGTGAATCATATGCCACAGTCGAAGTCACTTAGGTCACACACACACACACACACCTCCTTTTTTGATGCTTGACGTGAACATTACAGTTGATGGTCAGTGGGTGTATGAACTGAACTTTTGCCCCAGTCCGGCGCTGGATATAAATATTGTATAATAACTCTGAAAGCCTGCCCTTTGCCTTTATACCCATCTCCTTGCCAAGATTAGTTGCTGATGTACATACTCCTTTTTTCACAAAAAAAAAAAAACCAAAGATAAAAACTTTACATATACTAATCTGGTGCACTGTGTTGCTAGAGAAGGTGTGTGAGCACTAGGGGGCCCCATTGCTACATAAATGGTGTGTAAACTTGATTAGTGTGGGTTGCAGGGCTATATGCCGAACTTGGAGTATCAAAGTGCAAGAGAAAACATAAAATATATGCAGCTTGGCTTAATGAAAAGTCATTGCCAAAACTATTTTCCATTAAAAAGATTATCCTATTTACTTGCTATGTGGTAAATTTGGTAAATGATTAGCATATGAGTGGCAAAGCTTGCCTTGGGAGGCTAGTGGATACAGGGACTCTAAACAGACATGCCCTTTGATTATATTTCTCAGATGTTTCTTTGCAATGTATTGAGTATTAATCATGTTTTTCTCTTTAATGTATTTTCTGCTCATCAGAAAATACATTAAAGTATTTTTCTAAACATTTTGTCTTTAGACAAGTCCTAGTGGTTATAGACAGTTTTATAAAAAATAAAAAAAAAGTTCTTCTGTTACTCCCAAATTTGGCCAAACAGTTGGTACAACTCAACTCTGCTGACATCTTTACAACTGTCTTCTGAGATTCTGGTGGTATGCCATCTGGGTCTGGTGTCTTGTTGTTCTTCTGCTTTTGTATGGCTTTCTTAATCTCGAGTTCTACTTGTCCTGCTTGTATTTACCTGAAGAAGTTGTGCTGCTGGAGTTATAGCACTGGGGTTCCATTGGGGGTGGCCTGTTCAGAACTTCCCTGAATTGAACATGCTCCTATAGAGTGTTCAGTTGGTCCTCTGTCTTGTGAGTGTTTTGCCCTGCTTGTCTGTGATTGGTCTATCTGTTGGTGGACGTTTGTTGCCTAGCTGCCGGGTGATGTCATATACAGCTGCAAGGAAAAAAAGTTTGTGAACCCTTTGGAATTACCAGGGTTTTTGCACTGATTACTCATTAAATGTGGTCTGATCTTCATCTAAGTGACAATTATGGACAAACACAATTTGACTAAAGTAATAACACACAGTAGTAGTAGTAGTAGTAGTAGTTTTCAGGTCTTTATCAAGCATATTGAGTAATCATTCACACTGCAGGCTGGAACAAGTGAACCTCTGTGCTAACAACTTCTCCAAAAGCTAATTGGAAGCTAATAGGTGTTTCAGTTAGGGTGATTAGATTGGAAGTTTGGGCTGTATAGGTGCTTTGCACAATGCTATGTTTGGAAGAAAAAAGGCACTGCACACGAAAACCTCATTCCAACTGTGAAGCATGGTGCAGGGAGCATCACGGCTTGGAGTTGCTTTGCTGCCTCAGTGCCTGTTCAATGAATTCGAAACTGTATCAAGACAGTTTACAGGAGAATGTCAGGGCAACAGTCTGTGACCTCAAGCTTAAGAGAGGTTGGGTGATGCAACAAGACAACGACCAAAAGCACACAAGTAAATTAACTAAAGAACGGCTGGAAAATATGAAGATTTGTGTTTTGGAATGACCAAGTCAGAGTCCTGACTTTAACCCAATTGTGATGCTGTGGCATGACCTGAAGAGGGCTGTTCAATCAAGCCAGCAAAAACTATTGATGAAATGAAACACGTTTGTAGGGAGGAAATGGTCCAAAATTCCTCCTCATCGTTGCGCCAGTTTTATAAACAGCTACAGGAAATGAAGTCTGAATTTCCTGAAGATCATGGGAAGAAGAAAACTATGTTCTATTGTTATTTTTTCTTCAGATATCTACAGGTATCTGATATCGTGACGTTGACTGACAAGGTCCCTTTGAAAGTACAACCCTGTTACGCAAATTATAGATTAGAAGTAAATTATTAATTAAAAATAATTTTAATTAAATCATTAGAATGTCCATAATATCTTCGTGGCATTTACATGCATGCTAGTTAACCACATTTTAAGTAGTTGCAATATTAGACAAATATCAGGAAGTGTGTGTTTTGTGTTTTTTATGTATATTAGAGTGGGTTTGTGGGTTTGTGTGTGTGTGTGTGTTTAGATCAGTCGCACTATTTTAAGCAACCTGTATATTTTCATGTTTTTTAGAGTGTTAGGGTGTTTCTCAATCCTGCAGTGCGTCCATACTCCATTTTGTCCCATGTTCATGTTCTAACGTTCCAGTTCATCTCATCAAGTCCATAATACAGACTGAACGTACTCACATAGCGTGTGTGGAGTAGGGCGTGAGATTACGAGACCCAGATAAGAGGAATCAAGAGTGTCTTAAAAATGAATCAGTGGTTTGGCAAATTTAAAAAACAGTCCTTATAGCACCGATAAAACTGTTGAAGCGACCAGACCATCGATTTGCCTCTGCAAAACCACATTTTCAATCATTTCCCCATTGATGGTGGAGGATGATTTACGACTTCCATGTCTGCAATTGAGCCAATGTGCTCTCAGAAACACACTCAGCCCTCACACTGTAAGGATAATTAAGTCAGAGGTAAAGCTTTAACTTTAAGGTCGTTGCAGTGTTTCAGGTTTCCGACATGGGAATGACAAGTCATACCTTTTCTCCATTTCTAGTGACGTTATTCCTGTTATCACTTGTAATAACAGCTATAAACCTTCTTTCTCTTGAAATTTATAAAAAATAAAAATAAAAAAAAACGCAGCTTGCCATGTTACCAAGAAACTGCAAAGTGTAAATTCCTTTTTAAAGTCCTGAACATACAGCTCTGCTTCTGACTGTTACAAAGCGCTGACACTGGAGACTCCTTCCAAAAATGTTAAACACATCCTCACAGAAACCTTCACCATATCAACGATTATGTTTTTCCAGCAACAGCCTGTATTTTAACTCACATGATCGTATTTGTGCTTCCAAGTCTTTGTAATTTGTTAAGAGCGCCTTATACAAATTTTATAAACATTAATAAAGCCTCATAAATCTTTAGTAAAGTACTTATATATTTGTTTGACATAAAGAAATGATTCCATGATGATTTATAAATATGTGTGAACATAAATGTCATGGTGTAGTGACATTTTCTAATGAAATTTCAAATTTTTAATTTTCTCAGATTCAAAACAGAGTAAGCAGTTTCCTGCAGCTATTCATTTGAGATAAGTGAATCATTAATTCATTAATTTAAGCAGTGTTTGGGGCATGTATTGAAAGTGTTCACAGCATGAAGCTGATGGGCGTTGTTCTCATTTCCTTCCTTATTGAATGCTTTTTTTCAGTGTTTCTTATGCTTTAGTGCTTTCTCCTATCGCTCGTGTAACAATAACAAATAACTCCTCGGCTCATTACCCCCTTTTTTTTCCTTCTTTTTTTGGATTCATGTTCTTGATATGCTTCAATAGTTTAACACGGAACATTTAATCATTTTGAAAATCTAACTTTTAGATTCAGTGCAAAGTCTGAAGAACATAAAAAAATAATCCCCACAAACTGGCCACAAGAAGCAGCAATGATAACAAGTTTGCCATCTTTCTCCTAGACAAAAATGTCAATACTAGGCATAAATTCAGAGTAAAGACATTTCTGTGACATTTTCCCAAACGAGAGATCAGTAAATATGATACTGTAGCTATCAGTAAATACGACATAAAGTCATGAGCCAGTTATGCCTCAAGCAGCATCTGTCCATATGTTTACTCATGAACTTACACTGCTCCATGTAATCTGACAGAAATTAAGCAATTTTGCCAAGAACAGGCTAAAATATCAGGATCCAGATGTGCAAAGCTGATCAAGACATATCCCAGGAGACATGCAGCTGTGATTGCAGCCGAAGGAGATTCTACCAAGTATTGAACCAAGAGGGTGAATACTTTTGCAACCAACAACCTTCAAATGGTAAAAATCCCAGTTACCTTCATTTCTGTTTCAAGTTGTAACACTAAAAAATGTGAAAAAAAATTCCTGGGGGTGGAGGGTGGTTATCGGTGGTGGTGGGGGGACAGGGGACTGGGGGTGAATAGTTATGCAAAGCTCTTAGACTTTCATTATTGTATACTGAGTCAGTAAGAGAGCTGAAACTATGTGAAGCCATAACACTGGATTTTTCCACTAAAGCACCATTTGTCACTTTTGGCTACTCAGCACTGACACACACACACGTTTTTGTAGATGCTCTGCTGTTTGTCATTCTGCTCTTCAAGCTCAGAGCTATCAGGAATAACGACTCGGCCGTTTCATGATCACATGAATTAAAAGTCTGTATGTTATTAGTGTCGGGATTTGATTGAAATCAGGATGTTTAACAGCCACTCTCGCATTGTATTCACTCCTATTGACAGCTGCAGTTCACAATTTGACAGAGGAGCACTTCACATCCCTTAGTCTGCGACAAATCAGCATCGAGCACCGAATAATCAAGTCTGTCTACTTCACAGCAGAAATGGCTTTGTGTAGCTTGATTGGGTCGGCAAATGAAGTATATTTTCTAATTAAGTTACCAGTGCTGGTGTTTTTCTGCAAAAGTCCTGAGCAAATCTCTGCAGCAATCTAACACCTCTGAAAAATTGAACGTCGCATTTTAATAGGAGTCCCTTTACCCCCTGCTCATTCATGCAATTATCCATGTGGCAGCAGCACAATGCATAAAATCATGAAGATACAGGTCAAGAGGGAAAAAACTCTGGTGGCAATAGTCTTTATAGTTTAAATGGTGAGAATAGTGTGGAAAAAAGAAAAAGAAAAAAAACATTCTGCAGGCGGAAACGGGGTCAGAGGAGAATGGCCAGACTGGTTCGAGCTAACAGGCTTTGACAGCTCAAATAACCACTCTTTACAGCCAAGCCGAGAAAAAGCATCTCAGAACACATAACATGCTGAACGTTGCAGTGAATGGGCTACAGGAGCAGAAGACCACACTGAATCCATTCCAGCGTCAGCCAAGAACAATGGACACAGGTTCACTGAAACTGCACAGATAAAGGTCAACAGCATGAATATATAAATGTGCGCGGAGTTTGCATGTTCTCCCCCGTGCTTCGGGGGGGTTTCCTCCGGGTACTCCGCTTTCCTCCCCCAGTCCAAAGACATGCACTGTAGGCTGTTTGGCATTTCTAAATTGTCCGTAGCATGCGAATGGGTGTGTGAGTGTGTGTAAGTGTGTGTTTGTCCAGGTTGTCCTCCGCCTTGTGCCCCGAGTCCCCTGGGATAGGTTCCAGTGTGTGTGTGTGTTTTTCATTTCAATATATATATGATTATTAAGATATTGTTTCATATTTGTATCCACAGAGTGACAAGTTTGAATCTTTTGTCTCTGGTAAGTCACACCACAGCTGATGCACACTATACGATAAGGCATTTTTGGTCTCCAGTGTTTGTTTTTTTTGAGTTTTAATTTAGCTAACAAGTAAATTAATTAATAGCTTTTAGTTTATCATCAAACACTCACCTCAGAAGACATCATTTGGCTCTGTAACAATTTATACACACAGAGTTTTATAAAAGACCAAAATAACTTGTATCATGTATAAAGAAAAAAATATGAAACAAAAAATCTGATAAATATTATCAAGAACAAATCAAAGAAAAAACATGGTAGCAAACAAAAGCCAAAGGAAATAAATCAAAGAAATGTTATCAAACAAAAATAATGAAAATAAATAGAGATTAAAGAATTTAGCAAACAAATAAAAAAAAAAAATCTAAGAAATGTTAGCAAACAAAATAATTCTAAGAATTTTTACCCCCCAAAAACCCAAAGAAATAAAATCAGACATGTAAGCAAACGAAAATCAAAGAAAAAAATTCATGACATCCATTTTTTTCAGATATCAGTGTGTCACACAATGACAGAAACCAATCAGAAACCACATAATCAAGCCTGTTTGAAACACTGAGCAACTCGAGTGTGTGGTCTAGCTTACACAATGCTAAACTGAAGACTATAGGTTTCCCTTATATGTTAGCTACGTTTTAGCATTGTAGCTCTGGGGCTAACACTAACACGCCTTAGCTGATCGGGTTACTTTTGGAATGAGGCCAAACTGTTCCTTTAGCAACTGCAACACGCTGATAGCAGGATGATGGAGTCTTGTTGGAGGAATATTATTTGACAGAATTAGATTACAGAGCTGCTGACACGTCGATTTCCAGCGTGATGAGTCGTCGGAGGAGGAAATTTAGAAATCTCTCCCATGAGACGCTGCAGGAAGAGGCTGTGGAGGGAGATGTCTCGGTTTGCCTGCCTGTTATGTTGGTGATGATGTTGATGGTGATGATGTTGATGATGATGATGACGATGATGATGATGATTTCTCCGAGACCCCCGCTATGAAGTGCAAGTATCCAATGATTCGTCTTGTTTGCGTTGCAGACCAGATGAGCAAAGACAAGAGCAGGACGGTGAACTAATTAGGCGTCATTAACTCATCTCCTGCTTCCTGAGGGCGCACTGGCTCTTCTGTCCCTCCTTATTAACATCGCTAATAGAGCTGTCAACATGGTACACACTCCGCATTGAGAGGCTAAAGACCAGCAAAGCGACTCTGAATGGAGAGCACGCTGTGAGGAAGGTGGACTAACGACGGCGCGTGTTAATTTAAAAAAAGAAAAAGAAGAGAAATCATGTGGTGTGAGGTCTGACTCATTTTCTTCCCTCTTCTTTGCTCACCAATTTATTTAAAGCACTATGTGCGTGCACATGTGTGTTTGTGTGTGTGCATCATAAAGTTTGCTGAAGCGTTTTAACTCAAAAAGCCTAGGAACAAGGGACAGAAATGAGACGCTTACAAGCATCTCCTAGTCAAAGTATATTAAACATAGGGTATGAAATACTGTCCATTCTACCCTTCATAGTGCACTACATGTCCTACCTCCCCTTAAGGAATATACCATATAAGTGAACTACTTAGAATATGATGCAACAGCTTCACAGCCTACAAAGTGCACTACAGGTCTAATAGGAATATATTTAGAATTCATCCCCCAAACCCCATTCAAGTGCACTACACAGGGTATAAAATAATGCCCTACATCCCCTTAATGAATCTATAAGTGCACTGCATAGGGTGTGACACAACAGCTTCACACCCTACAAAGTGCACTACAGGTCTAATAGGAATATATTTAGAATTCATCCCCCAAACCCCATTCAAGTGCACTACACAGGGTATAAAATAATGCCCTACATCCCCTTAATGAATCTATAAGTGCACTGCATAGGGTGTGACACAACAGCTTCACACCCTACAAAGTGCACTACAGGTCTAATAGGAATATATTTAGGATTCATCCCCCAAAACTTATTCAGGTGCACTACACAGGGTATAAAATAATGTCCACTCTACCCTTCATTATATATGGGATGAAATAATAACCCTATTAAGGGCACTACGTCCAATAGGAAGTCATTTCGGATTCAGCCCATTAATTGCTATCTAAGTGCCCTACACAGAATATGAAATAATGGCATATATCTCCGTTGTTGTGCACTACATATCCAACAGAGAATAGCCCTTTAAATTCTATACAAGTACATTACATTATTAATAATTGCATCTGCACTATTTAGTACACAAAATATCCAGTAGGAATACATTTAAAATTCAGCCCTCTAATTCCTATAGAAGTGCACTACATAGGGTATGAACTAGTGGCATCTTCGCCTTGGAAAGTGTTAACTGTCCAATTGGAAGCCACCCAATCAATATATAGAGTAGGTGCACTACACAGGGAATGAAATAAATGCATCCTAGTAGTCAGTATTTGTGCTTTATATGTCCAATAGGGAGTCATTTGGGAATTAGTTCCTTATTAATGCACTCACTACATTGGGGTATGAAATAATGGCACCTATGTAGTGCACTATATACCTAATATAGAGGCATTTGAGATTCAGCTCCCTTAATCAATATAAAATATTACTACCTGGGGTATTAAATAACAACTGCACACCCTATAAAGTGCATAGGGTATAAATGAATGGTATACTGTATGCACCCCTTGTAGTGCACTACATCTCCAAAGTCATTTAGGATTTACTCCCTAATCAATAAACAGGATATAAAAAGTGCTTTTCATATGGTAGTAAATAATGACATGAAATAATGAGACGAGACACCCTACATAGTGCACTAAATAGAATGTTTTTTTACCCTTTGTAGTGCACTCTATCTTATTAGAATATATATTTCCCTACAAGAAATGCACATAAATTCCAAGTATCCTTTGTTTTTGATGTGTGCGAGTGTGTGTATGTCCTTTTTTGTTTCTTTGTTCGTTGGCCTGGCTTGACAAAGACGTTATATAAATTAAAGTTATTACTCATAAATTAAACGTATTATTCACGGCAGCCCTCCGTTCTGTCCTTGCTGTTCTCTTTTCTTTCACTCTAACACATGCAGACTTTGATTTAATGGATTAAAGAAAGGTCCATCAGGCTTCACACACACACACACACACACACACATATACACACACACATGAAAAACACCCTGGTGTCTACCTTTTAACCACCTTTCATCTCCAACTGTAAAGACCTCAAATAAAAGTGCTAATAACTCACCTTTTTTTCTGATTCTAAGATCTGTAATAGGGAGCCATTTATTATTCAGCGTCCTACTTTCTATATGAGTCGACTGTATAGGGGATAATAATGTCTCGTACACCATAGTACACCATAGTGATGCACCATATTATAGGAAGAAAAGCAGGAAGCCGCACTGACATAACTATCGTATGTTGTGCACTTTCTACTATTTCATCATTTTAACTTGAATTAGTTAAATTAGTTTAATTATTTAAATTAATTACTTGAATTTGACATTCAGGGATTTGACATTCAGGATAATACTTAGACTTTAAAGTCATTTTTCTTTGATTAATTACAGGTGTGTTCTTGTTTTTTTTTATGCTGGAACATAACTTTATATATTTTTCAGTTCTTTGTTATTTTATTGTTTCATTTTATTTGCTGTTTTAAGATCATTTATGCACAGATTAAGGTACGTATGTTCTAATCTATGTATCTAATCTTATTTGCTTTATTATGATCTGAGTTCTTTTGAAACGATTATGTCCATTTTTTCCATTCCTGCGACTAATTAGTCCTTCTGGGTTTTTGCGATATTAGCACAAAACAAAAATGGCATTACATTGTTTGCTCAAATGCTTAAAATGATTAAAAAGCCATCTGTAAATCCAAACCGTTAAATCAGATTATCATACCTCTGGGTACTAATAATATTTTTTTTTATTTTCCTCTGATCTGGAGTCAGACTGGTAATGCATATCAATTTAAATGAAGCAGAGGAGACATTACTAATTTTATTATTCTTCCTAGCTTATGCAGCTGTGAAAAAGTATTTATACCCCACTGAATTCTAATTATTTCATATTTGTTAGATATGTAATGTAATATTAGACAAACAAAACCTGAGAAAACATTAAACACAAAACCTGTCACTCATGTAAAACAGTAAATAGTTCCTTAAAATGAAAGTGATAGTTTAGCCTCTGGTTTATTTGGCATTATACTGGTACTGGTACTGATTCCAGATTGTTACAGGTCCATGAGTTTGGGTAGAACAAGAGAACAGAAGTGGACCTACATTAGAACCTTGTGGTGTATAATATAGCACATTTTTGCAATCTAAAGAAGCTTTATATATGACGATTCATCTCGTTCTAGCCTCCCTAAAATAGTCTCCAGTGCCAGCACTTTGTAACAGTCAGAGGTAAAGCTGTAACTTTACGAAAGTCATCAGGACACTCTGTGGTTCCTAACATGACTTTTTTGTCGTATTAATCTCAAGTTTTTGTTTTTGTCTTATTAATTTCAAGAAAGAGGATTATATTGGTAGGAGAATGTTATATTGGTAGGAGAATGTTGGACATGGAGCTGCCAGGCAGGAGGCAAAGAGGAAGGCCAAAGAGGAGGTATATGGAGGTAATAAATGAGGATATGAAGCTAGTGGGTGCAAGTGTTGAGGATGCAGAAGATAGGGATAGGTGGAGAGTGATGATTCGCTGTGGCGACCCCTGAAGGGAAAAGCCGAAAGAAGAAGAAGAATTTCAAGAAAGAGGATGGTGAGGGAACGACGGTTTATAGCTGCTATAACATAAGTGATAACAGGAAATAACTTGTTTCATGGACATTCCACAACATAAAACTAAAAAAGTATGACGTGTCATTCTTTAATAAATAAAAAAAAAGCTCAAATTGCAAAGTCGCTGTAATATAACAGGAACTTATAACATTGTCGTTATAAGAAAATAAAGAAGTGCTTTATTCCTAAAATAAAAACTTTGTTTGCTATGCGGGAAGGAAAAGAAGGAAAAACAATAGAGAATAAGAGACTGACTGACTCCTCTACAAGAGCATCTGATCCTGATCTGATCCCATCGTTATGTTTCCAAAACACAAAAACAGAAGAGATTGTTTCTATAATACTTGCAGAGATTAAGTGCAGCAAGCATGTTGCTTCTCTGAAAAAGAATTAAACAAAAAAATAACCCATGTCATTTTTAATTTTAAAGTTGCCAAAAAATATTTCGATTTCAAGAGCTGAGTTGACTCTAAATTTTTTTGTGTTTTCAAGACTCGGCAATGAACGTTCAAAATTGGTAGCGCGTGACTCGGTGTGATTTTGTTGTCACGGGCAAATAGCTGTGAAGAACCGCGTGTGAAAGACGTGTGATGGTACACTTAAGTCCGTCTAAACTACAAAAGCAGACGGAAAGCAGAAGAGATGTGACCCAGTTCAGCATCCCCGATCTGTGTTGTATAATTCACTTTAATCAAAGCCACTGGTGAATTCATTTCACTGCAATTATTTACTTGTTGACATGCACTTCCTTTCATGTACAGTGTTTATCCTGCTTTACCACATCAACTTTATTCTCGTAAGGGCGTGTAAATGTGCTGAATCAAATCAGGTGTGTGAGGGCAGGACTGGAAAACGCTCATCTGTATTACCTGGTCAACATCTGTCTCATTATACAACAGCAAAATGTGCTGTTTAGTAATATGTTAAATATATAGTTTGGGGGAAAATCAAAATTCAGCTAAGACATGTCTGAGGTTTGCTTCTCCAGCTTTGCACTGGAGATAAACTACATAACAAGTAAATATCTCATCCAGATTTTCCAGGCAATGTTTCTCCAGTCTCCAACTGTCCAGTCTGAATCCTTACTTTTAAATAAACAATTGTGCAAAATATCAGTGATCCTATTTATTTAAAGATATAAATATAAAATTGGCAACAAAAAAAGTTGTGGTTGTTCCTCTTTCGGCTGCACCCGTTAGGAGTTGTCACAGCGGATCATTGATCTGCATATTTGATTTGGCACAGTTTTTACACTGGATGCCCTTCCTGAAGCAACCCTCCCCAATTTTTATACGGGCTTGGGATCAGCAGTGGGATGTGCAAGTGGCTGGGGTCGGCTCCCTGGCCAGGAATCGAGGGTCCTCTAGGGACCTGGCAACAAAAAAGTGATCTTAGTGAAGTGAAGTGTGGTGACCCACACACGGAATTTATGCTCTGCATTTAACCCATCCAAGTGCACACACACAGTAGTGAACACACACACACACACACACCCGGAGCAGTGGGCAGCCTTTTTTGCTGCGGCG
>CM075026.1:15666142-15676465 GCA_037576675.1 Pangasius sanitwongsei
AACCTAAGAATATAAAGCAGGTTGAAATGTTCTGCATGAACATTATGAAAGCTATACAGTTTCTCTATTTGTTTGAGACCAAATGTTCAATGTTCCTCTGTGCATGTGTTATTCATTCTGTAGATTACTCATTTTTAATGAAAGGTGCCAATAATTTTGAAATCAGAGTTTTGCAGAAAACATTCGCTACTTGAGTAAACTTTGGGGGAAAATATTGTGTTAAATGAAAACTATACAGCATATGTTTGAAGCCCACATTTTCACTCATTGCATGTCTCTTAATAGATTTAGATTTGCTTATTTTTAATAATAGGGTGCCAATAATTTTGGAGATGACCATACACACACATACAGTCACATGCATTCAAAATAGTGCTGCTAGTAGCACAATATTCTCTCTTTCTTTCTCTTTCTCAGAAATATTTTTCCTCACAGTGGGTGGTATTTTAATTTTCTGACTCAGTTCTTGTTTTTGTACTCGCTCACCCCACGAGCACAGGTGCGTGCGTGTGTGTGTTTTTGTGTTTTCTGCTCTCATTGTTTTGTGTGTCAATGATTTTAGCCAATGATGCAAGGCCACTGGGTGCTTTTGCTCTCTCTTGCTCTATTCTTTATTTATTCACTGGCCTGCTTTTTCTCTCTGTCGCTCGCATGGCTTAGCTTTCAGAACGTTCAGTGTCCCATGAGGTACTGAGCCGACTTCTAGGTACACTTGTGTGTGTGTGTGTGCGTCTCCTTCTCTTAATTCACTGTCTCTTTCTCTCTCTGTCTCTCTCTCTCTCTATCTCTATCTCTGAATGACACAGTTTTGAGTATTCAGTTCAGTGGCTTTATTAGCATGATCATTTTAAATCACAGCATTTCTATCTCCCTGTATCATATATCAGTAATAGTCAAGTAAAAGACCTAATATAATTTATACCACAGTGATACTGAATGCTCGATTCTGATTGGTCAGAAGGTGCTGATTAAATTTCTATATTCTACAGCAGCTCTGACAATAGCGCAGTTACAAATCACAGGTTTATATTAATGCACTCCTTCTAATATGTTATCGTTTCTATGGTAACTGCTTACACGGGGACGTGCATGGTGGAAATTTTCTGTAAGGAGATGTTTAAGAAGATGTCTTCAGGACAGAGAAGTTTACAGTTTGTGGTTTCTTGGTTTAAAAAAAACAAGGTATGGCATTTTCTTTAATAATTCAAAAATGTAATCATTGGGCAACTGCTGTGATATAAGAGGAATGAAACACTCCAGGGCGTGCTGTTTCTGGTAAATAATCGCCTGCAGGATGGTAAAAGTAACTTCGCTTATTATTATATATTATTTTTCTATAACAGCATGCCCTCAAATGTTTCATTCCTTACGAAGTACACACGTGTATGGACAGGAATAGATTCTCTCTCGCACACACACATACAGAGAAAAACTAGTGTTATTGTGAGCGCTATATCATCAGTGTGTCTATATAATTAATACTCTATCTCTCTCTCTTTCAATTAAGTCTCTCTCTCTCTCTCTCTCTCTCTCTCTCTTGCTTCTCTCAATTTATTGCTTGTCTCTCTCCATCTTCATTTCTCTCCACCCTCCTCCTGGTCTCTCTCTTTCTTCTTCTCCTTCTCTCATTTTCAGAATCTCTCTCTCTCTCTCTCTCTCTCTCTCTCTCGCCCTCTCTCGCCCTCCTTCTCTAATTCAGTTTATACAGTGGAAAATGCTTGTTTCCAATTGGTTGAGCATTCATTTCATATCAGGACGCCTCTAAAGTAGATCCGGTCAACAATTGAATTCTCTCTCAATGTTCTCTATAATACGTAATGTACGTTAGTGTGTAACCATGACGACAAGCATAAATATCACTCTGGGCTAGACACTGTCATTTTTCGCTATTTCAGCACCAAATGAAATGAAGAAAAATGAATGATAATTCTTCAAGTTGAACAACAGCTTTATTTTGTTTGTGAAACATTGGCGGGAACGGAGAGGCCGCAGCGTATTTTGTAATGCTGAAAGGAATGATATAACACAGTTGTGGCCACGGTGTAAGCGAGATAACAGTCGCAGTGTCCTGTGATATAAAAAGAAACTTGGCAGAGAACAATTAGCTGTGCGTTGTGGTATTCTTCACCTCCGTCTCACCCCCTGTTTTCTCATAACAGGACACTGTTCGACGTTATCGCTTCCATAATCCAGTATTTTCTGTGTCTCTCTCTCTTTCTCACAGTTTATAATTATCTCTCGCTCTCGCTCTCACTCTCCGTTTCAATTTAGTGTCTCTCGGTTCATTTGTTTTTCTCAGTTTTTCTCTCTGTGTCGTAATTCAGTCTCTCTTTTGTCTTATTTCATCCATCCTTCTTTCTAGTTCTCCAATTCAGTACTTTTCTTTGTCTTTTCCTTTTTCTCACCCTCTTAACTAGTATCTCTCTCTCTGTCTGTCATTGTCTTACTATCTGTCCCTGTCTCTCTTGTTTTGTATCATTTCAGTGTCTCTCCTCCACTCTCTCTGTCTTCCTCTATCGTCCTCTATCGTCCCTGCGACTTCTCTCTCCCTTGCTCTGTTTTACTCTGTCTTTCTCTCTTTCTATCTTTCTCTCTCTCTTCCTCTCTCTGTTTATCCCAGTCTCTCTCTCTTTCATGAATTCTTTCCCTTTCTGTCTCTCTCTTTACATCAGCTGAGGTTCTCTTGCACAGTCTCTCACTTCAGTGATTTGTAATCTTATTCGCTCTCTCTCTCTTCTCTCTAAATTCAGTGTCTTTCAGAGTCTTTTTCTCTCTCGGCCTCTTTCAACAGTGTCCTTTTTTATCTTTCAAATCTCTGTTGTTTCAATTCAGAGTCTCTCTCTGTCCATCATTCTCCCTATATCTCTCTTAATTCAGTCTCTCCCTCCTTTCCAATTGTCTAAAATCTTTGAATTCCCTCCAGTAGTGTCTCCATTTCTCTCCTTCTGTCAATCAAAACAGCTTCCTCTCTCTCTCTCTCTCTCTCTCTCTCAGCAGGCCTCCCCCTCATTGTAAGTCTCCTTGTCATTCTCTTCTCATTCTGCTTTATTCCTCCACTTCCTCCCGTGGGTGTGAACTCATTACCTGGGCTTCGGTCTCAGTTGGCTATTTTGTCTGCTCGCCGCTGTACAACTCCACAACGGCACTTTGTGAGGTTTTGCTCCTTCATCCTGCCCAGTCGTTTATTCGGCTGATTTTGATCACTGATCAGTTTTCAGTGTTATTATTAATTCATACGGATGGTCAGTATATAAGCATATTGATATAATTCAGATTTGAAACGAAAGTTAAGCTTCATTTTGTTCCAGTTTCTCCATCTCCTTCTTTCTTGATTTCGCTTCATTTGCTTCATTCTGATAAAAAGAAAAATAATCTAATATGCTAAGTCAAATTAGTGTTACCTTTCTGAACGCCAGGTGAGGATTGGACGGCTCCACTGTGCTTCTTTTCATACTCACCCTGTATTTCTAGGTTTCCTTGTTCTTCCCTCCCCAGTTATAAGTGCTAATTACAGCCATGAGTGAATGAATGGCATCCTGTGGAGTTTAGTTCATTAAGAGATTTTTCTTTTCTTTTCCTTTCTTTTCTTTTCTTTTCTTTTGACATAAAAGCCACAAGCCCATGAGATCTGTGAACTCATTTCCATTATATGGCCATGAAAACAGACAGGCATTCAACGTGCTCTTTCCTGTGATTTTACTTTTTCATATCATAGTAGCTGCCTGACCGTTTTAGCCTAAAAATATTAGCTTTCAAATAGACTGTAGATGCATTTACAGTTCTGTCTATCATATTTTATCTAACTTGAAAGGGTTAGTCAATGATTCTGGTGGAAGTTAGCTGAAGCTTGCATTATCTCAGAATTTAAACAAATCCAGACTTATTTTTTAGTGTCTAATATTTGCTGTCATGCTGAAATAACTAGCTTAAATATGAAATAAATAGCTTCTCATAGTCATGATAACATTAAAAGTAAACTCTGCTACTTGTGTATACACCTTGTCTTGCCGCCCCAGTAAAATGCTTGGGTCCGTCCTGGCCACCCCATTGTAAGTTCTGGATACGGCCCTGTTCGTAAACACAGCAAATGTTTGATTTATAAAAATCTGAATTTGCCAGGAATCAGCGCAAAACGATCACAAGTAGATCACTTCTCAGATTTCCGAGACTGTTAATAACAGTCAGTAAAGCAACACTTAAAAAAACTGAGCTCTAACCAGTGTTACATGATGACAAATGACAACGTGCAGAGGATGTGAGCGGAACGTTCGCAATATGATCCGAGCGACAATTAAATTAAATTCTACCACTTCACTCCATTTCACTGACACCCAGAATTCCTCCATCGCTCCATCATTCCTCCCCTGCAGACAGACCGCTCACTCTCTAACACTCTTCATTATCGTGGGTCATGTTTAAGTGCATTATAAAAACATTATAAAAGAGTGAGGATATGAGTACTTGATTTCACAAGTTTGGATGAACATGGATGGGGAAAAAATTGCCATCAATGTTCAAAAAAGTCAATGCCATCAAAAAAAGTGCCATCATTGATGGGAAGAAATTCGTAATATATACTGTATTTAAAACTGATTTGCAGCTCAGAAAAACTGTATTCTATTGCAGGAAATCAAATGTCATTCTTTTAAACATTATCATAATGAAGGGAATATATTTTTATATACATTTATACACACACACATATATATATATATATATATATATATATATATATATATATATAGAGAGAGAGAGAGAGAGAGAGAGCGAGAGCTATTACAGTTAATTTTCTTACAATTTAATTATTTAATTTTTTTATTATTGGAATAAATAAATAATAAACTTTTTCGAAAATTTGCATGTATTTATGCGGCTTCGTCTCATTATATATATGCATGAATTTTCTTACTTTATAAAACCAAAAATCTAGTCTTTGAGTGATGTTCAAATTAAAATGATTGCATTTCATGATGGCATTTCACCATCAGCACACTCTTCAGAGAAAGACTTTTACAGAACAGCTTGTTGTAATAGAATTTATTTAGCATTTTATTGAATACAAAATGTCATTGTTCAGTAGAAAATCTATCATAAATCCAACAGTTATCAACATTCTAAGCTTCTACATAGGGAGGAATAAATTTCATAACAAACTAATACACCGTACAGAGATTTTGAGAAAAAGGAGTTGACAAATAAATGTGATTTCATGTATTTCCACACTAGTAAGTGTGGTTTATAAGGTTATAAAAGAAACATGACACATATCTGGATATTTCCATCAAGAAATCCACTTTTTAGGAATATATGATGTGATGTGATTGTGCCGTTCAAGTGGGCGGAGCTACAACCTTCTTCAAAGTTGCGATGTTTTAGATAATGTGGTTGTTGTGACTGGACAAAAACTGTGAAATAAACATATTACTACAGATTCTTTTTCTTAATACAGTTTAAGAGTAAACATGTTGTAGATGCAACTGATCCAAAAAAATCTGAAAAATGACTGATGTGACCAAAATCAGCATTTCAACCTGTAGGGTCTTGCCTTCATCTTCATATTTTTTTTATACTCATCATGTAACTGACACTTCACACTTCCTCACTGCCATTTTTAATACAGACATATTTTACGAAAGTAGCGACGACTCAGTAACTGGCATGATTTCGAGCTTAGAGATGATTTACATCCCACACTGGAATGAGTCATCAACCTTTGGAGAGCAAAAGATAATTAAGGACATCTTCTTCTTCTTCTTTCGGTACGGTGCACAGAAGCTTTAATTTTCACCTTCGCTCTTTAATTTTCATCTCTCACTCTAGCGTGCAGTCATTATTTAGGCATGTGATTTATTCTTTTTTAAAGATATTGCTTTTTGCCATTTGGTTCTTCTACTTTTCATGCATCTTATAACTCCTGCTATTGTGGTTTTGTCTCAATGGTTTCTTTATGCATCTTCATACCTAGGATATCCGTCTGAATTATGCCTTATGTTAAGATACAGTATTTACATGAAGGCTTAGTGATGCTTCCATCAGAAAATCACCCAGGGGGGAAACGCTAACCTCATTTCTGATCCATGAATTTCAAACTGATTCACACAATTTACAGATGGAAGATTCTATATGCGGCCATTCTGATGAACATACATCATCATACTTAACTGTACTGCACTAAGACAATAGATATAGGAAAACCTTCCGCCATATTGGAAAAGTCCTGATGATTTGATGAAGGAGTATGGAGAGACGCATGTCTACCCTGAATAGTGTCAGCTATTGATACTACAAATCCAGTCACATGACCCATCACCTTGTTCTAGCTCCCCAGACTTTTAATCATAACCATTAGTTCTCAATCAGCACACTCTCCATAAATAACCCAGACTTTCAGTGAATGTTTGCAAAGTCTTGCCAACTGTTCCCTATCAGGATCCCCTCTGTAAAAATAACCCAAAATAACTTTCAGTGAATGTTTGCAAAGTCTTGCCAACTGTTCCCTATCAGCACTCTCCGTAAATAAACGAAAATAGCTTTCTGCGAATGTTTAACGAAGTCTTGCTCCTAGTATACCATTAGTGATGTTACCGAGATTGGATTTGTCTGCTTCATCCATTGAAAAACCCTGCGCCCAGTCCATAATTTCAAACAGTTTTCAGAAAATTTGATTTTGCAAGAGATTTTTAAAAATATATTTGCACTATGAATATCTGATGTATCCTAATAACTGCCAGGAAAGCAGTGGTATGTAAGATAAATGTACAGCTCAACAGAAATTACTGCCTGTTTTAAGCAATTTACTGCTACTGGTGTTAATAATCTACACATTATAACAATAGCCTTGTAATAATAAATCAAAGTGGAGATTTATGATTGTTCATTCTCTTTTGTTTTACATGAACTGATTCATATATATGATGAACACTAGCTAGTTAATGTCTTGTATGTGAAACTTATGGAGAAATAGAGTTGATTCCACAATGTTAGTGCTAACTGTATACATTTGATGCTAGTTAGCTATATTAGGGCTAGCTAAATACTTAGATACTTATTGGATACAGACTTAAATCTAGTTAGTGCTAAATACTTATTCATATGATAGCTTGGGATGCCTAGATACTTACTATATACTGGTTGGTTATAGATTTAAGGCTAGTTAGTGCTAGTTACTTAGTTATATTTCAGTTTGTGATGCCTAGATACATATGTATTGGTTGGTTAAAGATTTAAGGGTAATTAAGGCTATAGCTATAGTCATATGGTTGCTCAGAATGCCTAGATACTTATATATTGGTTGGTTGAAGCCTTAAGGCTAGCTTGTCTTATCTACTTAGTTATATGCTAGTTAGCTACAGATTTGATGCTAGTTAGTGTTCGCTAAGTAGCTGTATACTAGTTTACAGTCCACTAAAGCCAAAGTGTATTTAGCAGAAAATTACTTTTTACAATTCTATAATTGTGTGTTTTCAGTTGACGATGTGTTAAATTTAGTTCTGAATTAGCTATCTATCTTAAATTACAGTGCTAAATGATTTCAGTTTTTTAATCAGTTACATGTGAAAACGTTAAACAGAGCTTTGAGGTTTGAGGATACAGGTTCATTGTGTGTGTGTGTGTGTGTGTGTGTGCAAATGGGAATTTGTCCATCATGTTTAATTTTCGTTCTATCTTCATAAGAGAAATGATCTAGCTGCATAATTTAGATTAGCTTAGCTGTAATTAAAGATGATCTGATCAATTAGGTTCTGTAATCAACTATGGCAGTTGAGTGGATATGATGGGCAACTGTTGTTTTTTAAAGATGAGTCTGTGGTAAGCAGCTGGCACTGAACTATCTGTGTCCATTTACCAAGATGCACTTTTTTCTCATTACTAGAACACACACACACACATGCACACATGTGCAAGTCATCATTTAAAGTGAAAGAGGGAGAAAAGCTAAATGAGGCTATAAGAAAAACTTAGCAGTGTTTGCAGAGCTCAGTGTGAAGGAGGAGTGTGTGAAGATGGATGCTTGTTTGTCAGGGTGTCACAGCATGGTGTGTCTTGACAGGAGAGACATTTAAGATATCAAATACAGATCAAAATACGTGAATGCATATGGAGTGAAGAGATGAGAAAATGGAAAGCCTTTGAAATTGTTCTAAACATCAGATAACATAAAGGCATCTTAATGAAAGCCCCAGGGAAGCTAAATCAATGATGACTTTCTAATGAGGCTAATGTGGACACAATGTAGTGCAAAGTCTGAATAATTAGGGCCTTTCTAATGCCCTATACACTTTATCCACTTTAAATAGAGCTAATATTGCGTACAAAATGGGTAAAAGAAATTAGCATAAATTTTACAAACTTCACCGTCATTAATCACAGAGCTAGCATTACACATCCCTCAAACACAGCTTTCATTTTGCGTTGCATTACACATCCCTCAAACACAGCTTTCATTTTGCGTTTAAATAATAGGCTGTCTAACTTGGGGTCACCTGAGATGTGGGTAGGGGTCACAGGAGATTTTTAGCAACCATTATTTATATTGTAGTTCTATGCATATAAAATTGATTGATGTATTATTTAATAATAATTAAAACTTTTGTAACATTTTACAATATTAACAGTTATTTGAATGTTACATGTCCTAAACCAATGCAAGTAATGAATGTTCCATGTTCTGAAGTGCATGGGCCACGATGCTTTTGGTGTAAAATGGGCATTGCTCTCATGAAAATATTACACTAACGAATCAGTGAAATGAGTCATTTAACTGAACAGACTCAAATGATTCAAGTCACTCGTTCCTGAGATCGTGAGTTTGAATCCTGACAATGCCACAGCCACGCACGGTCAGGAGTCCAGGTAAGCAAATTGGTTGTGCTCTCTGAGTGGGAGGGGCATACTCTCTATCCCCTGTCAATCACAGTGATACTAGCCAATCATGAGCATCTGTGAGGTCATGTATGTGGAAGAGGGTGGATAGTGCTTTCCTCTGAGTGTGCTACATTGCTCTGTCACACAGTATAAGCAGTTGGTAAAGAACTGTGCTAGTCTTCCTCCCCCACTGGTGGGTGCGAATTAGCAGATGATGAAATTGGGGGGGAATATGAGGGAGGAAAAAACTCAAAAAATAGTAAATAGTAGAATAATAGGATCAGCATTTGCTCAGGATTTGGGATTTTCTTTGGCTTTAATGTAACACTCAAGTTTTGAATCTTACACGTTTTAAATTTCACACTGTGTACCTACCCTGGGACTTTAAAACAGAGGCAGAAAGGCTGAGAAAACAAGTGTGATAGTGTGTGAGTGTGTGTGTGTGTGTGTGTGTGATACAGCAGCAGCCAAATAATAAAAGCTGTCCATCTCCAGCAGATCTGGTGCCTTAAATTCAAATGATGTCTTATTGTATTTTAGAAGTTGCCTGAGATATAACAAAGCACTAGAGCTGAGAATAAATGTGTGGGAAGTGTGTGTGTGTGTGTGTGTGTGTGTGTGTGGGTTGTGATATTTGCAGCACATCAAAAATTTGTTAATTGCTAGTTTTGTATGTGTGGTACATTTTTGCAGACAACGGCCACCAGTCTCTCTTAATTAATGCGTGTTTATATATTTCCATTTCTGTTCAGATTGCCAAGATGTTAGCGCTAATTGTAAAAATTTGAAGCTAGTTAGTTGTAGATTTAATGCTAGTTAGGGATAGCCAGATATTTATATGCTAGTTGGTTATAGATTTAAGGCTAGTTAGTTCTAGCTAGTTAGTTATATGATTGTTGTAGATTCAATGCTAGTTAGGGATAGATAATTTTTTTTTGTTAGCTAGATCTATGGCTATTTAGTGCTAGCTAGTTGGTTAAATGTTAGTTTGCTACAGATTTAATGCTAGTTGGAGAGACTCAGATACTTACATACTAGTTACTATAAAGTAGTCAGTGATGGATATCATATAACTATAGTTAGATACTTTTATGCTAGTTGCTTATAGATTTAAGGCTATTTAGTGCTAGTTAGTTGCTATAGCACTATATGCTAGTTCAAACATGCTAGTTAGTTCTAGCTATTTCATTAAATCCTAGTTAATAATAGATTTGATGCTAATTAGTGCTAGTTAGTTATATGATAGATTTATTGCTAGTTAGGGATAGTTAGTTGCCTCTATGCTAGTTGGTTATATATTTAAGGCTAGTTAGTGCTAGCTAGTTAGTTATAAGAATATACAGTTATAGGCTTATTTATATTATTTATATATTTGATGTGTTTAATCTAGCCATGGGGGTCACAGTCCAGTGACTTCTGTGCCGGTCCCAAGCCCGGATAAATAGAGAGGGTTGCGTC
>CM075026.1:15676565-15688034 GCA_037576675.1 Pangasius sanitwongsei
CCAAAGAGGAGGTATATGGAGGTAATAAATGAGGATATGAAGCTAGTGGGTGCAAGTGTTGAGGATGCAGAAGATAGTGATAGGTGGAGAGTGATGATTCGCTGTGGCGACCCCTGAAGGGAAAAGCCGAAAGAAGATATATTTGATGTGTTTATGAGCTAAGAATTCAGGGTGAAGTGTTTCTTTTTTTTTGCAATAGACATGTGAGGCTAACATGGAGAACATGAATGGGAGACACCAGTTTAGATCATCCAATTATAAAAACCTAATCTTTGGTAAAGTACAAATTTATATAATTTTGTTAAAATTGAATAAAGTCATAATTAATAAGATATGCAAATGGTACAGTATTAAAAGACAAAATAACACACTTTAGTTATACATAATAACCCATTTGATTTGTTCTTGTCTGTGAACGCACCGCCATGACGCTGACTCTGGCTTTTCCCCCATATTATACAGATTTTATTCATTATTCAGTGGGTCTCATTTCACTCCAAACAGTTCACATCGTCTCTGAATCCTTCCTCTACATTTTTTTTAATGTCAAAGACGTGAGCGTGACACAAAATATTTACCTTTGTTATACACGTCATACTTAAAAGAATGCCACGCCCTGTGTATCACGCACAGGAAAGAAATCTATCATCCTGGAACATGTGTATGACTCTGTTAAACACGATCTGCATCTCGATTCAGGGCAAGCAAAGTGTGAATGTGAAATTACGTGCGCAGAACACTAAGATTCTCTCTAGCATGATACACCAGCTTGCGTGTGCTACCAAGAACTCCTTTTATTTCATCATTTATCAAGCAGTAATACAACATATCATCAATCTTTACTAATACCTGTCACATATTTTCAAGAGCACACTTCATATAGTGAATTATTTTCACATTATTTACATTATATATCTACAGAATGCTATCCCAATTTCTCTTAAGAGCTGTAAAATAGGCTCAGGATTTAAAAAAAAAATTCAAATCAAGTAAACGTACATAAATCAGTTCTAAAACAGAAATAAATCATTGTTGTGGGGTTTTTTTGTACTATAGCTGCTTTATGTACATCAAAAGTTTTGTAATGCAAAAAAGATCAGTACTGTTTTTTTTTTTTTTTAATAATATGATATAGCTGGATTTTACATCCTGGAAGACAATATTTCTCCAAAAATGACACACTTTTAAAAGGATTCACAGCAGCATAACAAATAGCAGCTAGGCTATTTTAAATTGTTTGACAAAATACAGGCAGGTGACAAATTAAAGGGGGAAAAAAACGGTGGCTCTGTTATTATATCTCATAGCAAATCAATACAACGTTCTTCTGTCTGATCATATCCTATAATGAAACATTTTTTTTTCTGATGGGCGTGGTCTCTTCCAGGACGACTCCGCCCTCACTCACAGAAAGAAAAACTTTTGGAAGAACGTGTGTTTATCGCTTTATCATGTTTATCGCGTTTAAGTACAGTTCCAGAGACTTGCAGAATCTACCCCATGGTACACTGAAGGAAGATTGAAGCTGTTCTGATCTTGCTAACAAACTTTACTAACAAACCACTTATGTTGGTTTTTCCTTTAATTTGTTGCCTTCTCCAACCAATGGAAAGGATTTAAATTCAATAACTGATTAAATGAAAGTAGTTTTAGTGCACTCAGACTTCTGGATCCCCAAATTAAGCCAAATGGATTTATTAAAATGTGAACAAATTATAACTTTGGAGAGATTACGAGTGAATTATGAAATAGATGAATTAATTTACCCAAAGGATGTGACTTTGTTTAAGAGCTGGGGTTGTGCCCGCTGGTCTGTGTCAATGAAAATGGCACTTTGATTATGTGAAGATGTTCATCAAGTGGCTTTGGATAATTTCCCAATTTCGCCTTATAACACAGATGGCTGGGGTAATTATAGTTATAATATGTAATTATGTTATTAAAAATAGTCAGGTGCTTTAAAACAAAACCATCTGTTTCAGCCAAAAGGAGGTCGTATATAATACCCATGCTGGTAGATATAAAGGGCTGAACTGTTTTATTTAGCTTCTTTTCCTGTTTTTAAGGTGTCTGTCTGAATTGCTGTTACTTCTGTTCAGTGGTGGAAAGAGTACAAAACACACTGATGTAACAGTAAAAGTACTGCTACTATAGTAATAATTCACTTGAGTAATGTAAAAGTAAACAAAAAATACTTAAGTAAGAGTAAATAAGTCATCTGGTCAAAAACAACTTGAGTAATTGGGACATTCCTCCAATAGAGTACGTTTTTTTTCCCACCATATGTTCTCAAAGAATATATGCACAGAATATTAAAAAATAATACTTGTATAAACTGCAGTCGTCCTATTACAAAATCCAAAATAAAACAAAAAAGTGACTTTAAAATATTTTTTAAAATACCAGCAACCTTAGAAGGTTGTTTTCTCTTGTTTCCACCTTGTCGACAAAAATTTACATGTCAAATATAATAATAAAAATAAAGTGTTAAGTTTAATTTTTTTGAATTGTCAAATTGTTATGTGTGTCATTTAAGGATGAAACCATTCATGTGCATTATTAACTTATTTTAAGTGATAATAATTATACATTTATGTCATGTCCCACAATGTATGTGCAACCCTGTTACTGAAATGCAGGAAGAGTAAAACCAATAGGTCACATGACAAACAGGAAGTTTCATCATCAAGAACCTTTTAAACAGCATGGCCAAGAGAAAAGTAAGTCCTCTCAAATATTGGCTATATTTTTCAAATATTGTCAGCATTGCCTGACTTCATCCAGCTCAACAACTCAACTCTGTTACTAAGATTATAGCTAGAAAAAGTATGTTCATGTTCAAAGTATTTCTTTATTTATTGTAAAAAATGATGTTGAAGGTGACACATGGTTCCAAAGTTTGCCTCCTTTCCATATTAGCCTGGATCTACAATCCTGTTACGAAACAAGTTGTTTTTTAAAGACTATTGACGTGTCAGTGGTAGTCTAATGGTGGTAGTCTAATGGTGGAACTATTATAATGGTGTCCTGTACCTGCCGTTACAGTGTTGTTTATCTGCATGGGAACTGTCAGTCCGGCGTTTGCACCAACATCTCCACTCCTATCTCCACTACTTCTACACTGGATTTCTCATTAATATGATGTTGAACATCGCTGAAACCCGGTGAGTGAAATGTTTTGTTTTTAGGCGCTCACAGCAATGGAGTTGTTGGAGATGGAGTTTTCCTTTAATACCAAGGTAATGTTTAAACATTGTTTAGTTTAGACCTTGTGGTGTTGACATCATTGCATGGAAAATGTTTTCTAGCTGTGTCCCTGACACACTGAGTAAAAGAGTAAAATTTTGACCCGTGACATGCGTTTGAGGATTTTATTACTGAGGAAAAATGTAGCCGAGAGAGAGAGAGAGAGAGAGAGAGATTCTGAGCTCATATAAAGAGAGAAGGGAGAGACAGAAAGGGAGAAAACGAGAGAAGGAGAAAGGGAAAGAGAGAGATCAGGAAGGGGAGAGGAGAGAAATAAAGATGGAGAAAGACAAGAGAGACAATAAATTGATACATATACAGAATGGACAGGAGAGAAAGAGACAGATTCCTGCCATGATGTTTATTTATGTGGGGAAAAGGTTTTTCCCCAGACCTAAAGATTAGGACCAATGAAATGACCCTTTCTGGAATTTTCTAAAGAATTACAGGGAGCTATGATTCAGCATGCTACATCATTGGGAAGAGAGGTTGGTGGGAGTCCGACATGGCATAGACAGTGAGGGACAGAGATGTTCAAAACCCAATCCTATCATTTAATAAAACAATGAATATTCCTAAATAATAGTACATCATCACGTCATGATCAGATGCCCAGTACCCCAGAGCTTTCATACATGGTACGGTCCGCACCTGAGCTCAGATGAAGGGAAACGCAGACCACTTCGTCCATGAGGACCAGGGATCATGTCTCTGAGGTAGCTTTCAACATGATCAAACATACAGAAGTCTTGGTGCAAATTATTGTGGCTCGAGAAAAAAGCACAACTTTGAAAATCCCCTCAATGCCTTGGTGTAATATTTACATCTTATATCCCTCTGCTATGTTCTGGACTGTCTCAGGATTGTTTGCTTACACAGTCTACGCCTCGAGTGTGGTCTGGTGTTCGATTCATTTAGTGCTGAGTGCTTGTTCTCGTGCTGCCACTACTATTGCTGTCCTTCTGTCCTGATGTTTTCAGGCACTACTAGGTTTTTCCCATGGCAGCCTATACTTTATAGTATGTAGAATAGTGTGTGTGTGTGTCTGCGTGTGTCGGCATCCAGTCAAATTGCTTGTGGCCCACCAGTTTGAAATTGATTTGTCAGAAACAGTGAATGATCTCCTCTTGATGTCTGTCACGTCTCTGAGGATTTCATGATGGGAAAGTGGAAAGAAAAACGAGATTTATGAGCCAGAACCAGCAAAAAACTTTCTCTCCTCAGATTCAGGGTGTGAGAAAGAAGCTATGTTTCAGGTCAACATCTGAGACGGTTAAAGGTGCCTTTGATTCACGTTTGAGCTGCCTCTCAATTGATGAGGTATAAAGTAAATAAATCAACAGAAATGCCTTGTTTATGGAAGAGGTCAGAGGAGAATGGTCAGATCGACAGGTCGACAGCTGACAGGAAGGCTTCAGTAATTCCAATAACCACTCTTTACAACCGGGGTGAGCAGAAAAGCATCTCAGAAAGCACAGGACCACATTGCTTTCCACTCATGTCAGCCAAGAAGAAGAACCTGAGGCTACAGTGGGTACAGGTTCACTCAAGCTGATGAATCTCAATTTCTCCTGCATTATGGAGGTGGTGGGGTCAGAATTTGGCATCAACAACATGAATTCATGTCTTAACCTGTGTTGTGTCAACAGTTCAGACTGGTGGTGGTGGTGTAATGGTGTGGGGAATGTTTTTGGCACACATTGGGCCTCAAAATACCAATCAAGCATCGTTTGATTGCCACAGCTGGCTGAGTATTGTTGCTAACCTTGCACATCCCTTTCTGGCCACAGTTTAACCATCGTATAACGGCACAAAGCACATGTCATTCCATGAAACTGGCTCAATGAGGTCAATGAACTTCAATGACCAGGAGAATCCAAATTTAAGCGAAATACCATCTGAGAGGCATTTTAGAGGCATATTATTATATATAATTTATAGTAACAGCTCCTCCATGTAATCCTCTTTGGCATTTTTTTTTGGCTGCTAACCCATACAACATGTCAAAATGTGTGTTTTATAAAGTGCACCACTCGACAGTAGGTGTCGATTCAAACTCTCAGACATCCGTCCGCACTTGAAACCTGTACTGCAGACATACGTCTGAAGTTGGTGCTTCTTTGATGCTTTTCTTTATTTTTTTCATTCCGTTTTTTAAGGTCAGCAGGTCCGGCTATCAGTCTAGTCTACAGCATCTGAAGTGTTTTTTTTCTTCAGAGACTAAAAGCTAGCTTCAGTCGTATGATATCACTGAAGAGTTCTGTTCATATTGAACTCTGAAACTTTGAGGCAGTGAAAATGCCGCCTCAGAAAGCTGTTATGTAAAGATCAGCGGTGTCGGACAAAGACAACACAATGTTTTCTGTTTCTGTTTTGCTGAAAAATGTCAGTCATGCTGTGTGTTTGTAGAATCAGCCTTGGACTTTATTTTAAACGGTACATTAATCACTGTGTCTCAGTTTTAATTCAGATAGTAGAGTGTGTAGGAATAATAATATATTTAGTGATCGATTTGTTAAATTAATTTGTTTTTTTAAAAATGTCTTTATATGACGATGGTGTTGGTGATAGGATTAGACTTTCCTTTAGTCCACTTCACAACATGTTTTTAATTCCAATCAATTCAATTCTCTCTTCTTTCTCTTCTTTCTTTTCTCTCTACTCTTTTTTCTCTCTTCTGTTTTTTATAACTCTTTCTTTCTTTCTCTCTTTTGTTCTTCTTTCCTTTGTTTGTTTGTTCCTTCATTCCTTCCATCCTCACTTTTTCATTTTCTTTCTTTCTTACTTTCTTTTTCTTTCTTTTTTTCTTTCTTTCTTTCTTTCTTTTCATTACACTCATTGCCCTTGTTCTTGTAATTATTTCTGTTTCTGATTTTTCAGTCTTCCTGACTTCCTTCCTTTTGTACTTCCTGTATGTCCTTGTTTCCTTCCTTCATTCATTTCTTCCTGACTTCCTTTTTGAATTCTTTGCTTCCTTCCTGACTTCCTTGTTTCCAGAGTTTCTTTCTTTCTTTCTTTCTTTCTGATATACTTTTTCTTTCTTCCTTCCTTCTAGACTTCTGGACCTACATTTGGATCCCTACTGGGCAAACCGGAGGTGACAACAGGAACCAAGAACCACACTCAAACGTGTCCTTTTCTGGGTGACAGAGGATAGTGGGATTATAACTCATGACAGTAGCCAGGTGTAGAAGAGTAAAGACAAACAGTACTGAATGTGTTTACAGGAGTTAATAAGTGAATAAGAGTCCTGGGATGAGCACAGGACAGTCTTTATGATTACACCAGCAGTTCTTAGGTACAAATCTACAGTATCCAGGTGAGATTGAACAGTGAAGCGCACGGCACCTGTGGGAAGAGTAATTATTGGCCTGTCCATGTGGGAGCAACCGCAACCGCAGCAGCAGGAGATGAGTGATAAGTGCAGAAATAAACTCTTCACCCTCCTGCCTTCTGGCAAACGGTACCGAAGCATTCGGGTGCTCACGGCCAGACTGTGCAGTTTCTTCCCCCAAGCCATCAGACTCCTCAACACTCAGAGACTGGACTGAAAACACACACACACACATTCAACTGAACATCACCCCATCCTCTTTGCAATTTTTGCACATCTCCATATTCAATTTCTGCTGTTACAAATTTTTATTGTATACTGTATATAATCTTTATACTCTCTACCCGGCTGCTACTCCTTATGTTTACATTTATAGCAACTTATATTGTTATTCTTTCGCACTAGTGTCATCTGATTCACTTTCTACTAGAACCGTGACTAATCGGCGCTGCACTGTAACTTACTGTGCCCATTGTCTTGTTTTGATAGTTTTGTGCTGCACATGTGTGCACTGTGCACTTTATGTAAATATATGTAGTCTCCTGTAGTTCTGTGTTTGTTTTATGTAGCACTTTGGTCCTAGAGGAACGTCGTTTCATTTCACTGTGTACTAACTAGCTGTATATGGTTGAAATGACAATAAAAGCCACATGACTTGAGTTGATTTGACTTGAGAAATACCGCACAGAATCAGACAGGATGAGAGGAAGCACAGCAGCAGACGTGTGTCAGGAACCTCGGTTTTCGGTCATGCTCAGTCATTACAGACTTTTTTACTATAGCTGTTTGCCATTAAATTGCTCTGGAAAGTTTCTTAAAAACAAGTAAGGCAAGGAAAAGAAAGTTAAACTAGCATTTTGACATGAAGCACTCCCCAGATATCAAGATGATGGATTGATTAGTTTGAAAATCCCAACCTGGATTGAATTAAAATCCCAATAATTAGACATCATGGGCTGTATTTGTGTGTATGCGTGAGAGTAATTTGCTGGTATCACGCTGGAGTTTTGTTGATTTGGTTAACTTTCCTGCTGAGAAATAATGGCATCTATGTGGAAGAGCTGAAGCTGCACTTCTTAGCACAGACATGATACTGAAAAACCTTTTAGTCATACTTTAGTAATAAACCACCAAATATTATTTCAGCAAAGCTAAATATAAACTTGCTGAATAACCACATTTATTCCTTGTTCTGCATCGATGTATTAAATGTCTCACGCCAGTCATCAGACAAATGGGAAGTGAATGATTTACAGCTTCAGTTCTGCTGACTGAGTCGCGCCTGTCAGCGTACATTACGACACATGGACAACTTGTTGTACACTCCGATATCCATGACTCCTCCATGTCCCGAAGTGTTTTATTCCTCTTATACCACAGCAATTTACTAACAATGACAAATGTTTACTTATTAAAGAATGGCACATTGTACTTTTTGTCCATTAAATGCTGTGGAAAATCCGTGAAATAAGTTCGTTGCTGTTATCACTTGCGTTATAGCAGCTGCATTGAAATTAATAAGCCAGAAAACATCACTTGCCATGTTCATCTTTCCTGAAGACTTTCCTGTGGAAAAGGTTACGGCTTTATCTCTAATCTTTACAAAGTGCTGATACTGGAGACTCCTTCCAAACATGTAATTAAACAGCTCCTCACAGAAATCTTCACCATATCAACAATTATATAGATTTTTTAAAATACAAGAGTCATCTGTTACTATAGAAATGATAGAATATTAAAATGGTTATTAATATAAACCTGTGATTTCAGATGCACTACTGTCAGAGCTGCTGTTAAAAATTAATCAACAATCAACAAATTCTGGACCAATCAGAATCCAGAATTTAACAGCGCTGTGCTCCCAAATAAGTTAACACTAAACAATACACTGAACTTCCAATAAAATAGCAGTCCGTGTTTTCACATGTGAAAGACACAGTGTTCATTAGAATAGTGCTGAAAAAAAAAAAAAAGACCAACACAAGACAAAAACCAACATGAATTTAAATGTACGTGACTCAAACCTTAGCAAAGCATAAAACCAAACCCGTATGGGGTCAAAGCAATCGATAAATGATTCACACTGACACAAATGGCATTTGAACTTGCTGTACTGTTTTGGAACAGCAGCTTTTGTTCACATGGTTTTAAAAGCACTCTTATGAAAGCCTTGTAACTAGCTGTTGTGTTATATAACGCTAATTCTGTCACAGATTACCACTCGAGGTGTCTCTTCACCCAGGTGTTGCTGGGATTCGAAAACCTATCTTGGGAGTTTGGTTCTTTCTTATCCTGCTGTTTGCATTTATTTATTTAGCTTTTATGCTCCATTTTGAAATGTAGGTGTTTTGGACTATCTGATATTAACTGACACTCTCCGGAAGCCCCGCCCCCTTCCCCCATCTTGATATATTATGCTCTCATCTTGACTCAGTTTTCCTGCTTGAAAGATGATGTGGCCCTCTCCTTTTCTGTCACAGTAAATGGAAAGCATTTTGTGTTCATTAATATGAAATAAAATCTATCAGGTTATGTTCAGCTTAGCTAACATTAGACATTAGCTTTGGTTAGCTAGATTTATTAGGGATGCGCCAAAATTTCAGCCACTGAAGAACGGTCAAAAAACTGAACTTTTGGATGTTTTTTGGGGTCAAAAGAGAAAACAAATGAAAATTTTAGACCGAAATAAATTAAGAAATAAATTCACCAACAGTGAAAATGCTTAACATGTGGAACCATGTCATGGTTTCTACAAGAGACATTAGACAAGTGATTTTTATAAGCACTATATTGCAACTGTACTCTATGTTTTAAAAACATTTCAAAAGTTGCTGAATTAATGTTAGTGAATAATTTCTCCCCAAAGGTTCAAGTATTTTTATTTCTGTACTTTTTATGCCCTTTTTGGTCCAAATTGTTTTTTTTTGTTTGTTTATTTTTTTTCAAAATTTCTTTGCTTTAATAATGTGTATTCATGACTTTTCAATCTTTTCAGGTCAACTTAACTTTTTTTTTTCATTGAAACAGATAAAATAAAACAGCTGTTTTTTAGTTTACAGTTAGAGTTCAGTCAGAAATGGACACAGTGTGTGTCTTACCTTTTAATATCGTGATGAACTCCATCATATTGGGATTCATGATCATTATTCACTAAATACATCATTCCAGCTATACTCTCTTAAACAACTGGCGTTCTTCAAGGGCTCTTTTAGGGGTCATTGCATACTTAAAATTTCTTAGCTTCCAAAAAACGGTACTAACATGGAACTCCTTCTGTACAGAGACATCTTAGAACCTTTTAAGTGTTTTCCCAGAAACAAACACTTATGTATTTACAACCTTCTAAGCATACACATACAACCTGTATCGTAGAAGTGTATCACAGTGACTGAATCTGTATCTGTTTGCTGCTCCAAATATTTATATCTGTGTTCAGATTTAAACCTGAAGTGGGTGTGGCATATCCTGTGTCATCGTGGTGTGAGAATTGTGGCTCTGACAGTTCCTCAACCTCAACTACATCACTCGAGACTGGTGCTGAGCCTGGTTTTAATCCAGCTCGCGGGTTTATTATTTTGTTTGTACTTGCCTGTGATTTTTTTCTAATGAATTTAGATGATGCTAAATTAGCCTAATTTAAACCAGCGTGACCCTGACCAGGCAGTTACTAAGGAATGTTAATGGACTTGTTAATGAACATCTTCTTTATTGGAGCTGCTCATGCAAGCATGCAAGTAAAAACTTTTTTGTTGTGTCCTGTGGGATCCCAGTTCCTGTGCACACCTCTAGTCTCAACCAGATGCCCTGTGAACCTTTCCGGCAAGATTTCTAAAATAAATAAATAAATAAATCAATAAATAAAATAAAATAAATGAATAGTGCGACTCCTATTTGTATCTGTATCTAAAGTAATGTATTTGTATTCAGTTACATCATTATCAGTAATAAAACTGTGTATTCTTATATAATCTCTCCCTTTAGGTTATTTTCTTCTTAAACCTGCTTTCGGATTTAAAACAATTCCAGCATTTCAGCACTCAGGCCATTTTCCTGCTAAACCTTCTCACCATTCCTCAATATGACACTATCCAGATGGCAAAACCTTGAGCAGAGCCAGGAAACGAATCCAGCCGGCCCTCTGCCACACTCACACCTACAGACATATCTGCCTTTAACGGGTAGATAAGTGAAAAAAAAATACATATTTAGCAGCTTACATGGTGACAGAAACAGCACAGTAGGGAGGTAAAGCTCTGTGTGAGAAACGAACTGATGTGTACATGAAGAAGCCGGCCTTTCATTCACATGCATATTAATCAGCATTATTGTTGATGAAAGGGATTCTCTGCTGAAAATCAATTAATAATTAGAATACACTCCATTGTATCAGAACGCAATTAGCAAAGCGCTACAATGAAAGCGAGCGTCTAATTTATTTACAATATACAATAATGTCCAAAAGTCCCTGACCAGGAACCGATCTTGTTTTCCTGTAACAGCACGTCCTGAAGTGTTTTACTCCTCTGACACAACAGCAGCTTGCAAATGATTGCAATCTTCATTTATTCAACACTGACACGTCACACTTTTTTATCCATTAAAAGTTGCATTTAGTATTGTGGAACGTCCACACACTGCAAAAGTGAAAACATCTTAAATTTATCTACAATTTCCTGTTATAAGTAGGTTTCTATGCAATATTTGATGATACCACTAAATCTGCTATGATACGATTGGCTTCTATTTACTAGTCTGCTATCGATATGTAACCAACTTGATTCGGATTTCTTTTAATTTACGAATGATGATGTAGATGATGATGATGATGTATCAGAGTTACAAGCAAATCACGAGACTATCTCAAGCTTGAATTTAGTAAAAAAAAAATG
>CM075026.1:15688134-15701242 GCA_037576675.1 Pangasius sanitwongsei
AAATCTGCTATGATACGATTGGCTTCTATTTACTAGTCTGCTATCGATATGTAACCAACTTGATTCGGATTTCTTTTGATTTCTTTTAATTTACGGATGATGATGTAGATGATGATGATGATGATGATGATGTATCAGAGTTACAAGCAAATCACGAGACTATCTCAAGCTTGAATTTAGTAAAAAAAAAATGTCTAGAAATAGGTTTAATAATCATTTTTGACATTTTTATTGTCTTCTTATAATTAGCGGTGTAAAGAAAAGATGTGGTGCGGTGTAATAAAAGATCTTTCATATTTTTAAACTGATGTGTGAACAGGCTAACGAGATGATTTACCCGTAACTTTGATACTCAAAATAGTCCTTCTTTAGGTCATCATCATTCACGAATTAGCGTTAGGCCTAAACCGGAGCGATCAGTTGGGCATATATCGATCGGAGGCTAATAAATTATATCGTAGTATATAATATAGTTCGTATTGTATCATATATTGAATTGAAATCGTAACAGATGCAGGGATATCTTAAAAGTGGTATTTTAAAATATTAAACTGTTGCCTTAAGAATCGAAACTGTATCGTATCGTATCGTAGCGGATTCAGTGGTATCGGTATGTCTTGTTGTTGTCTTAAGAATAGAAGAATTTTTTAACCTGCTTTTTAGTGTGGTCACACTGCAGATTACAATTTCTTACATGTCCACCTTGGTTGTCATAGTAACAGTGCAGATTCATAAATTTGGTCATGAGTTGAGATTAGTGGTGTTAGAATGCATTATGGGATGCGTTCACATCTGACTGATTTAGTGCCATTGCGCTTTAAGAAGATCGTGTCGCGTGGAAGCCTGAGGTTCACACCCCTATTATTAGCCTTGTAGATCCAGTATGAAACTAAAGAAGCAAATACATCTTGGCTAATCGATCACATTCGGATGAAAGTGAGGAAAATACATCACTTTAACAATTTACACCAGATATCGACCCAGTACTCTGCTCTGTGTGCTGTGCGTCATGAGCCGTGCTGCTTTCAGCCAATAAAAACACACCGTTTGGGATCATATTACTGTTTGACTGTATGAAATGAATGTATTAAAGTTCGGTAGGTGAAGAAATAAAAATAGGTTTAATGCTGCACTTTTGTAAACGAGAGTAAAATGGCAACTTTTTTCAACACCAACCCCATTAATCAGATGTCTGATATGAATAATGTAGATGGTCATAAATGTAATTTTCACTCTGACATTGCATAAATTTTATTCATGTTACTTTTACCACAAAAAACATATAGCCATGTAAGAAAAAGTGAACACTGAGTGTGTTTGTTTATGGTGTATTTAAATGGCATAGTGGTATCACCTGCTTCTGTCTGGTTCATTCTGATGAGGAGGGATCACACACACACACACACACACACATACACACGTCTGACTATCCCCTTGAGACCTGTGACACTTCTGTGAGCATTAAGACGCTTGGCTCAGTGTGTGTGTGTGTGTGTGTGTGTTTATCATTCCATTCTCAAGCGCTTATCTCTATGACAGCCCTATTAGGATGTTTCCTTCTCTGCAGTGGAACTTGTTTACAGCACTACATCTCTATCTTACAATTTCCTTTTCATGTCTAATTAAATTCTATAACCTCGGGTTTGTCCGTCTCCACCATGTCTCAGAGCAGTGCTGTAGTGCTATGGGGATTTCCAGCTGTGATACACACCTGCTAAACCTGATCATTATGTGGCAAGCTGCATACACACACACACACACACACACAGACACACTCCTGAATTCAGTCCTTGGAGCCCATCAGCTAGTCCACAATTTTATTCTGTTCTACTTACTATCTCCCCTGAGCAGGTAAAGAAGTCAGAGTTCAGATTTATTGGCACCCTTCACGAAAAACACAAAGTAATACTGTATATGAAATAACAAAATGGCTGGCATGTGATTTTAAAGACTCTCTATTACACTCTATTATGTAGTAGTATAATTTAATATACTAATTTTATTGAATATTTTGTAGTAGTGCTTTTACTATTGTTGTTACAGAGCTTGTAGTAGTACTTAGTAAGCAACAATATGATACCACTGAATCTGCTAAGACATGATTTTGATTCTTAAAGCAATGATCCAATATATTATGATACAATTCAGTACAAGTTTTAAGTATCAGACGTACTAGCAAATCACCTTTAGTTTAAAATATTAATAAAAATATTACTTCCTTTTTACACACCAGTATTCTGTATTTATGGAAAATGGACTCAATTTATAATCAATAATCAATTCATGGCCAAAATGGTTGATTTCAGTTTCATTTGAACGAAACACACCATTTCAGTTTCAGTCCTAACTCTCGAAATAGCTTCACTATGTTTTATATCCATGCATCTAATTCCTGACATAATTTTAAGTGTTACTTTTATGGCATTTGTTATCATGCCACTGATGGTGCTTAAGAGTGTTTTTCACAGTATGTATATACTCATTACTAGACATTTTAGTTTTCCTCATTTTGATGGATGACAGGAATTTCACACGTGCGCATTCTCATATTTGGTCAAAAGCAACAACAATAATTCTGGATCTCAAGACCAGTTTAATATATCGAAAATCTTTCAATTATGCCAATTTGTTTGCATTTTTTTTTTTTTGGGATGTCACGTTTCTGAGACAAATACTTATTTTTTTTAAATGCTATATAAAATGTTCTTTTGTTTTCAGAAAATGTTTAAGTCATTTAAGTAGAAAAAAAATGTAAATCATACTATGTAAAGTGCAAGTAATTCTAAGGTTGACTTTATGTGTAGGTGTTTATTTATGGCTCCAGAAGCCCACTTAGCATCAAGCTGTGCCGTTTCACAGGCAATCAGAGCAGTGATTTACAGTGTATATAACGCAAGACATACTTGTATCACTTATATCAGCAGACCTTTTCTGAAAGCTATGTAATGTGTATCAGCAAAAACTGTTTACAAATGTTAATGTTAATCATTTTAACTTTCCAACATTTGTTCACACTTACGCAGCGGTGCTTTACAGACCAAATCAGCGAACAACAAAGAGCATACTTTCTGATGGATAATGCCTGTAGGCCTGTATTACTCCAGCGTTATTTTTATTCAAGATTTGGGGTGAAATAATGCTTTCAGTGATATCGTGATTAAATATCAAAACACTCAGACATTGTGTACCCTTAGAAATGTACAGTTTGTGAAGCAAGATTGCTCTTGCTCTCAAGATAATCATGTTGGTGATTTTAGCAAACCTGGGTGTAAATACAGTACTGTTATAGGAAAATAATCAACGACTGACGGTAGAGGGATGCAGCCCGACTCAAAGCAAAGTTAGTTATCCTCCCAATGTTGATTATTTTCTGGGAACAGCACATCTATAAGTGTTTGATTCCTACCACTTCTACCACTGCAATTTGCCAAAGAATTATTTTTTTTATTAATTAAAGAACAATACATTATCAAACATCTCTTTATCCATTTATAGGTACGTTTAATGTTGTGAAATGCCCATGAAACAAGTTAGCTCCTGTTCTCACTTATGTTATAGCACCTAGAAAAAGGCATTCCCCCACCAGCCTCTCGTTTTTCTCTCTTGAAATTAATCAAATACAAAAAAAAAAAAACAGCAGTTTGTCATGTTTCCTAGAAACCCAGAAAGTGCAAACGTCTTTTCTGAAGACTTTCCCATTGATAAAAACACGGTGTTTGTTACAAAACTGACACTGGAGAATCCTTCCATAAATGATAGATAAATATTAAATAAACATCAGCTTATGGAAAACTTCACCATATTGATGGCTTTTATATTTGTAAAAAATAATAATAATAATTCAGTTTATTATGAGTCATGGATTATACTGAGCATCCAACGTCCAAGTCCCTGTGAATGAGCTGTTACTATAGAAACAGTAAATGTAGCTGCTGTTATAGAGACGTAATAAACACCTTCTGACGTCTTAACCACTGAGCTACCACTGCTACCAACCTTCTGACCAATCAGAATCACCAATTCAATAGTGCTGTGGTATAAATTCTTTTTTGTTGTTGTTGTTTCTGCAATGATCACTTAACACCTGTGTTTAACATAGACTCTGGTTTATGAAGAATCAGAGAAAAGTAAGACGTTACCGTGAGGTCCACTCGCTTCTGAACGAGAAAGGATATCTGAACAGAAACCTGAAAGTCTTGAAGAGAAGGAAGATGGAAACATCCATCTATTCATCCTTTGTTTTTGTTTTTTTACCTGATTTTGAGAAATTCAATTAGCATTAGTATTTTAGCTAATATTTGGATGGAAAATGAACCTGCTGTGAAGTGCACTTATGAGTGCAAAAAAAAAAAAAAAGTCCATTAACATACAAGTAAAGGCTGTTTTTGCTGTTTGTGCTCAAGAACTCGCTGCTGTTGAACTGAGTGACACCCCTCTAGGAAGTGCTATGTGTGTGTGTGTGTGTGAGTGTGTGTTTTGTGTGCCTTTCAGATTGCTTCGCCCTCCACATCCCGTGACCTCTCTCTGTCTGTAAGTGCTCATCAACCCACCAGAAGCGCATCACAGCGAGAAGCCATTTCTGCCTGAATAAAATATCACAGTGCAAGCTGGGATATGAATAAAGAATCTTTTTTTGGATCTCATTTTTCCTTTTTTTCCTTTTTTCCCCCCTTTTTCACATTTATGCGCGTTCTGACTTCCCCTCTTCACTGCTATTAGGGTTGAAACTCGCCCACATCTGATTGCTTAATTCAAAGAACACGTTCAGGAATAAAGGTCCCAGAATATACTTTTCTTTCTGTGGTCCCTGTTTAGTGTGAGACTCTTGCTTAGGAACATGCACATGGTGTACCTTTAATTAACTTTTAGAGTAAAGCTTTAAAGGTATATCCTATACACAGGAAAGGTACAAAACATATCTCTTTTACAGGACCACCCCATCAGAAAAGAAAAGTACAGTTTAGTACAGGATCTTTGTTTCTAAGAGTTAGTTTCTTTTTCTTCATCTTTATCATTTATTTATGGTGGATCCAGTTGCCTGTATAACATGGCCTTAGTACTCCACTCTGTATTTCAGGAAGGTTTTCCAACACCCCCGTCGACACCTACGGCAAATGAGTGGCCACATGCAGCACTGGAATATGCTTAGACCCGCCCAAAAGTGTAGCTAAAACTATTAACATACTATAAAAAGATTCATGAAACTTCTATTTTCGTTTATTTTGTTTGATCTCACACTCCTTGCCAGCAGCCAGTCAGAGAAGGCCCTTGGGTTAGGAATATTATTATTAAGCAACCAAAAGAGAGAGCAGAGAAGAGGCGGGGCTAACTGTGCATTCGATTACATAAATAGCGTAAGCCAGAGACGATGTTATGCTTAGAAACTGAATTTAGATCTTCCATGGGTTTTTTTTTTTGTTTGTTTGGTTTTTTTTTTTTTTTTTAGAGGTATGCACTTCATTCCGGAGCCAGAAAAGTATGGTGATTCAAAACCATTTTATAAAACGTAGATATTCTGTTGTTAGTAATACCCTAAATATTAAGGCTTTGTTCAGACAAATACATTTTTTAACCTGATTTTTAGAGTGCAATTCACACTGCAAATTACAGTTACTTACATATGCAATTGGTTGTCATAGTAACAGTGCGGAGTCGCAAATTTGGTCATGAGTTGAGATCGTTGGTGGTAGAATGCGTTCCCCAGTGACTGATTCAGTGCCACTGTGACCAAAAGACAGCTGATGACAAAATTCTATCACTTATGGAAATTTGTAATTAAAATCTCAGAGTGTGGGTGCTGCTACAACACTCGTCCAAAATCCGCCTAGAGGAGACCGACATAGGATGACACGAAACTCACAAGACAGCTAAAATTACAGTAATGGGCATGTGAAATGTAAACAAAACATGCTAACACACAATACATCTCCGTATTACCTCAAGCTCACTTTGAAGAATGTATGTGTTTATGCAAGCCCTTGTTCCCACACTGACTGATGATGTAAACAGAACGTAGTGATTTTCCTTAATCGCGGGTCTATCGTTAGAGGATCTTCATCAAATAATCTGACACGGAGAACACGCTATCACACAGTATGGTATCGCATTTAGGTAAGATATTCCCGGGGTCTTGTACAGTGCGACAAGTAACGATCTTAAAAGATCTCTGTAATCACACAGTCTAAAACTGTGCTTTATTCCTTACATACAGATGAGGAGAGGTAGAGAAAAGACAAATTACACTGTGTTTAAATACAATTTCAACAACCAGGTTTATTTTATAGACACATTTACTTTTTAAACCTTCAGTAAATCAGGTACAAGCACTTTAACCCACGTGAGGTTTATGTTTATTTAAACACTGACATACAAGGGTCTGAGCTGGAACAATAAAACTAACAACTTTGGATTGGAATCTGCTTTAACGAAACATTTCACAGAGGGAAAAAAACCCCAGTAAAGACCTGTTTGATGTCTGAAGTTGACTTTTTTTAGGCTAATTAAAGACACAAGGTATACTTATATCCTCTACGTACGTCTATGTCATCACACGCTCACCTCAAACATCCTCAGATGTTGTTCAGCGTCTCCGACAGACGTGCTTATGTGGTTTTACGACACTTTATGAAACGCTGTTAAAGTAGAAAAATGGACAAAAGCCAAACAGAGTCGTAGCTCCATCTTGAAACTGAATCACTTTCTTCTTGAACACATAGTTGAGTTAGTGATTTTTTTTTAAATACAGGCTTTATTTCTTTTCTTTTCGCTTGCTATTTAAGCAAGTGTTTATGTACAAATAGTGTTCCTGAGCCAAATAATGTCTTTAAAAGCAAGTGTGTAATGAAAAATGCAAACTTTAAACATTGCATTTTTGGCCAAAGTGTTCCTTTAACATCTCTACACTGGGGTTAGATTGGGCCTCACAACACAATCAATGTTTAACTCCCATTTTTTTATTTCATAAATATTGAAACAGCGATTTGATCACGTTCCAGATGTAGTACTTTAACCTGTGTTCCTGCTAATTATATATTGTACATATATTGTATTATACTTTGTACTGCATTGGTAAGACTTTACATTAAATTTCCCTTTACTAACATTATTTATAGCATTCGTTAACTTTAACAAACCACGCACATCAGCATAAATACCAAACCAAACCAAATAAATTATATTAATAAACAGCTCCAATAAACACTGTTCAATTTAAAATAAAAAATAAATATAAATAAGTCCAAAATGAGCACTATGAACTAAAGCCTTAATTAATGTTTACAGCTTCAAGGTTGATTGTAAAATTCATGAATTAGGCGAATGGTGGGTGCCAATATTTTGTAACTTTAATCATTTTTACTGTAATCATTGGCAAATCTCTCAGGCATAAGAAGAAAATAATCAGCTTTGATGTGGTAACTCTAACTCCGCTTTCGTATGACTTCACCCTGTCGTTGATTATTTTCCAAAAAAACAGCACGCCACCCACGTGTTTTATTCCTTTCATAATGCTGAGGTTTATGGGTTTCTTTTTTAATGTTACCATCATGCCGTTAATAATGTGAGGTAATGGAGCCTTGATGGACTTTATGTTTAATTGTTTAAGTGACTGTTTAATGGTGCACTTGTGTTAATTCATAATAATAACTGTGGAGAGTAGGGCCATAAATTGACAATTTCAAAACGTCATCTTTCTAATAAACACACAGCAGGGTGAAATATTAACTGTGTTTTAAAAGGACAGAAAATACCAAGAATGCACTAGCAAGGACTATTCTCATTTCGTTTACATTATTATTATCATAATAATGATAATAATTGATATATATATAATTATTATTATGTGGCCTGGATCATGATGGTATCTGCTGGCAAAAGAACAGTTTGGTAAAATCTCTTTGCACAGTGGAACAGAAATCCTGAGGTGACTCTCATGCACAATTCACTGCTCTGTAATGATAACTGAGTTTTATGGCTCTTATTCATCAAAGTTATTCATAATAGAGATGACAGGTTGTGCATTATTGAAGCTTCAGCTGTGCTCACTTCTCAGAAGTAAAGTGTCCCACTTGTACTTTTCACCAAATTTTAAAGCTATTTCTTTTTCTTTTTTTTTTTTTGAGATGTAATTAGTATCTCAATTAAATTAATTCAATTTTGTGTAAAAAGAAGAATAACGAATGTCTTTAACACACCGTGATCTATAGTTTCTTACACTTTGATGGATCAATAGCTCTATTTTATAAATGGAAACAAAACTAAAAAGCTAGTCAAAGATGTGTTTTAGGGCTTATAAATAAATAAATGGTTTAATGTATCGTTCATAAATTCCTCCTCTCCAGTATGCGGTGTGGTTCCCAGTGCGACGAGTGCCGCGCCGTTTGTTTGTTTTTTTTTTCTTTTGAGTTCTTGTCATGACCTTGTGTTTATGTTGTGACACAGTGCATTAGTTTTGATTTCTCTCCATGTCCTGTCATTGGCTTGCTACCTGATTGTGACCATGTGTTCCGTGTTAAGCCTGTAATTAGTTTATCTACTGTACGTACACCCTGCCATTTCATTGATGCTGCCTCTATGTTTGCTGACTTATGACCATGGATCAAAACTATGATTATTGAATCAGCCATAATGAGCTTATGAATTTGCGTCCAGAATCTTGCTCACACGTTACAGAAAGTAGCTAATGTTTGCGGATAAAATCAGCCAGCTAGCAGATTATTTTTGGCAAAACACCAGGTAAGACATGAACAAGCTAATGCAAGTGACTGGTAATTTTGAAAGTGATTAAATAAAACATTTACATGGATACTTACACATGAATTGTTTTACCACGACGCTACATGTTACTGAAGGAAAACATCTCATTCTGCATTGTTTGTAATTTAAATGTAACCATGACTTTTAAGCTGAAAAGCTGGAAAATGCAGAATCCTGATGATGCAATGGAAAGTAGGCTTAATCATTTTGAATAGTGTTGAATAATTGTCGGTTTGTTTCGCATCTTCGTTTCTTTTGCTTGTTCTTGATTTCCTTCGTTAACATTTTCATTGCTTCTAACTGCTGCGATTATTTAATTGTGTAAATTGTGTAAATTACGGTGTATCTCATGCCTACATTATGCAGAACGTTCGTAAGCAGATGATAACAAAATGGAGTAAATGATATGCATATGACTGAAAATCGGAGCGTGTCGTATGTAAACATATTTGCGTAAACATTTTTCATGTAAACAAACTGCTTCTGATCATAAATGAAGGTATGCCTTTTGTAGAAGCTATACAGATGATCATAACCTTGTAAATGTCGCACGTAAACCACATACAGTCAGCTGCGTAATTACTGGCATCCCTTGTAAAAAGGGCTATTTCAGCAAGCACGGATTTATGAAAGCAAGGTTTAAATGAATGCTCTCGCTCTGATACATTACCGTTTCTATAGTAACAGCTCATTCACAGGGACATGTATGACGGATACGCCACATAATCAAAGACTAATAATAAACAAATTAGTCCATTCATTGATATGGTGACTTTTTATATAAAGACGTTTATGTAACAATTATAGAAGGAGTGTCCAGTGTCAGCGCTTTGTAACAGGCAGAGGTAAAGCTGTCACTTATGTTTTCCACCACAGGGAAGTCTAAGGATGGAGGGTGTTGTGCTTTACAGTTTCTCAACAACAAGCTGCACTTTTTTTCTTCAGTAGAAAGTGCGGGAATGAGTATGTATGTTTAGAGCTGCTATGACATAAGTGATAACAGGAACTGCCTTTTTTTTTCAATGATTTTCCACAACATTAAATGTAACTATAAACCAATAATAGAAGTGTGTTTTTTATTATTATTATTAAAGAACGACACTTTTTATGTGTTTATTTTGTTTACGATAGTGTAAGAGGAATAAAGCACATTGGGACGTGCTGTTATAGGAAAATATTCAGCTTCAGGGTGGTAACTGTAACTCCGCTTCATCACACCACCCTGTTGTTGAACAACAGCATGACACAGAGTGTTTTATTCCTTACTTATTATATTTAAATAGGGGAATGGATGAGCAGGCTCTTGTTCTATATGCCTCAGTTTGATTCTTTACACTCGAATCACTGCATGTTTCAAGTATCAGGTCCAAAACAGTTTACCTTTGATGAAGAAGAGCCACGATCGTTCTCCACAATCACTTCTACATAGAACAAAAAGCTGTTTCTTCAGAATATGGGACAAAATGTGGTATTTTATAAGACATCTGCATAAAACACATTATAACAAAACACATTAAGTAGACTTTTTTTTCCCCGTATTATACAGAAAAGGATAGCATAGATGTTTCCGGAGCTGATTTACAACTGTGACAATATATAGAATGGTAATGTTTTCTTGTACAAATATTTGACAGTATACAACATGTTACTGTACATATGGAACATTTCTGTTTCCTGGGCAGCTTTCAGAGGTTCATTTAAGATTTAACGTGACTCAATTTACCATTATTAAGCCTCTGTTATTATTATTTGTGACCCAGTTGTTAAATCTGGCCAAAAAACAGGTCAGATCAGAGCGGAGCATTCACACAAAGCTCTTGTCAAGTCTGATACTCCGTCAAGGACATATCCGACCCCTGCTAAATGCATGTTTCTTAAAGCACATGGGGTGAGTCACTGGACACAATGTGTGTGTCCTGTCTCTCTTGTCACCTTCACGTGGAACATGCATAAACACGCACGCAGGTTTCCAATATTAGTCAGCTCTGACCAAAAGCCCTACAGCAGCGATTATCCATTAGTGCTTGCAGTTCACATCTGACATGGTCAGAAACATCTGCTTTGTGAATCACAGCCAAGAAAACAGCCCCAAAATAGTTTCCACTTTAGCTTGGTTTAAAAAAACCTTTGCAATGTCCTTCATATGGTCTAGAAATGGTGTCCGGTTTTGTTCTTTTCCAATTTTCCAGAAAAAAAATGGTTTTCGGTGCTCTTGTTAAGGCAAGTGTCTAACCTCCTTCAGTAGATCCAAAAATGTAATCTGTCCTTTTCCTTTCCATTTTAAAGAATATATAAAATTGCCTGTCACCCTGCTTCAGCATTCACTTTTGTTCTCCGTCAGAGTCCAAAAATAGCGTCCATGCTCATGCAACCGACAGCATCCCAATCTCCCACTGTGTTCTTTTCAGAGTTCACCTTTCTACTTCAAATCTTTTTTCCAAAAAAAGCCTCTTGAAAGATGGCGTGTGGTCTTCTTGGAGTTTCTGAAAAAAAACCCCTCTCTCTACATAGGGTCCAAATCTGGCATCTACCATAGTGTGTATGAGTGTCTGAAAAGCCTGGTCTTATTTCAAAACTTCAGGGCCTCGTGTACACCAACGGCAGAGAGTCGTCGGTTGATGTTGCGGTAACGGCACCGTAGCAAATCCCAGTAGGTTGAGCGTAGGTCGCGGTTAAAGAAGGCGTAAATAAACGGATTGACGAGTGAGTTGGCGTAGCCGAACCACAGCAGTGTCCTCTCGATCCAAATCGGGACACAGCTGCACTCTATGCCACATATAAACGGCCTCGCCGTGGTCAGGATGAAAAAAGGCAGCCAGCAGATGGTAAAGACACCAAGGATGACACCCAATGTGGTGGCAGCCTTCTGTTCACGTTTGAAGATGGACATGTTCTGGCGTTCGGGGCTGAGGAGCCGAGAGAGTGCCACACACTCCTCGGCCACCGGGTGCTGCTGCGTTTTGAGCCCTTGCATCCTCACCGACTCGAAACGGTGCTTGGCGCCGCTCTTTCGTGCTGCCTTGAAGATCTTGTAATACATGAAGAGCATGACAAGCATGGGGATGTAGAAGGCCACAGCGGTGGAGTAGATGGTATAGCTGAAGTCCTGGCTGATCAGACACACTCCCTCTTCGTTGATGTTCTTCGCCCAGCCGCAAAATGGCGGAAGCGTGATGGACGCCGACACCAACCACACGCCGAAGATCATCTTCGCCATCAGCTGACCGTTCTGACGTGCTGGGTATGTTAAAGGTCGTGTGATGCCCAGATACCTGTGAGTGAAAAAAAAATGGTAGAAACATGATGAGAGTGAATCCAAAAAACAGACAAGTTACACAATCTTTAAAAGAACGCCAAACCCAGTAATCATTATTAACAAAAAAAACTTCCATGTTTCCATCCCATGTTTTCTTTATACATACAACAACTTTTACAGCACAATCAAGAAGAAGCACTTTTTTTTTTTTGCTATATTTTGAATGAATGAATGAATGCCTTTTATTGTCACTATTCATATGTACAATTTACATTAAACATACTCACAATGAGATTGAAAGCATTTCACTTCAGTGCAGTGCAAATTTAAAAATAATAAAGTAAATAATAATAATTTTCAGTGTCCTTCCAAGTTTTCTCATAAAAACAGGTGAATTGGAAAATACCAACTTTCCCACTCAATCCGCCATTGAAGTTGTATTTACAAGTGGGAAACTCAGGACTCTGGATGATGCACAAGTTTACGAGATGCGACGTATAAAAACAGTGAAACTTAGTGAACTTGCCTGTATGTAGTTTTTTCTCTACATTCAGTTAATTCTTAATTCTTAATTTAATTCAGTTGTCTTCTTCCATGATAGATAGATAGATAGATAGATAGAGCACTTTATGAATCCCAGAGGGAAATTCACAGATTACAGCATCAATCCATCAATTACAATTAGTGTAATACATGGACCAAATGGTGCAAACCAGTCAAGAGAGTGACCTCATTTGTTCACTTGTACAGTGCAGTGATATGATATAACTGTTCGAGAATAGCTGCTAAAAAAAAGATGGTTAAAGTACAGTACAGTGAAATTCTTTTTCTTCACAGATCCCAACTTATTAGGAAGCTGCGGTCAGAGTGTAGGGTCTGCCATGATACAGCGCCCCGGAGCAGAACAAGTCAAGTGCTTTACCTAGGGACTGAACACTGGCAGCTTGGCGGTGTGGGGGTTTGAACTGATGACCTTTTGTTCAGTAGCGGAGGGCTTTAACCACTTTTCACTGAGGAAATATATACATATACATATACATATATATATATATATATATATATATATATATATATATATATATATATATATATATATAT
>CM075026.1:15701342-15714707 GCA_037576675.1 Pangasius sanitwongsei
CAACTCCTCACAAAACTTACAAATCTGACTTAAAAATACACACCAGTTTCTTTGCACTATACATATATATATATATATATATATATATATATATATATATATATATATATATATATATGTATATATATATATATACTTGCATGAAGCGCAAACAGTTGTATTTGTTTTTTAATATAGCAAATATTCCAGTGTTGTGGGCATCTCTTTCTCAACAAGCGTCCGAACAGAGTAAAGTCATATTTACTAGTTCAGTGAATCTGATGAGCAGCAAAACACTGCATGAAACCACGCAATCTGTTCTTCTGAACATTCACCAAATGCACCATAAGCTGCTCTAAACAGATGAAAATGAAAGTGTCCGAGTCGGGATACAAGGTTAAAACTAGCGAGTTACTGGGCTGAATTACATAGTTTAATTGGTGTTAAGTATTTTGTCAGAAAGCTCAGACCTTTCTTTCACAAGCCAGCAGTGTATAAAACTCAAAATGTGCTTCTGAGTCAACAAAGCAACCCAAAATGATGGAGCAGGTCAGGATAAATTCTGTGTTTGCGTTTGTTAGGTGCTTTATAGGGTAGCGGTGTCTTCGTGTTCCCACAGCGAGCAGCTGATGCTGATCTGGGATGATCAGCGACTCGATCTGTCCACTGCAATCCTGTCCATTCTAAATCTTCTCTTTCTGTGTTTTTCTTCTGTATTCCTCTTTCACATGGATGCTTCTCACTGAGAAACGGCAGGAGAAAAATAGTCCAGTCTATCATCCCAGCTTTCAGTATAATTGTATCATTATTTCCTCACGATGTTGTAAAGGTGATCATTTAAGGGTTCTTATTATTTGGTAGAACATGTGACATTCATCCTGTAATTCTAAAGAGACTATTGTAATCACCATAATCACACTTTTATTCACACTTTGCACTATGTAAATTGCTTACGACTTTCATTTTTTACAATAGATGAGAGTAAGCATCCTGCCTTCCAAACTTTTTTCCAATCTTAAATTGTTAGCAACCCACGGGTCATGCGAATCCCATTTAAAGTGTATGTGCTGTTTCGTTTGACAAAATATAGCATCATAATTTCCTCAGAAACGTGGAATCGGTGGTGCAGTGCAGTGCTTTCCTCTGAGACTGCAAATCTGAATAATATAATAAAATCTGACACAAACACTTCCAGTCAACTCCCTCTCTCTGTGGCATCAGGAGTGTGTGTCCCCAGGCTTTTATATACAGTTTAAAAGTTTCTCTACTTCCAACCAAGTACAGTGAACTCTGTACTTTTTCTGTAAAATGACCATTTACAAGAAATGCTGTGAAATAATTACCCAAAACAAAAGACAAGGAAAGGGGGGAGAAAAAGGAAATTTACAGCAAAACTCCTCTAAAAGGAATGTAAATCTCTTGTGAGTGTTTACTTTTCCCGAACTTGTATTGGCACATCCTTATAAGGCTAGGACAAGAAACTCATTAAAATAATGAACAAAACCCAAGAAAACAAAGTTTAAGAAAGAAATTGTTTTGTCAGCTCCGAAAAAAACAAAACAAAAAAAAAAAAACATCAGGGTGTCATTTTTGACCTTTAGAAAAGAAAAAAGAAAAAAAAGAAAGACATCACACATTTTGTGAACAAGGTCCTGTTTCCCTGGTTACTTCTTCAGTGAGACACTATATTTACTACCTCTTCATTTAATACTCTACAAATTCTTCCCACATATATTTATGGGAAATGCATTTTCCCATAATACTGTGCAGGGTTGTGTTAATTTATCAAAAGCAGGGCAAATAAGGCAAAAGAGCGAGGCAGACGTCAAATCATGAAACCACCATGTGATCTACACACTGACAGGATGTATTTATTCATTCATTCATTCATTCATTCATTCATCTTCAGTAAGCGCTTTATCCTGGTCAGGATCGCAGTGGATTCAGGGCCTATCCCAAGAACAAAGAGCGCTAGGCGGGAATACATTGTGTTGAATGGGGGCGTCGATCCCTTGAAGCATACACACATTCACACCAAGGGCCAGTTTATATCCGCTAATCCATCTACCAGAATGTTTTTTGGGAGGTGGAGAAAACCGGAGAACCTGGAGAAAACCCACATGGACAGCGGAACATGCACAACTCCGCATACTTTTGGTGTAGTGTACATTTAGCGTCTTTTTTCTTTTTGCACAGCTACCAGGCTAATGTATCTCAGAAGAAACAGAAGTCTGCCTCACCTTAATCTTAAGTGTAAATATCTGCCTCAAACCACATGCAGTTCTGCAGAGATATCAATCAGACGTGCCAGATGGTTTAGGACACCGCCTTCTATAAATATGATATTAATATATATAATAATATATAAATATTTAGAGTGAGAAAGACTACATTAGCCTCGCAGCTCCAGTGCAAATCTAAAGAAGCAAACGTAAGTCACCAAGCATTTCTTGGCTGACTGAATACATTCGCCATTGATTTTTTTTTTTTTTTTTGCAGGGGCCAATCCTTCGCTATTCCATTAATGTAAAGGAACTACAATGAATGCGAACCCACCCCACCAGTATTTCATAGTCTGGACACCGTTTTATTGATCACTGGATCCAAGTCAAGACTTATAGCAGTGTCTGTACATTAAGCCTAAATTCTAAACACACAGCACACACACAAGTGGTGTCTAAGATGCCCTAAGGTTCCTAGAACTTAATTAATAACACCCAGCCTTTATCCTTTCACCCCTCGTTTCAATTCCTCTATCATTTTCATGGATAGATATCACACCAGCTTCAGGTCAATGACTTCATTTAGTGCCTTTTTAAAATAAACTAGTTTACACCCAGTGAAAAATAATACAATACACACCTTAAATTGTGTATTTAAATTTATATTTAGTTACTGGTTCTGAAAGATCATAAGTAAGACATGAATCTTTGTGATCCAATGTTGTTCTAAGATGTAGCGAGAGATATGTTTCCTGTGATTCAGTACTATTTTTATCTTGACCTTTTCAACTTCCATTCATGACTGAATAATGTGTGTCACTACAAACATACCGTATTATTATAATGTGAGTAATGACTTACTTATTATTATTATTATTATTATTATTAGGAGTGATTTCCTATTTATAGTTGTGCGAATATAGTCCTTAAGTATATAATGTGGTTAAAACACTGTTGCTAGGCAACTGAAAATATAATCTCAGCACACAAGCCAGCTAATCGCAGAGACGATGTATCTAGATAACACATAGCTGATAATTTGTTTATGTGGACATCGTAAAGACGCAGTAACAGTGAAAACGAGACAAAATCATCAGCAGCATCAACAAGTGTTGGTAAATGACTAAAAAAAATCAAAAACCACTAAAAGCGCACTTAGCATCAACCACTAATTCAAATTTCCAAGGATTCTGGTATATCGATGGTAGTGAATACGACAAAGTCGGCTGTTCATATGGAATCTTCTAGTAACCACAGTGAACACAACCACATTTGAATTTACACTTCAATTTCCTCACATACTTTACAGAGTCATGCCAGTTTGCTAACTAGCATGGTAACTAGCTAGCTTGCTCATTTGCTAGCATATAAAAAAGTAACAAAGCATAGTTGCCAGGTCTGTTTTTCAAAAACAGCCCAATGGCCATTTAAAGCTAGTTTAAAACAAGCTTAATGATCAACTAGCATGACTAGCATTGCCAAATATATGGTAATATTTACAAACTAACGGCATACGACACATTTTTTATAAAACACACCTGTATTATTACCATTTAAGGTCATAAATGAATCTTGAACTTGGGCCTCATTTATCAAGCTGGATACAACTGATTTATTCGTAAATCATTCACAAGAGCATTTACATAGGAAATGTAGTATTGATGAAAAAACAGTTTGAGAAAATGTTTATATCCTTAGGAGAGCTGCTAGGTTTGTGTAAATTTACATAAAGAGACTCGTTAATGTGAATCTCAGTTGTTCAGCTTCAAATCGTATTACTGGTGAAGAGTTACTGCAATTTTATATACAGATTATGCTGTCTGGTTTAAATGACTTTAAGCCATTTATTATTAAAGTCACTTAATATTCATTACTTGAAAGAAAGCAATCCAAAGCAAATCCAAAAATGAAAGACAAACAAGACTAGATATTCAATTAGGATAAAAGGAATGGCACCCTATAGAAGGAGGAAGAGTAATGGAAGATTTATCACACACCACACTCAGGAGGTGCTCTTTCACTGTTTAGTCATCATTCTGTCATTTTCACATCTCTGTGAGCTTTGCCTTTGGAGTTTTGTGAACGTCACTAAATGTAAATCAGCTGAGCCTTGAGCGTGCTTAATAATTTACGGCTGATTGCATTCATCGACATACACACCTGAGTAAGGAGATGAACCCCCATTCCAAACACAGCTGATCATATAATATATATTTGAAAGGATTGTACCACTCATGCAAACAAACGTCTGTGCCAGATCGCAAAATCTACAGTGATGTCGACTTGATTCCTCATTGAACGCACTAATAAAGTAATGTAACAGCTCTCAAGACGGTGACATTAGAACACAGTATTGGAACATAGCCAATACAAGTGATAAGTGAGCAAATGGCACGATTTGTAACAATAAAGAATGAGAAGAATGGGAAAAAAACAGAATATGGAAGTCAAATCTCATTATTTGTCAATATTCATAAATCGCAATATTCATAATCCACAATATTCAGAAAAGCTGACACATTTGCCATGAACAGGCAAATAATTGTGTGTACAGTGCAGGAATATGCGTGTGTGTGCACGGACCAAGGCAAACGTCACCATGGCTGTTCTGCGAAATCAATCTTTGAAAAATTGCAGTTCATTAAATTCACCTGTTGTTCTCTCCGTCATTACCACTGTGGGCTTTTTAGTGCCTGTGGCAGAGCTATTATCAAACGCTGACGCTAATTGCAGAGTTGGCGTCTACACGTTCGGATCACACCAAGCTGGGTATGAATGTGTGAAAGGGATCGAGTCGAGAAAGAATAATTACAGCAGGTTCTGGTTTCAGCATGCTGTAAAATGTTCTCTCTTTATTGCTAATCTACATCGAAATGATAACAGTGTCGAGAAAAACATTAATGAAGTGCATAAACCTTTATATGGTTACAATTAAACATTTTCAAATAGGACGGGTTCTGTTATTCAATTCAGGAAAGTGCTAGAATATTATTAATAGACCTATTAAGTAAAAATACCTTTTTCCCAGCAATGGCATACTTTTACTAAGATTTAACAAGATTAAGAATCCAGCCTGTTGGAGTCAATATATGGTTTGCTGCATTAAACATATATACTTTCATATATAATTCTTTTTATATGCTCATATTAATTAGTTACCTAAAACAAAGGTCAGTGAAATATGGCATGGGGTACTTTCGCTAGCTAGTATACACAGAGTAAATATATTTTGAAAGACTTGCATGAGAAATTATTTTAAGGTTTGTTTTTTAAGAATTATGGTGCAGTTCCAACACACTACCACACCCACCAATACAACAGGGGTTTCTGGGTTTCAGATATAAGAACAGGGTTATTTATGCTAATGCAAAGTGTATTTTGGGCCTAAAAGAGCCCAGTGGCAAGTAGCCTTTATGGTATCTGTAATCTAAGCCAAAAATGGCCCGAATGAAACTGGCACTTGTGTGGCATTTCAATTTTCAAAGTCGAGAGCCATCAAGCTGTTAGCTCTGTTCCATATAATGCCAGAGATCTGCCTCATGTGCTCGCAGCCAAATTCGGATGGGGTCATTGTGGTCATTCCACAGCATTATGTGGACCAGATGAAGTGGCAAGTGTTGAGCTGGTACTGATTGGCGATCAAGTCTGGTGCTAGCTTACAACTGCTAATAACATTTTCAAGTCTGTTTCATGAGTGAGAAAGAAAACTGCGAGCTCTTTTCAAAGAGTGAGATTTTTTATTTAAACCCCACTTTGCTAGCTTGATACATTAGCAGTTTCCTCCTAACTAGCAGCCCAAACAAAGGTAGCTAGGTAACGTTTTTGGACGAGATGAGATCCATCCATTTAACCCGCTGGTTTTCCCTCTTTATTAGACTATTAAACTTGTATTTTTTCGACGCTGACGGTCCTCAAAATGGTGCTGTATTCACTGCATAATGCGCATTGACACCCTTGCATGTGGGTTTTTTTCAACAACAGGAAGTTGTTTCATGCTTAATAGGGAGATCGACTATTTTTGGCTAAAAAAAAAAAAAAAACACTCAGTCGTGTGTGAAACAAATGAAGTGGCTAATTGCTCTCAGTGCGTCAGATGGCACCTGCTCTATTGAGCCACTATTGACTCTAGTTAATAAACACATCAATAGCTCTCCATTAGCGATGGTGCCATTAATTAAGTCAATATTCCGCCGCCTTCATAAAGCTCTGTGTTAGTATAAATACCACCTGTCAATCTCTGATGGTGGTGAAGCATGTTAACAATCATATCAATGTGAAATCATGACAGGATCATTACAGTGATGATGTCGTGCCCTGGAAAAAAAAAAAAGGGAGAATTTCACATCTGTTATCTCATACGGCCTCAATGAAAAGACAGAAGATAAAAGATACGCCTTGGTGTCAGAGTGTTTTTTGTCATGTTTCATACTTTTTCCAGCTGCAATATCTATATTAAACTCATTTAAACTTAAATGCACACTATAGGTCAGGGGGGTCCAAACCTTTTTTTAAAGGGGCCCAGATTAGACCACGTCACAATACCAGAGGGTCACCGAAATATTATTTTAAAGCTCCAATATAGTGAAATTAATTTTAGTTGAATAACTGCAGCAGGGTATCACCTGACAGCTGTGACACACAAGATGATATTCATAAATTCATGTTTCTTTTTATGAGACAAATGACACTGACCACTTTAGTTAAGGACTCTTTCAAGGATTCTCAAAAGGTTTTCCATGCTTAGTGGTTGGAAGCATCGCCACTTGTTAGCTCTAGTTATGTTCTGCGCTGTTTGCTCTGATAAAAAGTTGCTTCTGCCAGGATAGCTTCCAGCTGCGTCAGTTTCTCTGCCCTCTCATCCCCTGAATATTTTTTGCAATGCCCATGTCTCATTCCATCCATTTCCTATACCTACTCAGGGTTGCCTGGACAAGGTGGGGGACACTCTGGATGGTGTCACAGGGCACACTCGCACAATTTGACAACTTGGACAATTTGGAAATGCCAATCAGCCTACAACGCATGTTGGACTGGGGGAGGAAACTGGAGTACCCGAAGAAAACCCTCGAAGAGAGTTCGGGTAGAACATGCTAACTCCCTACACAGGGCAGAGGTGGGAATCAAACCCCCAACCCCAGAGATGCGAGGCAACAGTGCTAACCACTGAGCCACCCTCATAATGTCTCATGATATTAAATTCCTTAATTACTGCAACAGTCATACGAGGCAGGTGCATTGGCTCTAGCTCTTGGTAAAAAAAAAAAAAAATTGTTTCCAGTAAAAATCGCTCCTTCTCACTGTTAACTTTGTGCTTTTTGTCTGTAGCCATGATTATCAAATATCCTTCAGTAAATTCATTTGCAAGTGTAGTCCGCGAAAAAAATGGCTACTGAAATTTAGCTAACTGTGTTAACGCTGACTGGTGCCACCGTCAGGTGAAATGAAGAATTGCAACGTGTTGGCCGGCGAGCCATCTATCAAATGTTCTAAGAGAGAAGCTGAGGAAATTAATCAACATCGGGGTGGTGTGATAAAGCAGAGTTACTGTCGCCACCCTGAAGCTGATCATTTTCCAATAACAGCATGCCCCGAAATGTTTTATTCCTCTTACACTGCATCGATTTGCCATCAACTACATTTCTTCTATTTATTAATGAAAGCCACATCATACTTTTAAACGTTTATAGTTTATAGCATTTAATATTGTGACACTACTGTGATATGTGAGACACATTAGACAAAAAAAAAAAACATAGCTTATCATGTTACTGAAAAACGTTATTGCCCTTAGGTTTTTCCCATGTTGGAACAATTACTGACCATTACAAAATGTCTGACACTGGAGTCTCGTTTCATAAATGTTAAACATCTTACAGGAAACTTCACCATAACAACAACTGTACATTTTTGTTAAATAACAGCACATTTTAAAACTTATCTTTATTCTCACCATACAAGTCATGTGAATTAGCTGTTAGTATAGAAGTGATAATGTTTTAGAACAAGTGCATTAATATAGAATTAAATGAATTGAAAAAGCTATTTTGTAAAGGCTAACAGTTTGCTTAAAGTCGGATGTTATCATTGAAGTATGCGATCTAAACGTAAATAGCTAGCTAACAGTTCGTAAAATAAGACATTACATATTACTAGGTGGCTAGTGTTATACCAAGGGGTTGTCACTGCTAGCTAAACATAAAGAAACATAACCATATATAGTTCCATAGTAGCTGCTTAGTAGCTGTTGTCTTAACTACATTTTTTTTTTCATTTATTTTAACTACTATCTTAAATAACATCCAGATCCGGAGCCAATCCCGGGACCGTTTGGAATGAGGTGGGAATACAGCCTGGATGGGTCGCCAGCCCACCACAGAGCACCACGCACACCTACGAGCAATTTATCTTAGCCAGTACACCTATTCGTATATTTTGGAAAGTGGGAGGAAACCAAGGAAACGCAGAGGAAACCCACACCGACATGGGGAGAACATCTGAAACGCCACACAGACAGTATGAAAGACAGATTAGCTTCTGGCTAACTCAAGGCATGGAAGTCAATAAAGCTCGAATAACACTAATGTGAATTCAGAGATTAATTTGAGTTTAATTCAGTAGATAAATGACTACAAGACAATGAAGCATTGCCTGACATCTACGCTAAATACCAGCGCTAATGTTACTTCTCACTTTTCTGCACAAGAAACGTGTCTTTGCCTTCTGCCAGCACAAAAAGTTCATTGTTAAAGAGTTCATTGTGCACACTAGATTATTTCGCTCATGGACGCTAATTAAATCTTGTATGAGCCGAGAAGGTGCTGAGGTGCTGGACGAGGTGAGCAGCTTCATTTTCAATTTTTTCAAGTGCCTGGAGTGCCAGGAGATATAACCTATTATTGAATTGCTTTATTCGCTCCATCATCTATTCCATCTCTCATCTGGCCATAAAATGGGATTACTGAATCATTACCAGTGATTAGTTTTTGATCCATTAGAATTTATAAGGATATTACCAGCACTGTCGTGTTTTAATTCACCACTCATGTAGGGAATAAGTTAGCCCATACTGTATTCTAAAGATTTATAAATGACACTTTTTACTATCTCATCTTGCCCTTGAGGCAATATGGGAATTCCTCAGCTTTTGTACTGTGAACATAACAGCATCAAGAAATAACAACTCCTGAGGTGTGTCATTGGCAAAATAGTTAGCATACAATAAAAGTTAAAGGTTCGTAATACGTCTCAAATGCTAACTGCATTCAAATGAGGTTGTGTATATGAGAAGAAATGTTGACGTTTCTCGCTATAGCAGAATACATAGAAAGTCAGTTAGCTCTCAATGCTAATTAGTGTCATTTTTGCTGTATGGAGTCTTTCCTAACAAATTAGCCAACACATCTGAGGAAAATGTTGATATTCAAAATAATTCTGTCTTGTTTCCAGTATCACTGTGTTTACTTTGTATTAAAGGTTTAACATTTAAGTGCTAGCTAGCTAAATCCTTTTCAATCAAATTTCCAGTCAAATAACAGCAAGCAGGTGCTGCCTGACAAAAATCAACCAAATCATCAACTAGCTACATTTGCAGGTCATCCCTCAATAAAACATCTTAAATGAATGAAAATTTCTGTCATGTCAACGCTGGAATCAGATATTCCCAGAAAACCCAGAGAACATCACAGTCTACAAACATGGCCGACATGAGCTACAACTCCCCTCACGCGCGTCCATTGTCACATTCAGACACCTGCATTTTTTTTTTTTAATTTACTTCAAGAGAGAGAAAAAAAGAGAGGCTGGTGAAGGAATAGTCAGCGACTGTTTATAGCTGCGATGATGTAACTGATAACGGGAACTGACTTGTCTCATGGATGTTCCACAACATTAAATGTAACCAGTAACAGTTAAAAAGCACAACGTTTCATTTGTTAATAAATTATAAATGTTGGCTGTCATATAAGTGGAACAAAACACGTCGGGATGTGCTCTTATAGGAAAATAATCCACCTCAGGGAGGTAAAAGGAGCTTGGCTTCACGTGAGGCCGTATCTCACCACCCCATTGTTAATTATTTTCCCCTGTGTGTTTTATTCCTTACTTATTCATGCTTAAATTTAATAGTTTATTGTTGCCTGTGTAACTTTATTACTGATTATTGATTATCGATTATCGATTAACTGTGTTTCAGTTAGCCATCAAACCTGACTCAGCTTGGCACGCTCCAGTGTTTTCCCCGCTCTAAACTCATCCAGGTATTGAATGTTAGCGGATAAGTGGAATCAGGTGTGTTTGAGCATCAAAACACTCCACCACTAGAATTTCTGTCCTGTATTAAAGAGTCTGAATGCTGGGGTCAGGTTAGCTTTCGAGCAGTATCACAAAAATAATAGAAAACAGTTACAGACAAAATAAAGGAAAAACCAGTGGCTCTGTTATACTCTGGGGCATAACATATTTTTTTTCCCACATGGATTGGCTCCACTTGACCCCTTAGTGCGAAGCATCACTGCAAATCAGTGCAAAATTCTTCTGACCTTTATCCTATGATGAAACCTTTCTATCCTGATGGACGTGGTCTTTTCCAGGATGAATCAGAATCAGTATAATGTAAGCCTAATAATAAATGAGTTAAAAAAAAAACATGTCCTTCTTTAACAAAGAGAAACATATAATCATTTATGTAAAGTTTTCTGTGACGAGATTTATTATTTATTTAAGCATTTATGGAAGGAGTCTCCAGTACCAGCACTTTGTAACAGTCAGGTAAAGCTGTAAGTTTAAGATTTCCGACATGGGAAAGTCTTTAGGACAGAGTAGGTCATGCTTGCTGGTTTCTCAATAACATGACAAGCAGAATTTTTTTGCACTGCACAACATTAAATGTAACTATAAATGGTTAATTACAACATAACATTTAATAATAAAGTTGTAATTGTTAGGAAATTGGTGTGGTATAAGAGGAATCAAACACTTGAAGATGTGCTTTCATAGGAAAATGATTGAAGTTTGGTGGTAACAGTAACTCAGCTTCATCACATCACAACGTTGTTGTTTATTTTCCTGTAACAGCATGCCACGTCGTGTTTTAATTCTTACTTATCCAATCTGTCAATTGGCCATAAAATGGAAAATTACCTAATTATTATCAGTCATAGTTTAGCTTTGCTGTTGTGTTAAATGCTTTTTTTGCTGTATTTTGTAATCGGACAAGAGTTTTTGGTGTGATTTGTGGGTTTTTTTTTTTTTTGGCTAACAATATTGTGCTTTTTTTCCCATAACTGTAACTAGCCATAATTACTGGAATAGCACTTTTACTGTAAGACCTGGATCTTACAGTTCATAAAATACTCTAAACTGCAGGAATCCATCAAAAAACATTAACACTTCTATCTTGGAATGATCCATTCTCCATGATGCTAAATCAAGGTGACTGAACTTGTATCATAATCTTAATTTCCTACTGTTCAGTAGAACTGATGAGTCGCTTCTAATCTCAATCTCAAATAACCATCGTCCACTAGCTGCCAGCCAAATAGAGGGGTAAGTCTCATACGCTCACTCTCTCTCTCTCTCTCTCTCTCACTCACACACACACACACACACACAGGCTAGGTTGCACTACAAACCTTACTGATGTTTTCGTTCAGATCCAAGCTTTCAGCTTTAATGATTCAATAAATAATGAATCATTTGTAAGTGACTCGGATCTGAGTTCATGTTTCTGTCATTAGTGTGAACTCAATTCTGCCCTGCAATGACCTGCATGCTGAAAACTCTATAAAGTCTCAAGACCAGAGATCTCAGTATTGAGCCGATACCAGCAAAACGGTGGCTTGAATATCAGAGAAAGAATTCGATCCCATCCTGTAACAGATACAGCCAAAACCGTCAGAGAATTGCTTGTAGTGCAACAATGTAAAACATGTTAATGTAGGTTAAGCGATAACAACAGTAGCCATAGTTGGCCACAGTGGCATAACATTAACAACAACAACAACAACAACAACAACCAGTGAGCTAGTATAAAGTGAATAATGCGGCTTTGTGTAAGTCGTGTTTTTAGCTACTGTATGTATTTGTCCTGTATTTTTAAGTGAAGTGCTTCAGTTAAAAAAAAAAAATGAAAGCTTACTGGTATTTAAAGAAAAGATATTGTTTGGGTATCGATGTAGCATGTTAGTCAAGGTTTCAGTATCAGTATTGATATTGGAAAATGAGAAAGTGGTGTTATGCCATTTCTAATAAAGTCACATAGATGATCCATATGCGTCATAACAAAAAAAAAATCATATTTGTCAGGCAGTATGCGATTACAGATAACCACGCCCCATCGCACCCCCCATCTCCCCCATGAACCTTGGGATTAAGTGGTGGGTGTGAAAACTTAGTAACAAGGACCTAGGAGAGAGACAGAGCTTCAGACATGGTCTATCGCCTACATTTACCGATTTCATAACTCCATTTTGTGCCACTTCAACCCTATAATATGAACACAACCTTGTACAACCTTTTCATCTCTGGGAGTCCACAAGATTATAATAGTGTGATCTTCACCTAAATTAGGTTGAGTGGGTTTTTTTTTGTTTTTTTATATAAAAAAAAGCCCAATATGCTGCCCACATTTGATCCAAGTGGAACTTATGACTCATATCCTGTATTGTACCGAATAGAGACAGAAGTGACTGCAGACGAAATGGCCCATCTGTCCATTTATTTAAAACATCTTTTTTTTATAGCAATAACATAAGTCATTCTGTTCTCTCGAAACAGGCATTAGTACTGGACTCCCTGTTAATTTCTATGAGTTATGGAAATTAAAAGAAATGAGCCAAAGGCAATTTTCGCATATAAGCACATTTATTAAACATAAATCACTGTAACTTGGCTCATATGTCTTTTAAGCTTTCAAACTGCAGACCTTTTCTCAGACCTCAGATGTAAGTACAGACACTATATGGCCAAAAGTTTGTGGACATCTGACCATAACACTCATATGTGCTTGTTGAACATCTCATTCCAGATTTAGTCCCCCTGTATAATAAGCGCCACTCTTCTGCGAAGGCTTTCCACTAGATGTTGGAGCGTGGCTGTGGGGATTTGTGTTCATTCAGCTGCAAGAGCATTAGTGAGATCAGGCGCTGATGTTGGTGAGGAGGTCTGG
>CM075026.1:15714807-15739991 GCA_037576675.1 Pangasius sanitwongsei
TGTGCAGGACACTCGAGTTCTTCCACTCCAACCTTCACACACCATGTCTTCATGGAGCTCGCTTTGTGCACAGGGGCCATTGTCATGCTGGAACAGGTTTGGACCTCTTAGTTCCAGTGAAGAGAAACTAATTCTACAGCATGCAAAGACATTCTATACAACTGTGTTCTTCCAACGTTGTGGCAACAGTTTGAGGAAGAACCACATATGGGTGTGATGGTCAGGTTTCCACATACTACACAATTATTTCATTAATAGTATTGTCCTTTTAAAGTGAATGAAAAGGTTTTTTCCCCACAGAGGACATCAGCATGGACGCATCTTAATCAGAGACATTGCTTATGTCAAGTGAGATGTAAGCATAGCAGATGAGTGCTTGGTCAGCTTATCCTTCATACGATTGGACACGTTTTCTTTACAGGAGAGCATATCGAATGACTTTATTAATTTGACAAACTCAAACTTGAATTAAATTGAAATCAAATTGAACTGAATTAAAAGCATGATAAAATCGTCCTTCATTTCATAGCTACATTAAGCTGTGTACACAATAAACTGTTTTTTATATTAACAAGGTAACATAATAGGATGTGATGGATCAAGTGCTATTTTACAAGCTGTTGACTAATGAGTGTGGAAGCCATTTTGTTAAAATCAACATAATTTGGAGTCATGAATGTGATCATTGCAACTAGGACGACTGCCTTCTTCTCAATCATATATCATCTTATTAGTCTTTTTTTTATTTTTCACTTTTAAACTGTATCTTGCTTTTATATTGCATTGTATTACAAGAAAAAAAAATGCTATTTCCCTTTTTCAGTCTGTATTTTCTATCCCTGATTTTTTCCAGTTTAAAAAGCAAATACTTGGGTTTAAAGGCAAAGGTCTATACACTACTGAAAAACACCATCTCAGACGCTTCTACTCGAGCAAAATCTAGCAGAAAATCAACTTTGTAAGTATGTATGTAACCGGATTCTGAATACATGTAAATATAGATGTAACTTCTGCACTCTGAATACAGCCCATGGTACATTCAAGGTGGGCATGATGGTCTGAAATACTAAAATAGTTTATTACAGTCTATGATATTACTATTATTCTTATTATTATATAGATACTATTATTCTTTTATAAAATTATAGACCACTAAACTAGGATTATAGGATTGTGAATAGTTACAGGACTTCCAGAATAAAACTATTGTGCATGATAAATATTGCAATATATAGTTTAAAAGATTATCAGCAAGAGCCTAATTTAAAGAAACATCTCTTACACATGCTACAAGCCACTGGGAATTTTAGCCTGAGTGGAATGTCAGTAGTATTATCCGAAAAATGCCACTAAATTAAATTAAATTAAATGCCTGAGATGCTCCATGGGGTGATGAATATGATAAATACCAGACGCCTTACAATCCCAGAAGGTTCCAGAGTCTATCAAGCAAAAAAATCAATTAATGTATTTGTCAGTGCTGGTGGAATTTGAAAATACGTAAGAGACTTGAGCATCATCAAACACACACACACACACACACACACACATTATCACATTGTATATAATCATTGTGAGTCTTGTCCTTCCCACCTCCTGACAAAAAACACTCCTCTGCTAGCTGCTAGCCAGATGGAGGAAGAAAACACACACACACATTCTTGCGTTCTTTCTGAGAGTGTATACCTCTGTCCACTCTTTATTTTTTACACCACACGCATGGAACGTCATGACTTGAGACCCCACTACCAGATCACATAAGCAAATACACACACACACACTTCATCTGAATCCTCTAGCACATTAACACCAATCTGTCACACTTGTCTGATTAGCCTTCTCTAGCATAAATCCTAACACCACTTGACAAATTACAGGCAGTTCTAATTGCTTTAAGAGTTTTATAGATGTAATCCTCTTAATCAGGTGAAACCTCACATTTCCACTTCTTCTTCTTCTTTTTTCTTTTCTTCTTCGTAGTCCCATCAGAAATACAGGAGCATGTAGAGAAATTGTGTAACAGCAGCCTGACACATAGTAGCTGTACAGCCAAAATGTGCTGCTAACTCAGATAAAATCCTCTAGGCTAGTACTGTACAGCTGAAATGTCACCATGTTTAGTTATGCTAAGTTATGAGTCTGGGTTTGTAAGATCTAATTTTGTCCAAATGTAGCTGACTCTGAATAAATCAAACAATTTTGCTGTTATTTTTGCTAAAATGCATTCTTTCTGACAAAACAGACATGAGGGATGTTGTGTGCGTACCTATATCTACATATGCCTTGGGTTCTAAGTTCCCAGTGTGCTGTGTTTATAAGAGTCCTCCATTGCCAGGATATTACTTATGATCCCAAGGTTCTCTGTTCCCAAAGCCCAAGCTCCCCTGGGCCCTACATTCTCAGGGCTCTATGTTCGCAGGGTTCTATTTTCCCAGGATTCTATGTTCCTGCTATTCTATGTCTCCAGGGTTCTATGTTCCTTGGGTTCTGTGTTTCAGGTCACAGAGTGTTAGGTTCCCAGTGTACTATGTTCCCAGAGACATATATTAGTGTCCTATATTCTCACGATTCATTGTTTCCCCAAGACCTTTATTCCTCAAGTCTTATGTTCCTAGGGTTGTACTTTGTTTATGTTCTCCCATGTTTCCAGGCCCATAAGCTCTCGGTGTTCTGTGTTCCCAGGGTCATATGTTCTTGATGTTCTATATTCACAGGGTCATATGTTCTTGATGATCTATATTCACAGGGTTCACTGAATCCCAGAACCTACGTTCCTGGTATTTATATTCCCATTGTCATATATTACTAGGTTTCTAAGTTCTCAATATTTGTTTTCCCAGGGTATAATGGATTCCTGTGTTCCCATGGGCATCATTTTCAAGGATCCTACCTTCCCAGGTTTCTATGTTTCCACCAGCCTATATTCCCATGACACTATATTCCTAGTGTAATATGTTTCAGGGTTCGTTGTTTCTCAGAACCTACGATACTGGTGCGCTATGTCCTCAGGTTCCTACGTTTTAAAAGTCCTTTGTTCCCAGGATTTAACGTTCACGGGTTCTTATGTGCCCAGAGCCCAATGTTCCCAAGATCCTAGAAATGTAATGTTATATGTTCCCAAGAAGTTTAAATATTAGCCTTCCCAGCTCTGTGAAAGGTCAATATTTTCTGTTCTAGGTCTTCTGAAGGAACATTTCCTGATCCCATTGTAACTTCAGGAATTTATACTTGCTAACTACTTCTATAATCAGAAAGTGCTTGGACCCCTAACAGCATTATTCCCAGATGCAGTTTATCGCTTAAAGCATGCTGGGAGATTTTGGCCTCTTTAAAGATGTGTATGTAAGAGAAAGTTGTGACAAACTACTCAATGCTAAGCGTGATCCTCTTAACAGGTCTACCTTAAATGATATTCTAGCTTTGTCCCTCACGGAATAACTGAACTTTGGGTCTGCTCCAGTGTTGTTATGGTCAAGTCAACTTCATCTGTGTATAGTGCTTCCAACAATAAAACTGTCTACAAGCAGATTCAACACAAACTGATAAAATGATGGTAAGTAAAAGGAGGTAATAAGAATAAAAGCAGATGGTATGCTATTTAATGTCCTCTTTGAAAAAGGAAAGCTGTAAGCAGTTCGAGTGGGTCAGGTGGTTATGATACAGGGGAATATATCATACTGTTGTGGCCGTAATAACTTAAAGAATGCTGACTTGGCCCTTTAGAAATTGCTTTACAGATCCTAAGTTGAAAATGAACATGGAAATGAAAGGCCAGATTTTCAATCAGCGGATTTGCTTGTGTGAGATGAAATCTATGAGGGTGTTTTAAATAACTCCTGAGGTTCGACACCTGGAAGCCAAAGCTCTTGTTCTTGACAAGCAATTGACCTTAACGATGAACTGAGGCTGTAATGACTGTAAGAGATGCAGGACTCAGGAGAAATTACACTGACCCCGGCAGTACTGCAGACACTACCGGCCACTGTTATTATATAAAACAAAAGAAAGATGACAAACTAAAAGAAAAAAAAACAAAGAATGAAAAAGGGGATAGCAAGAAAGAACAAAGACAGAAAAAAGGGAAAGAAAGAAAGCTAAAGAAAGAATAAAGAGAAAGAAATAATAGAGAAAGAGGAATGAGAGAAAGAAATAGTGAGTGAAAGAAAGAAAGAAAGAAAGAAAGAAAGAAAGACAGAAAGTAAGAAAAAAAGGAAAACAAAGTAAAAAAAAGTATAGCAAAGAAACAAAGAAAGACAAAGTAAAATAAAAAGAAACATGAAGGAAGGAAAGAAAGGAAGGAAGGAAGACAAAGTAAAAGAAAAAGGAAGGAAAGAAAGAATGAATAGAGCAAAAGAGGACTGAGAGAAGGAAAGAAATAGTGAGCAAAAGTAAAGTAAAAAAAAAAAGTAAAAAAAAGTAGAGCAAAGAAAGAAAGAAAAAAGAAACATTAAAATAAAAAGAAGAGAAATGGCTTACACATACAGGCCTGAACTGTGTGTGAACCGTATTAGCGTATACAGAGCACGAGCTAATAAACTAAAAGTCTGTAAAATTAGTTTAGTTAAATTCAGAATTTGGTCAAATAAATTGCCATTAGCTGGTTAGTTTTAATCCTGTAAAATGTAATAAATGTAAATGGGAGAATACTGATCCCAGAAGAAACACAAATGAGAAAATGTATTTATCACTCTAGTCCAACTACAGCGCTAACAAGCGTGTGAAGGATAACTAGCCGATTCCTAGCCGAAACCTCCGCTCAAGCTCTTACTTTAAAAAAATCACTGCACTCTTATTTCAGTGTCCGTTTTGTGATCGGAGCTGGAGATGGGAATGAATTGTTATTCTGCCAAATTGTGGACGGTAAATGGTTTGCCAAGAGATATATGAACTAGGACGTCCCCGTATTTTTCTGAGCTGAACCCGATTACTCACAGGAACAGCAATCAGCGAGAAACGGAAAAAAGAATGTAACAGAACTGAAAAGTGTGACCCTGTGGGTCAGACAAATCTCTGCAGTGATTTCACTTCAAAAGAACTGCCTTTTAATCTGGAAGCAGCATCACAAAGCCTTTTTATACAGAGAACACACACACACAACACACACATTGCTCAAAAAATTTGCTGATTTCTTAGCCCCAGACAGCACACAAACATCGAGCCACCATCTGCTCAATGTGCACAATTTATATCTCAACAACACAACACGCAATTCTTTTGCTAACTAAAAAACAGCCTCACAGATTTGTTTTCCTCTCTGTTAAAGAAAGTTCATCAGGTGTTATTCAGCTCAACAACACAAAGTTTTCACAAAAGAAAAGTGGAATCTGTACTTAGTCTATTTATTATAATGCTAGTTAAAGATTTAGCAAGTTTGCAATAATGCTAGTTCACAATTAGCTTATTTATTATTCTGTTTACTATAATGCTAGCTCATCTGTATTTTTACCTCAGAATCAATAATATTTCTATCTATCTATCTATCTACCTATCTATCTATCTATCTATCTATCTATCTATAAGTTTGTGGTAAAGGGTATTTATCATCATGCTAGTTCATGGTTAGGCTGTTTACAATAATGCTAGTGTGGTGTTTACCATACTACACAATTAGCCTGTTTATTATAATGCTAGCTCATGAGTTAGTCTGTTTACTATAAAATGAGTTCGGGGTTAGCCACTTTACTACAATGCTGGTTTGCAATTTATAGCCGGTTCACTATACTGCTAGTTCATGGGTTAGCCTGTTTATTATGATATGATGGCTACACTGTTTATTCTAATGCTGGTGCATAGTTTAGCTTGTTTACTGTAATTCTAGCTTGTGGGAGAGGAAGTTTACTATAACGCTAGTTTGTGGAATGCTACTTTCTGGTTAGCTTCTTTCCTATAATGCTAGTTGATGAATTAGTTAGTTTCCTATATTGCTAGCCTGTTTATTCTGATGCTAGTTTGTGGTTAGACTGTTTATTCTGATGCTAGTTTGTGGTCAGACTGTTTATTCTGATGCTAGCAAATGGTTTAGCCTGTTTATTATAAGGCTAGCTTGTAGATTATTCTGTTTATTATATTTCTAGCTTGTGGGTTAGCATGTTTACTATATCGCTAGTTTGTAGAGGTTAGCTTCTTTCCTATAGTGCTAGTTGATGAGTTAGTTACTTTGTGGTCAGCTTGTTTACTAAGGTGACTAAGTAACTGAAAGAAAGTGACTAATACTGATACAAATGGATTTAAAATAGACAATAAATAAAATAAATTGCAAATTACAAATTTCAGAAACAATTTGAAAACATTTCCAGAGGCACGTGCCCTCCTCAGTTGTAGTGGACTTAAATCTGCTTCCTTTTTTTTTTTTCACAGATGGAAAGTTCTAAGAAGGGAAAAAAAAAAAAATCTGAGAATGCTAACTTTAGCCACAGGCTTCCTCTTTGCTCACTCATAAATTCCTGGAAAAAAATATTCTTGAACCATTTGCAATTTCAATGCTGATCTGTCTCTTACCATCTGATCAAGTTTTTTTTCTACCTAAACTCTATAACAGAAAAAAAGCTTTTCCGCCAGTCTCGCTGGATTTGAATTATTCATGAAGAGCAACATGAATAAATGAAAAGTGACCATTCGTATACACCTGCTGATAAAATGTGAACTTGCTATACAGATAAAAGGGACTGTTTTATTTTTTTATGTGCAGGTAAAACTACCGTTAAAATACCTATACACGCACACACACACACACACGCACACACACACAGGCACAGCTTTCAGGTTTCACTTTTCCTTTATATTATGCAAATGAGAGCTTCTTAAAAACTCTTCAAGGGCACAGCAGTAATTACGCAAGTCGTCATTAATGGGAGAAATAATAATTAACAGTAATTAGTCTGATCACAATGACACATTATACTTTTACTGAAAGCAGAACAATATGTGCTCGCCAAAATTTCTCCGATATATTCGTATCAAAAATATATCAGCGCTGAGGTACGTTTCCATGTTCCAAAAACCATGTTGTTATTTAACAAAGAAAAGCGTATAATTGTTAATAGGCTTATGAGAGTTTACCCTTTTTTGCTGCAGTTCCCATGGCAACAAGCACCATCTGTGTCATGTTTTACACATTCATTACATATTACATAGATGATCTTCAGAACATTGTGGGCTGAAATGAACTATAAAAATTCCAAATGTCTGTAAATGTAAATTAAAAATTTATTTTCATAAAGACCTGCGCACACAAACGTGCCACAAGGAGAAGTCGCAAGCACAGGAAGGGATTTTTTAACAATTTATTTATTACAGTTGTATTACTCTAAAATCTACAGCACACTCTAAACACTGTAACTTAACTGTACTGTTATAAAACTACTGAAAAATGAATGAATCTTGATCCGTTTGTTTTTATACTTTTTCTTTTTTCACCTGAATTGTTAACAAGTGGAGAAGTGACAATTTGCAAAATCCCGCCCTACAACCTAAACACACAAAAACGAGACCAGATGCAATTTGCTATCCAAATATGACGTGTGCCTGCAGCTCAAACCAACCGGCCAGAGCACCTGAACAGGTAAATAAATTGAAGATGACTGCATTCAGTCTGCTGCACACAGTAACACTGCTGTATCAAAGCACATCAGTTAGAGAAAACACAAAAAATATATAAATTAACATTAATATTTTTTGCTTCATTAAATACCTGTACGTGAAGTCCAGTACCAATCAACAAAACTTAAATTCTTCCATAACTAGAGTTGCATTTTGCATTTACTGTAAAGTCCAGACTTTGCTTTCAGTTCACATCCTGAAGATTAAATAGAAATATAAATGCAAATACTTTCTCCCCAGATTTGTTCACCTACCAATTCCCACCCACTAACCAGCTCTCCCATATCACATGACGGCTACCAACTGGTGAGAATCAAGGCTAACACATGCTTCCTCTGAGACACGTGAAGCCAGGTAACTGCATCTTTTCAAACTGCTGCTCATGCTGCATCACAGGGCAGCGTAACACACTCGGAGAAAAGTGCTATCCGCCCTCTTCTGCCCACGATTGCCTAGTGCTGCAGTGATTGACAGGAGAGAAAGAGTATGCCCCTCCCACCCAGAGACCACAGCCAGTTTTGCTCTCGAGAGTCTCAGAAACAGATGGCTGTGGCATCGTTTGGATATGAACTTTTTCTGTTGGGCCACTTTGGAGCCCTAGGGAAAATACTTTTAATTAAACTCTAACTTTAAAGTATTTTTAAAAAAAACATTTTCAGAGAGTGTACCAAGCTCAACTGATAAAGGTTCACAGTTGTTAAGCATAGTTACAAAAAAAGAGTACACTGTCTTTTTCTGTAGACAGATGTCAGATTACGCGTTTGGACATAGACACACAGATGCTCGGCTATTTAAAGCTTTAAAACATGTTAAAGAATGAATTTTTCTAACTCTGCTTCCAGTACAGCACACCATGGACTTGGGTTTTTTATGCACACGTCGCACAAAAACAAAAAAAAATCTGCCAATGAAACACAACTATCAGCTGCTGTTTCATAAGTCGTTTTATACCACAGCGCTGTTGAATTCTCGAATCTGATTGGTCAGAATAGTGCGTATAGCTACTGTAATGAAAATGAGCTAATGGCAAGGATCTAAGCTGTTTCGCAGACGTTCCATAACATTAACCGGATAGAAAGTATGACACGACATTCTTTAATAAATAAATAATTGCATTCGTTGGCTGTTGTTAACTGCTGTGGTGTAAGAGGAATAAAACACTTCAGGACGTGCTGTTGTAGGAAAATAATTAACTTCCGGCTGGTAACAGTAACTCCGCTTCATCACACCAACCTGTCATTGATTATTTTTCTATAACAGCACCACATACAATGTATTATGCCCTATGAATTACATAAAGAATGAAAACTTTTGAGATTTAACATTAAATGGGGGAAAGAGGACATTTGGGACAAAAGTGAAGCATTTAGCTTGAACAGCTAATAAAATAAAAGACTTTCTATGTTTGTTTTTTTAACTTGTGTGATATGCTTATGTGCTAGAATATGATCTAAACCCGACTTGTTAAAAAGATCACTCAGCTTTATTCTTTTAACAAAACCTCGTTTTTTTTTCACCTCATTTTAAAGTTCATTATGTACACTCACATAGCATAACATTAATGGAATAACTATATCGGATTTCCACACACACACAAAGCATTTCATTAGCAATAAGTGTGTATTGCTTTTTTTTTTACAGGGAAATAAAAGTAATGTATGAATTATGGAGCTCCATCAGCATGCACAGGGGTCAAATGACATGAATGTCATCGCACATAAGACACACACACACACACACACACACACGTTTGTCATATTATCCTTGTGAGGACCTTCCACACACACACAAACACACAACTGATTTATTAAACCATGCATTCTACAAAGAGCTGTAAAATTTCTCATTCGTGGTTATGCAGGAACAAAGCACACACACTTTTACACACACCGCATGGCCTTGACATCCTGAGCCGAACCACTCGATATGCTTAGACGCTTTTCATCACAACTGGCTTTTCTTCTCACTCCTTCCATTGTTACTGATACACGCTAAGCAGCTTATTTAATTAAAAATGAAATTATGGAGCTCAACAATGTCAGCTGCCGCAAGTTTATGAAGATTTCTGTGTATTTATTTATGGAAAAGTGCATTGTAGTGCAAATATAAAACTACAGAAGCGAACATCAGATGTTAAACATGTCTTCGCTGATCGAATAAATCTGGAGGAAGTGGGAAAATTGTGTAGATTTTATTTGTTAATATGTTCCTTTTATGAGCAAAGTTAATGTAGGGAAAATTGCGTACAAGAACTCATTAGGATTTCTTCTTAAATGACAGAAACGTAATTTTAAAAAAATTTTTAAAAAAAAAAGGATGATAAATGTGCGTGCGTTTGTAAAGATATTTGTCAGAGACAATCATTCAATGCTATTAATCAGAGACAATCGACATCCAGGATCAAAAGGATAATAGTATGTGATCCGTCTTTGCCCATACGCAGGCCAGAACACAGAAATGCCATGAGAAGGAAATAAAAAGAAAAGCTATTATGAAACAGATGATTAAACAGCTGGAAGACGAGGTGGAAGTGGGTTTATATTATGCAGCGCTACCGTGTTCACGCTCAAACCCATGCTCATGGTCACTCTGCTAATGACACTACTGAAAAGAATTCATTACACGAGTGTCCAAACGTGTGGCTTGTTTTGCAGAGGCATCCATCAGAGATGATCAGACGATATTCAGAATGAAAGAAGAACGACAACAAGAAGAATTAAAAAAAAAGCAGACGTGTGTCATTGGAGGTGAACAAAAGAACCGCAATTATGAAATGGGGGAAGCGAATGGGGTTGAGATTATGCAGTGGAACAGAGGATGAGATGATCTAGCAGTATCTGTACAGAAATGGACCTATTTATACAAGCACAGGTTGTGTGCAAATCAATGTGCAACGGGCTCCATCATATGAAAATAAACTTGTGCCTTTATCCCAGGAAACAATGTCCGTTTTATATAAAGAAAGAAGGGTGACAGCACTTCTCTTGGTGAAAAAGAAATTAATAAATAACCTTGTAGGCTTCACAGCAGTCTGAATGTTATGTTAGCCTGCTACATAAACTATAGCATATTTAGCAAAACTACATGCTATTTCATTTCCTTTAGCTCACAACATTAGCGTTTGACTTGAGGCGAGACTCGAGACTAGAAATACAAGAAGACGGTGTGTAGGGTTAGGGTTAGGGTAAGACATGTAAATGAGGTCACTTTTATGAGTCTGAGTCATGGCATAAGATGCCCAGAGTCTAATTCAAGTCCTAAGCTATAGAGTCATGTTTTGAGTTTTATATGAGTCACTCTGTGTGGAAAGGATGAAAGTTACCAGTGCAGATTATCTCACAATTACCTGAGTCACAGCTCAATGAATAAATCAAAAAGTCAAATCACTGGTCAATGTTTTGATGTTCGAGTCGTGCTGTAAGTCAGAGGCTTTGAGTTCTGAGTCGTGAGTCGTAAATTGTAGTCTGAGACAATAGAGTAGAAGTCGGAGTCAGATGCTTTGTAGTCTGAGTCAAGTCAAGAGTCAGAAGCTTTTTTTTTTTCCTTCTGATTTTTCCCGTAATTTAGTCATGGTCAATTCCCACCCAGCAGTCAGCCCTCCGCTATCACGCGACAGCTACCAGTCAGGGAGGGAGAAGGCTACCACGTGCTTCGTCTGAGGCATGTGAAACCAGACGAACGTATCTTTTCTAACTGCTGCTTATGCAACATCAGGAGGTGGCGCAACGCACTCAGAGGAAAGCGCTATCTACCCTCTTCCGCATACACGAGCTCACAGATGCCTATGATTGGCTAGAGTCGCTGTGATTGATAGGGGGAGAAAGGAGGGAGTTACAAGCTACAAGGGAGTTACAAGTCAGAATCAAATCAAGAGTCATAAGCTATGAAGGCTGAGTCAAGTCGAGAGTCATAAGTTTCGAAGTCTGTGTGTAGAGCTGTAAATCATATGCCTTGAGGTACGAGTCAACTCGAGAGTCATAAGCTTTGAGCTCCAAGTCACGATAAGAGTCATAACCGTCATGAGAGAGTCTTTAAAGTCTGAGTCAAGTCGCGAGTCATGAGTTTAGAGATCTGAGTCAAGTTGCGAATCAGTAAATTAGGGACTTAAGTGCGATTCAAGTCACACGTCTGAGACTTAAGTCTCACTGATTATCTGACTGATCACCTTTATCCTATGATGAAACATTTCTATCCTGGTAGGCGTGGTCACTTCCAGGAAGACTCCGCCCCCATCCACAGGGCATGTGGGCTCACTGAATGTCTGAGGGCATAATACACTTCATGAGAGAATGCTGTAACTTTAAAGTGCAGGAGTGCAGTGATGGTCGTTCTAGTGTGGGTGTTGGGAAGGCTCTTGATTATTCTATACGCGTGAAGTTGTTCTCTCCTCTCTCCTCTTTTATTAAGTTGTAGCAAATGAAACACATCTTCACCCACGGGATAGAGTCATCACTGGTGGCAGATTTGCATGTGTGAGCAAGTGTACATGAGCCAGTATGCAGATCTGTGTGTTTGTGATATCCGCTTTGTTAGCGTCGCCTTATGAATGAATAAATATTCTGATTTATTTGCATATTGTCTAAACATGAAGTGCAAACATCAGAACACTCCTTTTTCCTCCAAAAACAAGCAGACTTTGAAAGTAGTTGGTTTCACGCTCCACGTACACACATTTTTAAAGAATGTGTGTGTGTGTGTGTGTGAAGATTCCTGTGAGGAGATTTTTGGAAGGAGTCTCCAGCGTCACCTTTTTGTAACTGAACTTCTTATTAACTTCAAGCGAGAGAAATAAAAGAGGCTTGTGAGAGAACGACTGTTTATAGCTGCTAACGTAAGCGATAACAGAAACTAACTTGTTTCTCAGACGTTCTACGGCATTAAATTGTTACTGTTCAGCAAAATCGGTGTGGTACTAGAGGAATGAAACAAACCATCCGTCATTATTCCTTGCATAATCATAGCTCATGTTTGGAGTGCGAAGATATTAACAGCAGCACACATTAACAGCTGAGACTTTTGTCCTTACAACAGCGTGTACGCAGTGTTATATGCAACTTAATGACATCCCTTCATGGATCTTTTGGTCCCTGTCTTTGTGTTGACGCAGCAGGACTCAGGGCTGTGAGAGAGGCGGTGAAAGAGCAAGACATTAGCAGATTAGCCTGTCTTCACTGACAGGAAGTGTGCTGTTAGAGCAGTATCAAAGGGCAAAGTTTGTGTCAGGAACAGAAGCTGTATGAGTTATTACATGAAGAAGGTCACCTTGATGCTTGAGGATGTGTAAAGGAACTCAGCGGAAGATGTGAGACGCCCGATCGGTTATGAGCTGCTCTGTGAGTTTTAAATGCTGCTTCAGTGCACTGTGAGAATGTAGGTCACAAGCGAGCTTTCATTTTTACCATAAAAGCACAAAATTGTCAATTTTCTTAATCTTTTTTTTAAAAATATATTTTCTTTTTTTAAAAAAAACATTTTCTAATCGTTTATTATTCCCACTGTAATGAGAATTTTGTTGTTTAAACCGACCTAGATTTTATATTTCTTATGCAGGATCCATGTAAATATCCACCATCTTAAACGTTTTCATTCATCCAAAAACATGATTATTCAGCAGTATGGTATACTAACAGAGAAGTTTATTCAGACAGCTCTACTATTCACTAAAAATAATTTTAAAAAATGCTGTGATGTCATCGGTACTAAAACGGTGCAGCTGAATCGTTTGATTGTTTTTAGGAACCGGTTCAGGTTCCTGGTTAACAATGCTTCCAGAAGCACACGTATCAATTAACCAGACACGGTGTCATCTTACAGCCTACAGCTGCTCTGCCTCATCCCACATCTGCTCACTGAGATTAGTACAGCAGAGGTTCCCAAACTAGCAGTCGCGTCCCCATGTGATTTACAAATGAGGTCTCAGAGTCTAGTGCTTTGTTTAATATTAGAAGTTATGCTCTAACTATAAAGACAGAATTTGTGTGCTACTGCACTGAAATGTAACGTGGAGTCACATTCAAACAAAGAGTGTACATGCTATTTTGGTCTTTTTCGCTATCCTGACACGCCACACTAGCGTATGAGTTCAGCAATAAAAATGGACAAATTTCTCTGTCCGTCTACCTCCGCTAGTTCCTCGACAATATCGAGTGACTTTGAGTCAGTGGAACAACAAAAAAAAAATGAACATGAAAATATGAAAACGACTATCCTCTTTGCAAGGTCTGCAGCTGTTGCTTATGCTACTTAAATGATGATAAAGTGTTCCAAATTTTACAATTCCCAAATCCCTAAATCTGGAATAAACAAGTTGAACTCGGGGACGGGGATGGGGATGACTCCGCTACCAACAAGTCTAGTCCTTCTTGTTACTAATTTGTATTTCAGAATCACCCTTAAAATATACTTCAAATGTGAAGGAAGCTATTGAAGAAAAAATATTTCAGATATTTGACCTTGCTGCAACCTTGACCCTGTTTGAATCAATTCCAAAATCTAATCAGTTGGTCTTCTGTTTATGGTGATAATTCCATATAAATCCTACATTCAACGACTCGCTCTTAAGAAATCGCACTCGGTGGCAGAGGCATACAAATGTAGAGTGGTCAAGGCTTCAGCTCTTCGAAAATCCATTCGGGGTCTCTGGTTGTACACAGTTAATATGTCGAGATCTTGGAACTGTTGAATGAAAACATTTTATCCGACAAATCTGTGATTTAAATCCCTAAAAGTTCCACAGAGCTGTTGGTGTGGGCAGAGTGGACCCAAACCATGCCCATACACCATTAACGGCCACCGGTTTTTCCTTTAATTTGTCACACGTCTGTACCTTTCCTATCAGTTTTACAGCAGTTACTGAATAACTCGTGGTAGTAACTGAATAATAATCCTGACTGAAAGGTGTTGAAATACTGAATGTTTCAGTTTGTCAGATACAACTTTTCCATAGCTGTATTTTTTTAAAGCAATATTTTGGTGTGAAACTTCTCGCATGTATTTAGTGTCAGTAAGTAATATATCAAAATTAATTATTTTAAATTCCGAAGAAGTCAGACAGAACCTTGTATCTCCAAGGTCTTGATATGAGGTGTTAATATTTTCTCTAGTCATCTTATTTCTTTCCAGCTGAGGGGGTGGCAATTTACTGCTTGCTGAATTTCAGGCTTTACTGCTGGTGAGAAACTGTGCCATCAACGAGATGAGCTCAGGGGGTAACTATTAAATTTTATACTCAAGTATATTGGTTCAGATACATTTAAAGCAAAACCTGCTGAATTTGCGGGTCTCATTACTTTGTGCCTGTACTGATGCTATGGGAATTTCTCCTCTCCTTCCGTATCACCTGGAGAAGCTCTTTTGTTTCTTGGGATTACCTTCTTTTCCACCGGGACCTTTTTTTGGATGCAGGATGTTTGCAAGTTAAAGCATTGGCTCATTCTAGTCAGCAATCTGTTTGGGGAAAGGCTGTCGAAATTTGCATGTAGCTTCACGGTGTCACGAATGTGAGGGAGACACTGCAACAACAGGAGTTTCCGAAAGCTGAACCAACGAAAGTGATAGGCTGGCTCACACACTACATGTACAGGCTTTTAGAAAACCATTCCAGGAAGGCCTTCTGTCTGTCCTTCATCTGCTCTGTCAGTTGATATCCCTTTTAATGAGTTATATTTATTTTGAAATAGAACAAATCAGCTCTCGTGGCCTGCTTTCCATTGGGAACACTATCTATAATGACACATGGCATGACCAGCAATGGGTACTGGGTTAATGCTAATTTGTAAGCATGATTATTAAACAGCCTCACAGCTCCAGAGCCCCAAGTTCGATCCTGAGCTCCTGAGCTTGTGGTATTGTCTGTGTTCCTTCCACCTCCAAAAATCATGCTGTTGTGGGCTCTCAAGTGGCATAACGGAAAAGGATAACACAAATCCCAATCCTAGCAATGCTACAGACATCCATGGCTGGAGGTTCAAGAGAAAAATAGGCTGTGCTTTCTGGGTCGTACTCTGACAGCGACACTAGCCAATCGTGGGCATCTGTGAGCTCAGGTATGAGGAAGAGGGTAGATAGCGCTTACCTCAGAGTGATGCTGCATTAGCACAAGTTCGAAAAGATGCATTTGGCTGGCTTCACATGTCTTGGAGGAAACATGTGTTAGCCTTCGCCCTCCCCAGCTGGTAGCTGTTGTATGATGGGGAGAGCTGACTGGTGGGTGGGAACTGGAAGACCAGATTAGGGACAAAATGGCAACAAAAAAAAAACATGCAGACTATAAATTGGCCTAGGTGTGTGACACAATGGACTGGGTTAATTCCTGCCTCATGCACAGTATTCCCGGAACACACTCCGGATCCATCATGACTCTGATCAGGATAAAGCACTTACTGAAGATGAATGAATAATATTTGAACATGAAATACAAGCTTCACCAAAAAGATTCTTCAGCAATCTCATTTACTTTTTGTATGTTCGCTTGTATTCCTGTATCCTTTTTCTTTCTTTAACTGAAACCCGATGAAAAAGATCACTTAATTAACTCACTACTTAACAGCATGGCTCGAGCATAAATGAGGCCACATCACTTACTCCATTAAAGATATTAACATGATGTAATTCTGCTATCCAGTTTTGAAATGTGTACAATTAAGGATGATTTAATTGCCATTATTCTAGGTAGGACTGATTATATAATTAACCACATTAATATTAATTAACCACAGATGTTTTTATTAGATCATTTACCTCAACCTTAGAGAAATCTCAACCCCCAGTTAATCACTGTATGCTTATGACACAAGTGTTTCAGCGATCCAGATCCTGGATACTGGCTGGATTTATCTATGATGAGGTAACTTCCTGTTTGTCAGTGTGCTTCAGCGCAGATTTTCTTGACTTTTTTAGATCTTCACTCCTGGCTGGCTCGCCAAAAATTTAACGATTCTTAGCTTTTTTTTAAAAAAAAAAAAAAAGAAAGGAAATATCTCATCACACTTCAGATTTGATGAATATGTCAATAATAAATGATCAATAATACAAAAATAAATGAGGAAAGCCAAAAATTGACCAAGACAGTTTTTTAAAAGATTTATTTAAAACATGTACACAACCACAGGTTTTAAAGTTAACACTTGGTTTGTGTATCTGTGGTGTTTTTTGTTTTTTTTCTGGCCCCGGCTGTGTGCTGAAAGTAAACACCTCTGGCATCTTCTCCTGTGACCTTCAAGACCTTTTGAGAGCACAGAGCTCTGGCTTCCTTTCTTCTTTCTTTTTTCTGGCTTAAACGTGACCTTTTTTTTTTCTTTTTCTTTTTTTTTTACCACAACAGCATCAGCATGAAAGTCATGAAAGTCACTGTCTGGACATCACTGACCCCACACCTGTCCGTCTCCCTGTCTAACTGTCTAACAAAATGACCCAAGTTATCACCTTTAGGCTCTGTTAAGATATTGTAATATTACGTCTCAGAAACCCACAGACTGATTACAAAGAGGACGTTAGGATAAAAAAAAAAGTGAAGTAAATCTGAAGCTAGCCATAAGAGGTTTCACAATATCACTTTTATTACAGTTTTATAATGCCATTTGGGCAATTTTTGTTCCTGCTTGCAATTTTCCATTTTAAACAATTGCAGTGAACCAATTAATTGTCCAGAATCGATAGCCTGAAAAAAGATAGGGAAGGAAGCCATTTCAGGATTAAGGACAGCAGGACAGGGTGTAGTAATATTATCGGCTGTGCAGCGGAGAACTGTTTGCCGGCAGCTGCAATCACAAAAACTCAGTTGGATGGTGGAATTTTAGATTGAATGATTCTTCAGTGATTCATAGTAAACAGTAAAAAAAAATATAGATATATACCAGTATATTTTTATATTATCCTGTTACAGTTCAGTTGTCTAATGTCCACATGGCCAATTTTCACTGTTCTGCTCTCAAAGTCTTTGTAACGTCATGTAGGGGATTTTATCGTATTTTATCGTAAAAAATTTTATCGTAAAAAATTATATATTGCACAAACCTAAAACATTGAAAGAAAGCAGAAAGTAGCATATACACTAGATTTTGCTCATTTTCTATAGCCGGTGATGTGATGCAATGGCAGCCCAGGTGTGATACAACAAGGAAACACGGTGGTGGTAGTACATGGCTTAAGTTAACCAGCTAGTTTGTTGTGTTGCCATTGTGAGTGACATTAAGAAAACATAAAAAAAAAAAAACAACAGTGCTGTAGATGACTGGTGACTGTGTTTCTACTCACAGAGGTGTCAATAATTATTAGCTGTAGCATTTGCGATTTTTACCCCTTGTTTCAGTGATAATGCGATCCACCTAAAAACAACACTTTTCAGCTTTCTTGGCTGAAGCAGCGATCAGATCAAACATGAATAAAAATCACTTGTGGAAAAAGCTGAATGACAGAGAAAGCATGCGTTTGCTTCTCATAGCAGTTGCTTTCAGCTTGTAGCGACTTCATCAAGGTGAAATTTGACCTGTGACTTCACGAGCCTCTTTCTTGTAAGCCAGTAGAAAGCAAGTAGGTGGGATTGTGGTCGTTAAAAGTTTGGTAAAGCATGAAGCTGAAAACAAAAAGCTTCTGAAAACAAATTGGCTGCCTCGTCTATCAAGGTATGCTATGATTTTTTTTTTTTAGTAAAATTCCTTTTTTTCTCTCTGCCTGCTATGATTTTCAATGATGGCACCTCTGTACTTAATAACTTGCAGCTCCTCCATTTCGTTTTTTTTTTTTTTCATTAGGATTCCACTTTTGAAACTTTCACACATTTGTGAGGTTAAAGATCACCTATAATAATCCACGAGCAAATATGAGTTACATTTTTCTAACAAGTTCCCACTTCCATTTACTTCGAGTGTGGCTCTTCTAGTGGTCTCACTGCTCAGTGACTGCTCGTTAGTTGTGCAAAAGCAGCACAAAACTGTGTGCAGTAAGTAAGGGGAAAAAACTAGCAGCATTAAGAGCTAATCATATTACTATTATAGGGTCTGGAATTTGCAGCATGGACGCTACGGTACCTTCTACCAGACAGCATGGGGGTTTGTGAGGACGGGCGAGCGGGCGCATCCGCACCACTGATAGCCTTGTGAATTCACAGTTTATGGAGGTGACAGAGACCCCAATTATCTTCTCAGCTGTGTTTTATCTGTTATGAGGTCTTATGGCCGTTGCCAGTCGCATTACACACAGCTATTCAGGATTTTCTCTACACTGTGTGTTGGGAGCGTATATACAGTACACTGGAGGGTTTTTTTTTTAAAAATTTTATGACAGTTTACCCAGTATTGGTGATTAAATAAGGAAAACGTGTGTAATCGAGTGTTCTATCAAATACCCATCTTAAATCTTTGCATTTAAGGACTTCTTCATCATCCACTGTCTTTGAAACAGGACTCGAAACGAGTGCTTTATTAAAGACGAGTGCACTGCTTTGACGAAGCAGTTACTGCAAGAGCGTTTTCACACTTGAGTCAGCACTCAGGACCGATTCAGCATTGTGGGGGCGGGGCTTATAATCACAGGTTTGCTTCTGCAAAGAAGAATTCCTTCCATAGGAATTGTGTGGATGTGTAAGGAATTGTGTCAGTGTGTAAGGAATTGTGTCAGTGTGTAAGGAATTGTGTCAATGTGTAAGGAATTGTGTCAATGTGTAAAAGGAATTGTGTCAAGGTGTAAGGAATTTTCAGTGTAAGGAACTGTGTCAGTGTAAAAGGAATTGTGTCAGTGTAAAAGGAATTGTGTCAAGGTGTAAGGAATTTTCAGTGTAAGGAACTGTGTCAGTGTAAAAGGAATTGTGTCAGTGTAAAAGGAATTGTGTCAAGGTGTAAGGAATTTTCAGTGTAAGGAATTGTGTCAGCGTGAAAGTAATTGTGTCAGTGTGTAAGGAATTGTGTCAAGGTATAAATAATTTTAATTTAAGCAATGGTGTCAGTGTGTAAGCAATTGTCAGTGTGTAAGGAATTGTGTCAGTGTATATGGAATTGTGTCGGTGTGTAAGGAATTGTGTCGTTGTGTAAGGAATTGTGTCAAGGTGTAAGGAATTTTCAGTGTAAGGAATTGTGTCAGTGTGTAAGGAATTGTGTCAAGGTATAAATAATTTTAAGTTTAAGCAATGGTGTCAGTGTGCAAGGAATTGTGTCAGCGTGTAAGGAATTGTCAGTGTGTAAGGAATTGTGTCAGTGTATAAGGAATTGTGTCAGTGTGTAAGGAATTGTGTCAGTGTGTAAGGTATTGTGTCGGTGTGTAAGGTATTGTGTCAGTGTGTAAGGTATTGTGTCAGTGTAAAAGGAATTGTGTCAGTGTAAAAGGAATTGTGTCAGTGTGTAAAGAATTGTGTCAGCGTGAAAGTAATTGTGTCAGTGTGTAGGGAATTGTGTCAAGGTGTAAGGAATTTTTCAGTGTAAGGAATACCTGCAAACGAGGAGCCACTCTTGTATAAGAAGTTTTTTTAGCCATGCTTTGTGACGTACATTACTCATGATGCTCCTAACTATATTGCTCATTATGTTACATTACATTATATATCAGTGAGGTGTTGTGTCTTGGCTGATAATAACAACTCTTTCCCGGCCATCACGAAACTTAAAACAGGAAGTTAGCTGTCAATCTGAACCAATCACGTTACTCGACGTGCGACGCTGAGCACAGAGAGCTTCCACATCTGATGCAGACCGCACCACAGTTTGGTTAAAGCGATCTGCAGGCCACCAGTTTCGAGAGCATCATGAATTTTCTCTGGACCGCTCCCGGGCTCAAAAAAAGATTTCACACTTCATCAAACATTCAAAAAATGTTTGATGATCTCAGCGCAAATGCTCCAAGCAAGCGTGACAAAGTTACTGTGAGCAGAGATTTGTTTTACAGTTGCTACTGGAGAGTGTTACAATCAACTGTAACACACACATATGTTGTGTCTCATTTTTCCAGTTACATCTAGATTTCTTTTCCAATAAAATGAAGTTACAAAATAAACATGTCTATTTTTTTGGGAGATTCACCGGTACGTGATTTGACGTCCCACTTTATCTGTAGCAGTGAAACCACACAAACAGCTCAAATTCTCTTGCTACAACGAAGGCAAACAACTTCCTCCTCGCCAGAGTTACACCAATCTTTATTTCATCCGTTTTACTGATAATAATAAAGCTAATCTCAGAACTAAGCTAGGCTAGTTGGTTTGCCGAAGCTAGCTATGTTTGTTGTTATGGTTACGGTGTGCACGTAAAAGGCACTCCAGCCAGCACAGCAAAAAAAAAAAAGCATGAAAGTACCTTAAGAGTTTTATTCCGTTCATTAGAAAAGAAAAGGAATCTATAAAAGGTGTTTCCCCTGATAACAGGCCACTATTTTCCCGTCTGCATTTGTGTGAATGTGAGAGCTGAAAACTATTCCTGACTGCTTCCTGCAGCTGAATAGACTCGCTGATGTGTCGGGTTCAGTCAGCGCCGTCGCTTCAGCCGTTACGCGCTGACATCTGGGTGTGTGTTCACTGCGGAGCTGGCTGACTGAGATCGCCATGAAAGCCAGAAGAAAAGGTTTGAGTGACGGCAAGAAATTATCCCGTCAGATGGAATAAATAGGGTTGACTTTTTAGATTTGAAACGCAGCCCAGCCTGCTATCACCAGTTCCGTGGTACAAAAATTTCCATCCTAAATGATGGCGATCATTTTTGCTCTTTTTTTTTTTTTTTTTTTTAAATATCAGTGCTGTAGCAAAGCTGTTAGTTTAACCACGTTCGTGTAACTAATAAATCCATTTTTAGCAGTTGCGAGTTTAGATTTGCGTTCTCAATTCTGATTTCTCAGAAGGTATTGATTCATTTTCTATAACATCAGCTCTGACAGGAAGGAGTCTCCAGTGTCAGCACTTTGTAACAGAGGTAAAAGCTGTAACTTTAAATTTCCTTCAGGACAGAGTCTTTTCTTATTAACTTAAAAAGAGAGAGAAAAAAGAAAGGCTGGTGCAGGAACGACTGTTTATAGCTGCTATAACGTAAGTGATAACAGGAACTAACTTGTTTCACGGACGTTCCAAAACGTTAACGGATAAACGGCAACTATAAACGGATAAGACGTACACGTTGTTCTTTAATTGGTTACAGTGTAATTGTTTGCAAATGGCTGTGATGTAAGAGGAATAAAACACTCCGAGACATGCAGATACTGGAAAATAATCAACTTCGAGGTGGTAATGGTTCCTCCGCATTTGTCGTTGATTACTTTCCTGTAACAGCACGTAATTAGGATTTTCTAGAATCTGTTATTTGTCGTTAATAGTATAAACTGTGATAACTAATGTGTTAATTAACACAGCTTTATCTGTTAGGTGTTTCCTCATCAGAACCCCCCCCCCCCCCCCCAACACACACACACACACACACACATTTCATCAACTAAAATTAGACTGTGAAATGATGGAGTATCTTCCTGCTTTTCTCTTCCAAAGCTGTTTCTGTAATATATTACACGAGAACAAACTGTTTCTTCAGCAGCTTCTTTTATTTAATTAGTAATTAGCATAAAAACGGGGACATCGCACATGGATATAGCTTCAAGGCAACTGAGTGCAAAAGTCCGTATGCTCTTAGGACGCAAAGAAATCGAATTTATATTAAAATTTTTAACTAAAATTTTTAACTTTTTAAGGGTGCTTTCACACTTTTTAGTGTTTTTTTTCCTAGTGTTTTTTTTTTTTTCATGGTGGGAAAAAAAAAAAGCGTCTTACGCGATGTGTCTAGATTCCGTCTAGGAGGAGCTACAACTTACAAATCACTAAAACTGTATTTCTTTTTTAATTTTAGAAGCTCTCAACAACAAACAGTGATTCTTCTCTCACTTGATTCCCTGGCAGGTGCCGAGTGTTCTTAACATAAGGAATTTGTGATTTGCCAAGGAGGAAGTCGGCCATTTTGAAATTTAATAAAAACTTCCTGTTTTTTAACTTCCTCTCCTACAGAGTTTGTCCAATCATCACCAAATGTGGATCACAGCATCATGAGGCCAAACCGAACAAACCTTGTTTTCTAATTTCTGATGTGTGGAACAGTGGAACACACAAACGAATTTGGCAGCAAAGTTGCTAACAACACAGGTAACAGTCCTAGCTTTTATCAGCTAACATTCTCGCTGTGGTTGCTCTCTAGATTAGAGTTATTACTGTCAGCAATGCAGATGAAACACAGATTGGTGTAACGCTGGTGACGAGGAGGGTGTTTGTCTTCGCTGTAGCTCCAGAAGCAGAATCGGAGCTGTTCGTGTGACTTGACTGTATGCAGCCACAGTTACAGCGAGACATCAAATCACCTAAAAATACACACGTCGTTATTTTTATATATATTGCAATGTTGGAATGTTAATGATGAAACATTTTTGATTCGCCATGTCATAAATCTCATATTCGCTCACTAACATGACTCCTTTTTCACCGCCACTTTGACTTCCTTGTTGTTTTGTTCTCGCTTGACCCCCAACTCTCAATCTGATTGGTTGGTAGACAGAAAAAAATCAAACTTTTATAAAATAAGATAAAATACTTTATTGATCCAGGTGGAAATTCTTGTGCCAGTTGCTCAAGACAATACAAAACAATGATAGATAAATAGATAGATAGATAGATAGATAGATAGATAGATAGATAGATAGATAGAAACATACTAGTTCTAAAATGAAAATAAAAATATTCTTTAAAAGTCGTACAGAAAGATTACTAACTTAAAAGCGTAGATAAAGAGTAAATAAAATAAATGATGTAAGTGGTGAGACGCAAAGCCTGCCTCTAACCCCGCCTCTAACCCCGCCCCTAACCCCACTCCTAACCCTAACCCTAACCCTAAAGTAACCTTTGTATTTTTTTTCATGCAAATTTAGTCTTAAAAATACTTACAAATCAGGATAGGCTCTTAGGTCTATGTACGCTGAATAAATACGCAAAATAAGGAAACTGCTTTTTAGTTTATTTTCGTTTGTCTTGGCCCACTCGAACCAAGGAAATCAATCCATTTTTTCTATAATTTTTTAAAAATAAAATATTGAAGTATTTTTCATTGTTTCCATTTGTTTCGCCACACAAATTCAAACACAGAAAACAAATATTCATGAACACAATAACATGAAAACGCACCACTGCATTACATTTCATTGTGAACAGAGTTGACCAGGAAGTACAAGTGAGCTATTCTACAGACTGTTCTCTGTTTTATACGTCTACTCTGGAGTTCTGTCTTCATTAAAGTTGTGATAAAAATGGGATCAGCATACACTGAAATAAAGTTTAGGTGATTCAAAAATGCAGCACCTGAACATCTTGCTAATTACCTGTCATCCTTGTCATCCTTCTTTACTGTCACCATCTTGCTATTTTCAAAAAGCAGGTACTGGGGATCAACACAAAGCTATTCAGCCCGTATCATCCAGCGATCACGAGTTTGAATCCTGATCATGTCACATCCAGCCATGTCCGGGAGCCGAGAGAGCCAAATTGGGTGTGCTCTCAGGGTGGGTGGGACATTCTCTCTCTCTCCCCTGTCAATCATAGCGACACTAGCCAATCGCATGCGTCTGTGAGCTCATGTATGTGGAAGAGGGCGGATAGCGATTTCTCCGAGTGTGTTACATATTGATAGATCTGTAATCTACCCAGTCATCAGTGATACATATCTGGGTCATTCAGAATCGTTCATTCATTTTCCGCCCAAAACAGATCTGAATTATTGACACGTAAGCAAAGGAGAAATGAGAGATTTTTGTAATACTGGTTGTTTTAAAAATCTCTTTTGCATATGATTCTTTTCATTTTGAAATAGAAAAACACATGGACGTAGCATACACGGACCCACTTAGGAAGTCTCTCCCAAACAACAGTGTTCTGGAGTGTCCCGGATAAAACTGTTGTATTATATAACTGATTGTCGTTGTACTGTTAGTGATCATTTCCTGGTATAGAAATAGAAGCGATGTGAAACAACCTGCTGTTCCTTTAAGGCCGGTTCCGCCTCCTTTCCCCTTCCGCAATTCACTTAATAGCCAATAACACTATTCAGGCTTTAGCAAAGCTTTGTGAACGGTTATCATGGAGCCGTAAATTGAGCTTAATGAGGCGGTGCAGATGAGGGAGAGAGGGTGCGCCCGGTCCGCTCTGCCTGCACCCAAGCAAAATTGATTTTATTCTACGGTATTGGAAAACCGCTAAGTGCCTCTTCTTTGTTCGTAATTGTTCAAGAGACACGGGTGTCAGGCTTTTCTTAGTCACACGCAGTGAAAAGTCCTATTTCGACACACAGTTCTCAACAGTCAGGAAAACGGCCCGATTCTGTGTATTGTATGTTTCATAATGAAAAAAAATTAGAACCTGAAGTAGTGTGTATTTATATTTTTAGATTTTTTTTTTAGAATTTTTATATATTTTGTAATTATTTATATTGTATTTTTATATTTTTATTTATATACACATAAATACATACATACACATACACACACACACATATATATATATATATATACATATATATATATATATATGTATATATGTGTGTGTGTGTGTGTGTGTGTGTGTATATATATATATATATATATATATA
>CM075026.1:15754221-15782240 GCA_037576675.1 Pangasius sanitwongsei
TGTCTGACTGTGTGTCTGTCAGTCTACATGTCTGTCTGTCTATCTGTCTGTGTCTGACTGTGTGTCTGTCAGTCTACATGTCTGTCTGTCTGTCTGTCTGTGTCTGACTGTGTGTCTGTCAGTCTACATGTCTGTCTGTCTATCTGTCTGTGTCTGACTGTGTGTCTGTCAGTCTACATGTCTGTCTGTCTATCTGTCTGTGTCTGACTGTGTGTCTGTCAGTCTACATGTCTGTCTGTCTGTCTGTCAGTCAGTCTACATGTCTGTCTGTCTGTCTGTCTGTGTCCCACTGTATGTGTCTGTCAGTCTGTGTCTGTCTCTATCTGCCTGTGTGTCTGTCAGTCTGAGTGTCTGTCTGTCTGTGTCCCACTGTGTATGTCATTCTGTTTGTCTGTGTGTCTCTCTGTGCCTGTCTCATTATCTGTCTGTCCGTCTGTCTGTCTATCTGTCTGTTTATTCAAGACAGAATCGAGAGACAGAAATGGCACGTTTCAATTATTTTAAACAATTAAACGAATATTAGCTGAACATGTTTTAATGATGGCCACAATGACAATCATTTGATAGTAGAGTTTAGATCATTTGATATCTGAGTGTAGATTATTTTGCACATGCAGTTTTGGTGTTACATGACCAGGATGGCGTGAACATCAGCAAGTCAGGATTTTTTCTTTTTTTTCGGTCAGTCTAACAGCGGGATGTAGTACATGATGGCCTTTGAGTAGGTTATGAGTCATGACATTTATTTCACAGGTTGGTCTGTGTGATGATGACTCACGCAGACAGAAGGTGAGTCATCGACTGTTCTGCGGATTAGAAATGATTTGCATTGAACGCTTATAATTAAAATATCAGGCTTATGTGTGTCATATAATGAGGAGGTAAAAAATATCCTAAATTTAGTCATGGCTACAGAGTGGATGTTATGAAGTACATACTTATAGGCTAGTTAATGTTGACCTGTATCTCAGCATTATTCTGTTCACCTGTATAGATGTGTAATTAAGTTTGGAGTTTAAATAGATTCATTATCAAGGGCAGGTGACATGATAGATGATATAAAACTGAATCATATAGCATTGTGTCTAATGGTGACATGTCCATCAGTTAATTGTATGAATTAATTAATGAACCATATGCGTAGCCGCTAACCATGTTATGGTTTAAATGATAGCGAGGACTGAAAAGTTAATTAGCCCATTTGCTATGTGCATTTCAATTTCAATCAAATCCACTGGCCAACACGTTTGGTGCTAATCAAAGAAGGACGTCTAGAGTTAATAAAATGGTAAATATAAATTTATATCAATGGGTTATCCAACTTAATATTGGATTATACTATGTTACAATTAGATGATCATGTTACTAGGTTGGATGGCTAGAAGATGGTTTTTGTTAGGTTAGGTTTTTGTTGTGTATAGCAAGATTTTTAATGCCAAGAATTTCTAACATTAATTTTATTATTATTATTATTTTAACTTTGTTGTTGAACATTGTTAACAACAACCAATCACTGTCCACCATTGTTCCCAACAACCAATCACTGTCCACCATTGTTCCCAACAACCAATCACTGACTATAATTGTTAACAACAACCAATCACTGACGACCATTGTTCCCAACAACCAATCACTGATCAACATTGTTCCCAACAACCAATCACTGATCAACATTGTTTGGAATGACCAATCACTGTCACCATTGTTCCCAACAACCAATCACTGTCACCATTGTTCCCAACAACCAATCACTGTCACCATTGTTCCCAACAACCAATCACTGTCACTATTGTTCCCAACAACCAATCACTGTCACCATTGTTCCCAACAACCAATCACTGTCACCATTGTTCCAACAACCAATCACTGTCACCATTATTTTTCCCACTTCTTTGTTCTTCATTTTAAACTTTAAATCTTTAATCTTGGTAATATTTACAGTAATAAAAGCATGTTATTTCATCTTTAACCCTTTCCTTCAGGTCTGTTTCCTGACTCCTCACTACCACTACTTCATTTTGTCAGTGTTCTTGATAGAAATTACAGAATTTTGTAAATACGTAAATTGTTTGTGGTGCCATGACCGAAGACATCTTGTTTCTGTAAGAAACGTTACAACCCTTTATTTTCTCCTCTATTCTTCAGGGTGTCTGAAAAGTCAGGATCCAATGGGACTAAAACTACATATACTCAATTTTGTACTTATTATTTATGCGCTACATGTTCACCTTTACGCGCTACAGGTTTTCTCAGCCGCTGTATCATGTTTTTGCAGATTTTGCGCAACCTATTCGGATCTATATGTTTGCTCGACATATTCTGATTCTGTTCCTTTCTATTCTAAGTATCTGTGGAAAATGTTCCTACTTAATAATCAATAACAATGACTATGCAAATTAATCAATGACGTCACGTGGAGACTTAGTGACATTTTGAGCATGCATTAGCTACTTTCCCCTGAAAAGAGTTGGTAAAACTGTTTTGCACAAAAGTCCATTCTCTGTGCAAGCAAGCTGCTGCCTCCAACATTAAAGTGTGTATCCTTATTTGAAAGGTATATAACAAACGCTATCTATTTATTTATTTGTTTGATTCTGGCATCGATTTTAATACATATATGCGCACGTGGTTTATTTAACCCGGGCTGCTTACGTCATTAGCCGGATTAGCTAATATTAGCAAGTCAATAAAACTAGCATCAGAGCTCAGCAGACCGAAAAATGTGATTACGACAGCTAATTATACCAATTAAGTCGTTGATTTTATACTTATTTTGATTTATATAAATAACTATATTAATTACAATGCTATAAACGCCAGTTTAAGAGTTAGCTAACCGAAATGCCTCGTTACATCAGTGCAGTTAGCGATTATTAGCTGGAATAGTTGTGTTAGCAAAACATTTTTTTTTTAATCTATTAAGATTTTATTTGGGAGTAGTATTGGGTTTTTTTTTTTGTAATAAGCCACGTTTACATTTTACATTTTTTAATTCATTTATTTGTTTATATTTATTTATGTAAACTTTTTTTTGTTAGCCTCGATCAATTGTTGTGGGTGCGTTCAAAATCGCGGCATCGAGTCACAATCCCGGGCGCGCGCCCCTTTATTTGACCTGGTGTAGCGCACTATTTTGACGTCATATTTAATGCATTAGAACGCGGATTGCAACGCACCCTAACAACCCCGGCTCTTTCTATCAACAGTACGAACGACTGGGTAAGACGTCCACGTTTTTTGTAATTTTTCTTTCTGCTTTTGCAACTTTATCGAGTTTTTTTTTCCCCCCGCCTTATTTTGTAGGTAACATTTTAAAAGCATGTATTATTTTAATGCAGTGGTGCATAGCTGGTAAGGGTAGTGAATAAATAATTAAGAACAGCCGTCTTCAGTGAAACCTGTGCAGATAAAATGCGCTTTTCTTGATATAAAAGGCGTTTATTTGGAAATAAAAGTTTTCTCAGCATATATATGATATTTTCATGCAAAAAGTACATTGAGTTGGGATTAAAAAAAAGCGAGTTTTCTGGTGCATTTTATCTGAATAAAGCTAATGGATGTGGTGAAGAAGGCAAACTTCCGGTTTTTCTTTAAAATAATTGGCTTAAACTCCAAATAATGCGATTTACATCCGTGTAAAAATGTCATATAGATCTAAAAATAACTCTATAAAATACAGACTGTTAAGAAAATAAAGGATAAAGTATAAAAAATTCCCGGTAGCTAGTTGGTAATTGGAGAATTAATGAGCTAAATGTCATAATAATAATAATAATAATAATAATAATAATAATAATAAGTCTAGCTAATAGCTAACATGGCGTCTGGGCGACATTTTAGGTTTTCATTAAAATTCCCCACACGCTAATTATTAGCTTTACAAAGCTTGAAAATGAATTCAGTGTTCATTTCTATACTGTGCTGCTATAAAAAAGACTAAATGTGGCAGTTTATTAATAAATAAATAAACAGGCTTCATTGGGTATATCTGCAACTCTTTAAGTGTTATTAGCTGACTGGAGCTTTGCATTGAGATTCAGGGGGTTAAAGGTCATATATAGAGTTTAAACTGCACATTTACTAGCATTACAGCCTTGTGTTAGCTCTTTGACATGAGTGTATATCTCATATATACGCAATCAGTGAGTTTTTGTAATCAAATAAAACATTATTAGGATAGAAATGAGACTTTATTGAAAGTCAGTATCTCATAATGCAGCCTAATAATCTGACTAACAGATCTTAATCAGAACAGAGTAAGCTACACAAGTCCAGAAAGGCTGTGAGTTATTTATTATTTTCTGTGCTGTTATCTTGAGATTGCGACTTCTTGTTTTTCTCTTGATGATAAATCATTTTTCGAGATCACGTAGCAGTACCGTATTCGTGGCCAGCGGCACACTGTCATATGATTGATGTTAAGGCGATTCTGCAGTAATTTTACATCCTGTTTCTGAAAAATTTGACCAAAATGTCTTGTGAGCTACGAAACATTTAGGCGGCGTGTCTCACACAGCATGCGATGGCCATGGAGACGTCCCGGTCCCTCAAACTGGCTGGCAGTGAAACTGACCACCCGTTCAGGATGACTGTGGTGTCCACGACGGTATCATTACCACTACTTGGAAAATGTCTAACGCTGACAAACATACAACTGTTTCTTCTTGTGTCAGTCCCTGATTAGCTTTTTTCTCGATGTTGCACAGCATGGCATTGCACATACGACCGCACATATCTGCGCTTTATAACTTTTTAACTGCACATACAGTTCATACGCTTTCTGCCATCTATCCTTTATGCTTTTTATGTTATATTTAATTTTTTTTTTCTTTTTACTTTTATGTAAGTAAATCCTGTTTTTATGTCAATTGTGTTTTGTCACGGACAGTTGTGTAAAAAAAAAAAAAAAAAAAAAAGCATTTCACTGCACGCCGTACTGTGTATGGTTGTGTGTGTGTGTGTTTGTGTGTGTGTGTGTGTGTGTGTGTGTGAAGAAATAAGATTTGGTTTGATTAAAGTAAAAACAGATGCGCTCCTCCGTGATGGACAGCATCATCGACCTCGTGAGAAAAAGAAGTTGTAATCTTGAGAAAACAACTTCTGTTCTGTCAAAATCTGAGTTGGGTCACAAAAAAAAAGAAAGAAAAGTTTGTTACGTATTTTAATCCGTTTACAATAACTGTGAGGTCGGATTGGCTACAAACTAATATATTGAGGAAAATTGACTTTTAAACTTTGCAAATTTTAGATAAACATTTTGCTGCAAGGACGCAGCTTGGTGCACTTGGTTAAAAAGCAGAAAGAAAAAAAAACTTTTATTAAAACTTACATTCATACAATTTTTTTTAATTAATTAATTAATTTATTTATTTATTTTTAGCCTTGGTCCGATTTAAAAGATGAGGAAATGCTTTCGACTGATGGATACTGTGTGCATTTTCTATTATTTTCAGCCACCAGTGTGTCCTTGTTCCTGAATTGTTTGGTGAATATGAGATGCTGAAGAATTTTACTATGCTCACAAATTATTTTTCTTGCTGTGTGTTTAAAAATCTCACTTTATTGAGGAATCATTTAAAAAAAATCATTAAAACGCTGGATGTGTTGATTGGACTCACGTTCTTCTTGTTAATATGGTAATGGTGACACTACGCCTTGCTCTGGATCGGATTAAATCTAACGTGCATGAAAACGGAGATCGTCTACGCAACAGTTTGGGATACGTGTAAACAGATCGTTGGGAATCTGCAGGTCATTTGTGAGGCAAAAATCTAGGCATAGCCATTGTATTGTCCTAATCTCCTGTTTTCCTTTTTTTTCTTTGTAGGCGTTCAATGAGAATAAAGCAAAAATGGATCCGAACAAGCCACCGTTCTCACCGGGACTCCCTGGTGTTCCACATGGTCCAGTGGCACGGGGTCGAGGGTTACTCACAGACGAACACGCGTTAGGGCGAGCCAGAGGTTTGGGTGTAACGGCAGACGAGCTCTCCGTCGGGCGAGCTCGTGGTTTGGCTGTAGCGTCAGAAGAACCCTTGGTAGGGCGAGCTCGAGGTCTGGCTCTAATCGCAGACGAGCCCTCGGTAGGGCGAGCCAGAGGTTTGTCCATGATGGCAGACGAGGCTTCAGTGGGTCGTGCTCGAGGTCCTCCTGTAGCTCCTGCTGAACCGATTGCTGGGAGAGGTAGAGGTCTAGCGTCCACCGCTTTAGACGCCGCGTTGTTTCCTTATGGCCGGGGAAGCCCAGGGTTAGGCAGTGACAAGCCTGCTAGCGTTGCGCAGGGAACGGAGGGAGAGGAGGCCGGCGGCGGGTTTGGCAGAGCCAGACGGCTTCTTCACACATCTCAGGAACCTGTGGTGGGAAAAGGAAGGAGCACGTCACTGTTTGTGAAAGAGTCTGAGCCTCCAGGTAAAAGTGAACGCGTGGACACGTCTGAAGTTATTCCCTGCTTACAGGACGAAAAGCCACCCAAAGTTCAGGTAAGTATGAAAGAGAGAGAGTGTGTGTGTGTGTGTGTGTGAGTGAGTGTGTGAGATGTTTGGATGCACAATTTAACGCCAGAAGAATTAGCCTTCAGTTTTGAGTTAAAAGATTCATTTATAAAGTAAAGTCAAATATTTATGCCTTGACCGCTGAATGGTGGAGGCGTTATGTTTTCAGATCGTCCGTCCTCCTGAGATTCTCGTTAGCGCAATAGCTCAAGAACGAGGAGCTGAACGTGTAGGACTAGTATGGAGTTATCATTGTGACCAACAGAGGAGCTCATTAGATTTTGGAATTGATCCAAACGGGGACACAGCTAGGGCCGACAGCTGAAATAGTTTTTCTTCAATAGCTTCCTTCATGTTTGAAGTATGTTTTAAGGGAAATTCTAGTGTATAAATTAGTAACAAGGAGGACTAGACTTCCCCGTCCCCGAGTTCGACTTGTTTAAACCTGCAGCAGTTAACGCTTTCACAGAAGCATGACGAGCTGCATATCTTATTAACCTGAGAGAGAAAAAAAGAGAGGCTGGTGCGGGAACGACTGTTTATAGCTGCTGTAGCGTAAATGATCGCAGGAACTAACCGGTTGTGTGGATGTTCATTAATACATAAAAACTGTAATCTTTGGCACGTTGCTGTGGCGTAGGACAGATTAGGAAAATAATCAACTTCTCCACCCCTGTTGTTGATGATTTCTTTATTGCAGCATGTTTCTGTGTGTGTTTAGGCTGATGTTCCAGGTCCAGGGTCGTCCCTGCTCTCCATGTTCAGAGGAATGGGCCTTGAACCGGCCAAAACATGGGGCAGAGGAGCCCCAACTTTGGGTAAGTGGCACACAGGAGTTGTGTCATGAATGTCACATTGACAGTTATATTAATTAGCGAAGTGTCTCATTGTTTTATGCCTCTCAAGAAGAACACTATCGATGTATAAATCAGGCGAATATCCCATATGTAGTGATACGAAAAGTTAATGAACTTGAGAACGAAGACTGAAGGAGCGGAAATTGAAACGGTCCTTCCTTTGCTGTCATGAACGTGTACCCGTGTGTGTTTCTCTCAGGACGAGGTGCAGTAGGTGAACACAAAGACGATGTTCAGTCCCTTGTGCCTCCTGTTGTATCTGCAGCTTTCGGAGCAGGAGATTCCCGCAGGTAAAGGAAAAAACGCTCTCCGTAGGGCTGGGTGATACGACAATGATATCAATATCGTGATAAATTATATCACAGTACACTTTTTCTGAGATTTCATGGGTATGATTTTATTGTTTTTTTTTTTTTTTTTTTTTACATTTTTAATGTTGTTTTAAAATTACAGTAACAGTCTCTGACAGGATTGAGCTGGTGTTTGTGTTGGAATTTGCTAGAATTGATTTGGTTTTTAAATGTCCTCTTTTTTTTTTTTTTTTTTACAGATTTTACAGAAATCATTTTTTTCAGTGTTGATTTATTTTTGTAGAGATTAAACAATCATTAAATTCAGTTTGTCACATTTTTAAAAATGCAGCACTGCTGCTGTTGTGCTGACAGTTTGGCAGCAAACCTAGATCTCACGGTGCATACTGTGTATCGTAGACGTATCTTCACGTATTGCGATGTGATATTTTTGTCATGATGTTGAACCCTGGGTTTATTTCTGTTCACACGTCTGCTAGTTTTTGGAAAAATCTGACAGTAGAAAATGTGATTAATCGAGTATTTGTCAATCACTGTTCTGTTAACATCTTATTTCTTCAGAATATTTATCAGGAACGCACCGACCACGCAGTCATGAGAGATGTCCAAAATGTAGCAGTGGCCAGGAAAAAAAAAAAAATAAATAGTTGACGTAAAGTGTCAGACTGTTCCCTTTTTTTCCCCCGACACCAACATATCAAGATTAACTTTATAACTCCAGCGTAAAGCTAAAGAAACGAACTTCACTTGCCCTATAGAGCTGCTGCACAAGATACTGTACTCTTTTTTTTTTTTTTTTTTTTTTTTTTTTCCCTCTCTATACTGTATCTTTTTTTTATTCTTACTTAATTTCTTTTGTGTATTTTGCGCCTTGTCTTTTATGTATGCTGCTGGAACGCTCTAATTTCCCCTTGGGATTAATAATTATCTTATCTTACATCAAGCACATCATGGCTGATCAGCTACAGCTGGAGTTTTGTGTACATTTTTATTTTTTTGCAGAATCATTCATTTAAGAATACCCTTTAACAGCGCTTTAGTAGTGAACTATTCAGATGAGCTTTGTTTGACAGTTTTGCAGGGAGAGGACTGATTGGAGTTGGAAAAGCTGTCGGTTTTCCAGTGGGTCGAGGTTCCGGTGCCCCACTTGCACCCCTGATCCCGAAAGATATCCCCATGACCCCAGCAATCTGCCCTCCCAAAGCACAGCTGGAGATGGAAGCGGCTCGGTGAGCACGGTCGCATGGTGTCGTCAATGACTGCTTGCCAGTTTTCGTTGCTCTGACACCGGCAGAGATTTTTTTTTTTTTTTTTTTTTTTTCCCCCCATATCATCCAAATCGCTCTACGCTGGTCTCTGGCGGCATTAGTTGCCATGGTTTCGCTGGTGTGATATCTGGTTAGAGAAGGTATACAGAACCAGCCCCTGGATCACAAATCAGATGTCTTCCCACTAAAACTAAAATTCAGGAGGGAATAAAATGGGTATAAAATGCCTCCGTGGATTTCATCACAGTCTGCCGTTGTCACTGACTTTTAAAAACACACAGTGTTTTACTTGTCACTGAAATAGAACGGCAGAAGCACAGACGCTGTTCTGTTTGTGGTAAATGAAGTACTTCAGTCTCGCAGCAGAGGAGAGTAGGAACAAATGCATGGAACCAAAAAAAAAAAAAAAAACACATATGGGGGGGAAGGGGGGACTTTTATAAATCTAAAGACTTACCTCTTCATTAAGTACTTAAGTTAGCACTTGCACGCACGCACGCACACACACAAAAAAAAAAAAAAAACACCCAACAGAGTTTTTGGACTGATGGTATTCCTAGTTTGTGACCTAGCGAGCCAGTATCAGAATGTATTTTTGATAGACTTCAAAGCACTATTGTAAGTCGCTCTGGATAAGGGCGTCTGCCAAATGCAGAAATAAATCATTTTGCATCTCATTTGCATAGTCAAACTTCGCTCAACTTTGTTGTATCACATGCCCCGCCCACTTTGCCTCAAAATAAGCTTTAAATCTTAGCTCGTGTTCAGGCTAGGCAGCGACAAAGCGACGGCGACCTGTCTGTTTTAATGTACCTACATGTGCTGCATGGCGCCCTGATTTCAACGCCAAGCAGCAAAGCGACAGTGTGACAAGTGACGTGGGATTTTCTCAACTTTCTGCAAATTAAGTAGGATGCAGTAAAGCAACAAATCCAAATAATTATCTCGAATGACTCCTCGGACCGACCGTATGGAGCGTGAGGGATGCCATTTTTTTCATTTCCCGTCTCACAACTTTAGCTCTTTAACTCTTCATGTCTATGGAGACATTACACTGAAAATGAAAAACTGAAAGGATGTAGCGGAGATCTTTGGTGTCTCTGGCGACTTTTTGTAGCTAGTACAGTTAGGTTGCGCTGCTAATGTGCTATTAGCTGTTAGGAATCCTGGCACATAACATGTAAATCATACAGTTTTCACTCTCATTAGCGTGTTAATTAGTTAAAAGATGATGTATAGATGTACCTAGAAAGTTAGCTCGCACTGCTAATCTGCTAACAAAGCTAATACGAAGCCTGGCACGTAACGTAACCTCAGCCAAGCATTTTTCATTTTTAGACGTGTAAAAATATTACAGTACATTTTGAGCAAAAGTTGACTGTATAGTGTAGTAAATTGTGTTGTAGCCTATACATTGTGGCATTCTTTCTCATCGGAGCTTAAAACAGATGGACAGACCGTAAACACCCACAATCGACAACAGCATCACTCGCTCGACACCCTCAAGAGACCAACTACAAGCGAGACGAGCGACTTGTTGCTCACTGGTGGAAAGGAATTAAAGGGAAGTCTCTTAAGTTTGAATCAGGCCATAACACCGTACTTTTGTCTTTGATTCTTGCCTTTCATCGCTCATTTAAACCTAATATCGTGTAATGTTTTACTGTAATGAATGAGAGTTTCCAGAGGGAGAAGGGAGGATGCTGTTTTTTTTTTTGCTTATTTGTGTAAACCTTTAAAAAGCCCGTAGTAAGCATTTTTCTTCCCTGCACTACTGACAGCGCACGCTGTTTTCATATCTGTATGTTGTGCTCTAATAAGTTTGAATATTAAAATCATTCCCTCCTCCCATGTGATGAAACAAAATAGCCTGGAGTCGTGACAGTTGCTGTTCTGTGTTGTAATAATAATTATAAATGAATGTATCGTTTTCTTCAGTGCCTGTGATTTATTTTTTTTTTTCTCCTCTCCTTCCTGCAGCGAGCCGTTAAAGAAGGTCGGAACGAAGGGGGATCTGGTCTCCATCGGCTCGAACCACGTCCCCATCCGCTGCAAGAATGAAGCCGTGTTTCAGTATCACGTCACGTTCACGTACGTTTTAATGCAAATCTGTGTGTGCGTAATATTAGAACTGTAATGTGATTTCTCAGTTCGTTTTCATCCGACTTGTGTCGTCGTCTTCATTCCCGAAAAGGGGTCGTGACCCCACATGGGCTCGCTTGATGTGCAAATGGGTTCACGAGAGAAACTCACAATCTCCTCTTTTTTTATTTCATTTATTTTACAAATTAATATTCAAAATATCAAGGGTGGGTTTTGATATAATTCAGCAGGAAAAATGTACAAATTTCCCCACCCATCTAACTCTGCTAAACAAACTAGTGCTGTGTCTCAAATCGCATATTTATGCACTATTATAGACCATTATTGAGCACTAACACTAATCAGTTTTCCTATTACACTTAGTGTTTGACTTTTAAAAAACCTCTTATGTCACCTTCAAACCTACCAGTCTTCTGGATTTTCTAGATTAGTAAATACTTTTGAGTGTAACATCAGAGTTTTGATTTGAGACGCAGCTCATGACAGCAGTCACGATGACGGCGGAGAGTTGTAAGAGATACATACGTCTGTCAGTGTGTTTAATGTCGCTGTGCATAAAATCGCTAAACATTTTACAGTTCGGCTTGGAAACCACAGTTCGACTTTTGGCTCCAACTATAGTGGATGTGACTTTTACATCTTTCAGATGTACATAAGATACACAGGGGAGAGTCTCTGCTTCTTCACGTACACATAAATAAAACGCATGCTGCTTCCTGACGGGCCGTGGATTATTTTCATCACTTCCCAGTCTATTGGTAAATCAGTGCAAGTATGTTACTGACATAACAAAATGTTCAAATGTACATCAAATAAATGTAGGATGGTCTAGGCTTGGGGTCCCTGTTTGGGGTCCCTGTTTGGGGTCCTTTGCCCAAAACGTTTGGGAGCCTCTGAGGTAAAGTAGGACAGTGTTGTATCCTGAAGACCAAACTCCTTATGTCAGAAATTCTACTTCTTCCCCCAGTTACTTCATGCTGTGGCGAGACACCTACTACTGATGATGTCTTTTTCAAAATATCAAGCTTTTCATAAGGTTTCATTGGTGCTGCCACCACAAAATAACTTCTAATTAAACGTAGTTATGCTTTGTCTATTGATCTATATTTATTTAATAATTAAGTTACTGATTTACATTAATGAGCTGTGAAGTGTGAACACAACCTAAATGATTTATGCAGCACCTCTAACCTTGTGTGTAAAGTGTTTATAAAGCTCTAACAGCTGAGATCTCAGCTGCTTCAGTGAGCCTGGCACAGAGCTAAGCACACTGCGTAAGCCCAGTCCTCTTACTAAAAAGCTGTGTTTAATAAAAAAAAAAAAATAGACAGCGTAAATTAAAATGCAGGCAGCATGGGTCTCGAGGATACGGGTATTCAAATCTTTAATGTGTTGTATTATTTAGGTCATCTACATGCCAATGCTCTTTGTCATGTGATTGATATGGATCATTATCTCCCGTTCATACTTTCACATCTTGAGATCAAGATCATGTGGTTTATCGTGTCAGCTGTGCTTTTACGTCTAAAATAAGGAGATGGGTCACTAAATCCCTGTTTGGCCTCGGGTTCGGTTAATGATGCTCGCTGATTGATGTCCATCAATTTGTATTTTAGACTGTGTGTGTGTGTGTGTGTGTGTGTGTGTGTGTGTGTGTTTCAGGCCAAACGTGGAGTCGATCAGCATGCGCTTCGGGATGATGAAAGATCATCGTTCAACTACAGGAGACGTAGTGGCCTTCGATGGTTCCATCCTTTATCTGCCAAAACGCCTAGAGGAGGTGTGTGTGTGCGTGCGTGTGTGTGTGTGTGTGTACATGTGCGTGCACGCGCATGCGTGCCATGATCTCCATGCTAGTCTTATGCAATGTTTTGGGCATTTTCCATCTTTTTGAGGTTTTATTTTTATTATTATAAATGTCGTTATATATTTGTGTATATATACCTGTTTGCATAAGTATTCACCTCCCCCTTTAAACCTTTCCACATTTTATAGACTTTCAACCTGGAATTTCAGTGATCTTAATTGGGATCTTTACCATTTGATTTACAATATTATCGCCTCAGCTGGATGGTGAATTTTTAATTATTTAATATAATATAATAAATGATTAAACAGTACATTTTTAATCTTGAAGTGTTTCAAAGTGTTTGAACAGGTACAGGTGAAGGAGAGCAAAAAAAAAAAAACCTACGTGTTCAATCATCACCATTAACATTATTTGTAAAGTGTTCGATTTGATAAACTTTGTTGTATTTAAATTTGTTTAGGTCATCTGGATCCTGATATTTTTGCACCCCAAATTATGGTGCTACTACCACCATGCTTCACACTGGGGGTGATGAGCAGTGTAGGGTGAATGCTTAAAGGCGCTGTATACCTCGTTTATATCAAATTCATGTAAAAGTGGTTAATAAATCAGGAATACTAAAAATGTTCTCCAAATAAAATGATTATGTAGTTTGCATGGTTTATTTTAGTAATGATAGTTATATTTTGCAATAAGTAACTATCTATATAGTTTAACAGGTTTAATAATGAATTTAAGTTAATACATGTTGGAAGAGATTCTCTCACTGTTATCCCCCTCTTCTCCTCTTCCCGTAACCAGGTCGTTCATTTGAAAGCGGAGAGGAGAACTGACAATCAGGAAATCGATATTAAAATCCAGATGACTAAGATCCTTCCTCCACACTCCGATCTGTGTATCCCGTTCTACAACGTCGTCCTGCGCAGGTGTGTGTCACCCCGTAATACTACCAATTAAATAGGACACGTTAGCATGTTCCTGTCTTTGTGTCCTCGGTGTTGCTATTTGACACAAATAACCTCCTCTGGATAAATGCGGGTCAAATAAACAGTAGCGAAGGAGACGTTAAGCCTGCAGGGAGCTGAAATTTGATGGAGGGATCAAAGAAAGATTAAGGTTTTAAAAAGCTTTTAAGCCTTTAAAGTGTTTTTTCAAGTGATGAAAGACGAAAGGAAAAAGAGAGGGCGGGGGAGAGAGAGAAAGAGCTGGAGAAATAAATGAATAGAGAGCGCACAGATGGCCGACCTGATCTGCGGGCGTGGTTGTTGAAACGAGTGTAAGGTGGCGTGAGTTGCGTGCGCACGAAGGTATTGGCGAGCGTGGCGCAGTGAAGCGAGCGTGCAGAGAAACTCATGCGTGAGAGCACCTCACTTCTGCGAGCACTGAGCACTGAGACGTGGCCACAGTCATGTATTGGCATTCTGTGTGTGTGTGTTTAAATAAAAAGTAAAGCAAGTTACACAAAAAAATGCCACCACCTTTCAGAAACACAATAACTGTTTTTAAATATCATTATTATTATTGCTACGGAACACTTAATGGAAATAAAATCAATAAATAAAAGGTAAAGGAAAGTAAAAATGATGGTCTTCACCCGCACTGAAGTGTGTGTCAACACTCGTGTCCTTGTGTGTGTGTGTGTGTGTGTGTGTGTGTGAAAAAACCACAGTGAAGCGAGACAGTTCATTAAGTGTGTGCATAAACCTCTGTGGCCTTGAAGTAAAGAAAACCCATAAAGCTCCGTAGCGTCGTATTTTTCCCGTAGTTCACCACAACTGATGAAAAAAAAAAAAAAAAAGTATTTATAAAGGTAAATGACCTTTTTAAAGATGTTGAAGTGTTTTTTTGTTTTTTTTTTCTCTTTTTGCGTTCTGTTTCAATAAAATATTATAGTGCTCACGCCGCGTCGCCATGGTAACAGCAATAGGACATTAAATCACTGAAGAACGTGAAATGATGCGCGTGATTTCAGGAGTGCTGGCCGTTAGAGACTGTTTTGGCCCACTTTCAATCGCAACTGCGAGTGATCTTTGTGCTGCTTTTCATTTTGAGCTGCTTTTCATTTTGAGCTGAGTAGAGTCTATCTCTCTCTTTCATCCCCTCTCTCTCTCTCTCTCTCCCTCTACCTCGCTTCACTTTCTCTGCCTCTCTCTCTCCTTGCTCCCTGTCCTTTCTTTTTTTCCACATTCTCCCTCTCTCATCAATTTCTCTCTTTCTCTCTTCACTCCCATTCTCTCTCCATTCTTCCTCTCTCCCCGTCTTCACTTTTTCTTTCACCTTTTCTTTCTCTCTCTCTGTCTCTTTCTCACTCTCTATCTCCTCTCTGCCTCTCTCTCTTCACTTCCCTTCAATCTCCTCTCTCTCCCTCTCTCCCTCTGTCACTTTTTTCACATTCTCCCTCTTTTTGTCTTTGTCTTTTTGTCTCTCCACGTTCTATTCTGTGCTTCCTCCTCTTGCACACATTCTTATTCTCTCTTTCTTCCATTTTAATATTTTTTCCCTTTACCATTCATTTCTTTCTCTGTTTGTCCATCATTTTTCTCATCTCCCTCTCTCTGACCTTTTCTGCGTCTCTATTTCCGTGCTATCTTTTCTCTTCTGTGTCTGTACTTAATCTCCTTCTGTCTGTGCTTCTTCTCCCATCCCTCGTTCTCCATCCTTTCTATCTTTCTTGTCTGTTTCTTGTACTCCTCTTGTACATACTGTCTTTTTCTCTTTTGTTTGCTTTTGTCACTCTTTCTTTTTTTTTTCCTTCTCTTTTCCTCTCTCCACTCTCACCTTCTGTTTACTTTTATTTCTTCTCTTTCTCTTCTATCTCATTTTTTATCCATCTTCTCTCCAATACTTTCAGTCTTTCAGTGCTTTCGCTTTCGTTTTTTTTTCCTTTCTTGTGGTTCGGCGAGTCCTCATTCATTTCTGATAAAATGAAAGCTATGAAAAAACACTTGGAGATAGCTCAACTGTTTTGTTTTAGGAATGCTCCATTTCTCTCTTTCCCATCTTGGAAAATCCTTTGGAAAATGCAATTAGACAGTCATTGAACTCCAAATAAGCAGAATCACATCAGTTTCAAGTACACAGCAGCCAATTTGATGAAAGTGATTAATACCACTGACCTTTCCTTTCTTTTTCTTTGCCCCTCTCTCTCTCTCTCTCTCTCTCTCTCTCTCTCTCTCTGTGTTTTTTTTTTAGAGTGATGAAGATTTTGGGGCTAAATCTGATAGGCAGGAATCATTATGATCCCCAAAGTGCAGTTGTTCTCGGCAAGCACAGGTATTATTCCCTTCCTGAGAAATTCCTAAGAAAAGGAAAGTGCAGGAAACGGAGTGAAATGATCAAATTCTCCAGCAGACTCTGATTTGGGTGACGATAAAATTATAAAACTATAGCCAAGGATGGATGGCTGGATGAAAGGATGTTTGCATACTTGGATGGATGCCTCCTTGGTTAGATGGATGGAAATATTTTTTTTTTTTTTTTTTTTTTTTTTTTTTGCTTGGGTAGATGGATTGATGGATGGATGTTTGCATGCTTGGTTGGATGGATGGATGGAAGGATGTTTGCATGGAAGGATGCATGCTTGGTTAGATGGATGGATGGATGGAAGGATGTTTGTATGCTTGCTTGGATGGATGGATAGATGGTGCTTGGTTAGATGGATGGAAGGTTGTTTGTATGCTTGGATGGATGGATAGATGGATGTTTGGTTAGATGGATGGATTGGAAGGACATTTGTATACTTGGATGGATGGATGGATACATGCATCCTTGGTTAGGTGGATGGATGGATGGATGGATGGATGGATGGAAGGACGTTTGTATGCTTGGATGGATGCATCCTTGGTTAGATGGAAGGACAGATGGATGGATGGATGGATGGATGGAAGGTTGTTTGTGTGCATGGATGGATGGATACATACATGGATGAATGGAAGGATGCATGCTTGGTTAGGAAGGTTGTTTGTGTGCATGCATGGATGGATACATACATGGCTGGATGGATGGATGGATGAGTGTATACATGACTGAATGCATAAAGGATGGATGGATGGATAAAGCAGTGCACGCTTGAATGTATAGATGCATTTCAGGAGAGTAATAACAGATGGAATGGATACAGAAGCATGTGTGTAATGACAGCTGTCAGAGATTATAGCCTCATGATGAACACTAAACACCTGTTCCCTGTTTCACCGCGTGTGTGTGTGTGTGTGTGTGTGTGTGTGTGTGTCATGTGCCAGGCTGCAGGTGTGGCCAGGTTACTCCGCTTGTATTAAACACACAGATGGAGGTTTGTACCTGGCCGTGGACATTTCACACAAAGTGCTGAGAAACGATTCAGTCCTGGACGTCATGTAAGTACAGAACAGGCGTTACTACTGCACTATTAGTCTAACTTGTATGGGTTAAACTTTTTTTTTTTTTTTTTAAACCAAAACTGTGGACATTTTAAGGTGAGTTACACTTATGCTAATTATCTACGATAACAATATTTAGTTGGATATACACCGAATGAACGCTTTTTCTTTTGTTGATACGGACACCCAAAAACCCATATATAAAACCCAAATATACGTGATTATTCAGTGAAAGAAACAAAGTAACATTCAGCTGATTTAAATTTAGCTAATGTTTTGTATGTGTAATGTGTGTGTGCTTATGCAGGAACGTGATCTACCAGCAGAGTCGAGAAAGCTTCAAAGACGAGTGCACCAAAGAGTTAATCGGTTCCATAGTCATCACTCGCTACAACAACCGAACCTACCGCATCGACGACGTCGAGTGGGCCAAGTCACCCAAAGACTCCTTCACCATGGCGGACGGCTCCGAGACCACGTTCATCGAATACTACAGGTTTATTTAGCATTCAGAGACGTGCAGTGTGACTGCGAGCGATTTCTGTGTAGTGAGCACTGAAGGGAAACCAGTTGAGCAGTCATTCCCTTATGGATTCTGTATATCATGTTCTTTTTAATGGTGTTGTTTCTTTCCTTCTTGAACCTGATCGCAGAAAAAACTACGGCATCACTGTGAAAGAGCTAGATCAGCCCTTGTTAGTCCATCGGCCCAAGGAAAGGTCCAGACCCGGGGGAAAGGTGAGGCCCGTCGTACCTTACTGAGTGTGTGAGCTAGTATCAACGATCGTAAAGAAACTGGTCACGCTGATACAGTTCCTCGCTGATTTTTAGCATTTTATTCAGACAGCTTGATACCTCTAATGGAAATGTAATGATACTTAAGAAAATTTGGTTTGCTTGTGTAATATTTGTGACTGTCACGTAATTGGAATTTGTCCTACTAAGCACTTTAAAGATGACCATACTTGTCAACCTTTACGCTTTTTGCGTAGGCACTCCACTTGTTAGCGATGCTATCGATGAGTTATTACTCAAAAAATGCATAATAAGAGTATCTTCTTCAATCTTTAGAAAAATTCACTGACAAATGAATCTGGAGTGATTGACAATTGCGTAGGGATTCTGAACTCTCTGATATTAACTGACCGCCTGGAAGCCCCGCCCCCTTTCTGCCATCTCACATTTAGTCTCGTCTCGTCTCGTCTTGATTTTCCTGCATGAAAGATGCGCCGATGTGGCGTCCTCCTTTTCTGTCACCAGAACTGGAGAATGTTTTGTGTTACTTAATGTGAAATAAAATCTCTCAGTGTGTGCTTGGCTTAGCTAACATTACACACGTACAGTACGTAACATCAGTTAACTATACCTATTTAGGATGCAAAATCTCAGCCAAATAATGGCCAAAAAAAAAGAGCACCCACACTACAATTCCTCCTTTGTGCAAGTCTTGGTGGGATTAGTTCTCAGGAAGAGGGGCTAAGGGTGTACTCACACTAGGCAATGACGTGACTGTTGCGTTTAACAAACAAGGCCGCAGAGAGATCACTTTGGACTACAGCAGATGATGAACGTAGTCTGAGAGTAAAGCTGCAAATTCCTCCCACGACGTCAGCTGCCTCCGTGAAAAAATCTTCTGACATGTGCAGCACGATTAACCCTTGTGTAGTCTTAACGTTATCAGAAATGACCCACCTTCACTAAACCCCTAAAACAAAGCAGCTTAATTGAATTTTAAACCCCAGACCTATTTTTCATGAAGAAACAACCTGTCATTCATCACAAACTTTGTGAATATCCGGGTTTTCCCTCTTCACAGTGCAGAAAGACTGCATTTCAGCAGTGCACACCACTCGTTTTCTCTGCTGCTAAACATAGACCCTTAAGACAATCGCCGCACTGCATAAGTGATAAATCTATTGAGCATGTGAGAGAGCCACATGTCACCGCGCCCCAAACGACTCCAGATAACTAAGTAACGTTACAATGATGGACTCCGCTGTGCCGTGCGAAAGCGCTTTTCTTCCTGTTTTCTTCAGAACAGAAAGTGACATCATAATGACGGAAGTGTGCTCAGGCGCAGAAGGTTAAGTACAGTGTGAGTGCAGGCCAGCGGGGGAGTGGGGACGGGGGACAGTCGTGCTTGGGGCACGGTACAAAGCAACCAGGCCTAGTGCGAGTACGCCCTAAATGTTCATTCGCAGGAAAACTGATATCAAACTATCAGCAATATCAAGTATCAGTTGTTCAGAAATTACATTGTTTAAAAGCCAGTGGAAAGTGGAAAATTTTCATTATTCCCCAGTTCTAGGATTACAGTCTCTGCAAAATGTGCACATGTTAGAATATTTAACATATATTTTATTTACATAAACTAAACTGATACCAGCAAAAAATATGGATCAGACATCAGAGAGGGAGAAAAAAGAATGAATTTGATCCCATCCTGTAACAAATGGAAAAGACTGGAGTTAGAAAAGTGGGGTTTTTTTGGGCACTGGAAATGTTTACGTTAGATTTTTATTATATTTATGCTTCGTATTTTATTACATTTATTATAAGTGATTTTGTGTGTGTTTGTTTTTGTGCTTCAGTTTTAAAAAATAATTTTAAAGCTTAGTACTTTTTTAAAGTAAAAACTATCGGATGGATGTCAATACTGACTGATCTTCATGGTTTCAGCATCAGTATCAGGAAAGAAAAAGTGGTACCAGGTAATTTCTCCCTGAAAAGGCCCGACGGGAAACCGGAGGTGTTTTAAGGCAGGTTTAAAGACGGAGGATGTTGCGCCTGACTGTAAGGAGAAAAGACCTCCAGTCAGAGCTGTGAAGCCATTTGAAAAACTTCCCAAACCCTTAGTGGTGGAGGACTCGAGGGTGTGACTCAGCTGGTACAGAAGATCAGAGATAGGAAGGAGAGAGAGTATTAATGGTATTTGTACATTTAAGAAGAAGTTCTAAAGTGGTGTTGTGTGGGATGTCATGGAGCTTATGAGGCGAAGGTGCGATTGCGCTGAGAAGCCAAGCGGCTGAATTTTTAATGTGGTGTTTATGGATGCTTAGAGCTACTGATACCAATATGTAGGGGATTAACTGAAGTCCAGTCGGCTACACACAAAAGCACAAAGCAGAGATTTGAGCGGCAGAGGAAGATAAACAGGCTCTGAGCTTTGTGATATTTATGAGATCAAAGAAAGGACAGTTTCATTATTGCACTGATATTATGGAGAGAGAGAGAGAGAGATGGGTCTGGAACAGAAAGAGAGGGAGGCGAAATGTTTTACGGCAAAATAAAGTGAGAACTCCGGATGCACTGGTGCTAGTAAGCACTACAGTTTTATTTTCCTTGCAAAAAAAATCATAGACCTTTGCTTTCAATCTTTTAAAATCCACTGAGGAAATCTATATAAGAAAAAAAGAAAAACGATGCTAATTCTAACTCTAGCTTTGTCTGAGTCGATTCGTTGAGCTGCTTCCTGATCCGGACATAATTCTCCATCTCCAATTCTGTCATCTGTTCTTTCTTCTCAAGCTGTCCTACCTCGACTATCTGTTACAGAAGATAATGATTCTTTATGTTTCATTGCAGCGACTGACAGCAACATCAGCGTGTCCCAGATGTATTAGCATTTTGCATGACTGCGCTTGAGGACACGCTCGGGGGAAATGAGAACCGTTGTCTGATGTTGCACGCTAAAGAGTTACAACATTATACAGACTACACAGTTGACGAATTACCATGAGCACTTAAAATAAATAAATAAATACATTTTTTTTTAAAAAGGATTTGCACAATAAATGTCCCAGTTCGTTCCTCGTGTCACAGTACAGCCCTGAAAAAGATAAAAATGGATATAATGGCAGAGATTCACGCGTTCAGAATTTCAGCGCTAAGCACCGAAACAAAAAAAAAATGAAGACATCTTACATTTCAGCTGCGGCTTAAAATGAGACTTTTAAGGAGTAATTACTTAACAAGTAAGGAATAAATCCCAATGGGGCATGCTGTTATAGGAAAATAATCAACAGTGGGGTGGTGTGATGCAGCCCAGATGTTTCTCTACAAGTCTGAAGTTTCCTATATTAGTATACCCGAAGTGTTTTATTCCTCTTACACCACAGCAGTTTTCAGCTCTAACAGTTTTCATCTGTTTGTTTATTTGCATCCCTGCAAATTAGTTGCTACTATACCGATAGAAATGGTAACGTATCAGGACAAGCGCATTAATATAAACCTGAGAGTTGCAGCTGCACTACTGTCAGAGCTGCCCTTATAGAAAATTAATCAACACCTCCTGACCAATCAGAATTGAGAGTTTGACAGAACAAGCATGAACTGCTTCTTTATATCACTAATTTGTAATAATTATTAGTCATATGTTCTGGTCTTGTACTCGACTGTTTAAACAGCAGGTTGTGGAATTTAAATCTACAGGGTGTCCCAAATGTCTGCACACGTGGGGAACTATGTAAACCAGCACCACGCCGGTTGTGCCTTCATCAGTGCATGTTCGTGCACTTCGTCCACTTCTCGGTTGGTCCGCGACACTTCCGGTCTTTATGAATTTGTTAATAAGTTTGGCTGCGGTGTCGTGTGTGTGATGTGCTCGCCATGTTTCCGTCGCAACCGTGCGACAGCTTCCCGATCCAGCCGTGAGATTGATTTCACTACGTTTTGTCAAAGGCTATCTGAAAAAATATATATAATATAAACTAGGTATGAACAATTTTAGAAGACATTTTTTGCTAAAAAAAAAAAGTGTTAATTTCCCCGATATATGGAGACTTTGGGACACCCTGTAAAAAAATTTAATCACTTGCCGCCCCCTAATGTGTGTTCTAGGAATTACAGTTTACTGTTAGACTCGGATTTATCTAAGCACTGCAGCGGGGATTTAGTTACTCAAAGGTTTACTTATCTAAACTTAAAGGTCTGTATTAGGAATGTATGTGAATAATGACTTTATACAGCATGCAAATGAAGAAAAATTTAGAGAAAAAAAAAAGTACAAAGTGCCGTAAAAGGAAAATCATATAATGTAAAACGATGAAGAGTGAAATGCTGAATAAACAAATGCACTAAAATTACTAGAAAGGACAAATAATATAAGGACAAACAGAAAATGTATTAAAGTGTTAGAAATGCGACAACAACGTAAAAGGTAATAATAGGACAATTACACGTTGTATTAAATGGTTAAAATGAGTAAAAATAAGTGCCCTCAAATCAGAAGAAATTTAATAACAGGATGAACATAATGTAATAACAGCACATTTTATATATATATATAAAATATAATATAAAATATAAAATGCACAGAAAACACAAGAAAGCTATTAAAAGGACAATCATGTAATGCAATGGAATAAAAAGATCAAATTATTAATTTAAAAAACCATAAATTCTCGACTCTGTGTCCTCTGTATTTAATCTACATCCGGATTTCTCTGAAGTTGCTTTGCACTAATTAAAATAAAAATCCAAAAATGATTTCCAGAAAAGTTCTGGGATCAGAAAAGGTGTGATTTAAGCTCCAGTTGAAGATGCTTGACGTACTGGGTACTAAACACTCTCACACACACACACACACGCACGCACACCACAAGCCAAATGTCAAACATATAACAGGACAACTCTGTGTAATTAAGCTTTATTAGATCAAACGTTTTATGATATCTAATATCTGTCTGCTTTCTGTATGCCTCCAGCACTTTTTAAAATGGAGATCGAAGCATTAATGTCTTCAAGCCTCGAAGAACGTAAAGCCGTGATTGATTTCTAACACAGATGGTAACGTTTTCATCCTGAAACACATTCATTCATCTTCAGCGAGAGCTCTATCAGGGTCGCTCATTCACGCCTAGGGACAGTTTACCATGGCTAGTCCACCTACCTGCATGTTTTTGGGAGGTCGGAGGAAACCGGAGAACCCGGGGAGAACCCGCACGGACACGGGGAGAACATGCGAGACTCCACACAGGCAGTAACTCATAATCGCGCTCGTGATCGAACCCAGGGACTCTGGAGCTGTGAGACAGCAATGCTGCCTGCTTTCTGATGAGTTTGTGATGTATTTTGCAGCAGGTCATAACGGGGGAGATTCTGCTGCTGCCTGAGCTCTCCTTCATGACCGGCATCCCAGAGAAAATGAGGAAAGACTTCAAAGCTATGAAGGTGAGATGAAGAAATCACCATTATCAGTGTGAAAGGGTTGTGCTTTTGCTTTAACCTGGGACCCAGTTATTCCCAGTGATCAATCATTTCAGAGTGTTTTGTTTACAAAATTTATCATTCTTTTTTTTTTTTGATGATCTATTTGACATTTGGTACTGTTGAACTTCTTTAGCATACGATATAGCATACGTTTAGCTTAAACTAATTTATGATAGTTGTTATGGTAACAATTCAGCATGCTTATGCACTCCTAGTACAATAAAATAAATAAATAAAATAAAGTACAATATACAATAAAATAACGCACGCCTGCCAGTCAGTCAGAAATGAGTGACGGTCGCGGTGTAAATATTGCGTTGTTCTTACTGTGGTGTGTTTCTGAATCAGGATCTAACGGTGCACATTAACGTGAGTGTGGAGCAGCACACACACTCCCTAAAGCAGCTTCTACGCAACATCAGCACCAATCGGGAGGCAGTGAGAGAGCTGTCACGCTGGGGCCTCGAGATCAGCTCCAATATACTGGTGGTGAGGACACACACACACGCTCAAGATCAGCTCTGATATACTGGTGGTGAGGACACACACACACACACACGCTCAAGATCAGCTCCGATATACTGGTGGTGAGGACACACACACACACACATACACTTAACATACTTAAGATTAGCTCCAGCGTACACGTGAGGACAAAAACGCTTAAACACACATAAGCGTGCACACACTTAACATACTTGAGATACATCTCTCCCTCACTCTCTCTCACTCGCTCTCTCTCTCTGTCTCTGTGTCTGTGTGTTTCTTTCTGTCTGTTATTTTTCTCTCTTACTTTGTCTCTCTCTCACTTTCTGTCTCTCTTGCTTTTTGTCTGTCACTCTGTCTCACTTTCTGTCCCTCTCTCTTTCTCTCTCTTTAGACTCAGGGAAGAACTTTGCCCATGGAGACCATTTGTCTGCAGTCTGCCACTTTCGTCACGTCTCCGACTGTTGATTGGTCGAGAGAGGTGGTCAGAGACTCGTCCATCAGCTGTGTGAGTGAGCCCTGGTCCTCGATCTTTTAGAAGCACTTATCTTTCTTTTTCGCTTTTTTTCACTCCCGTGCCTTTTGTCGGGTTGTTGATGGGGAAGCGAGTTGGAAATCCTCAGGCACACACTCGCTCTGTTCGTTTTTCGTGCTCTTTTTCGAGACCTGACTAAAAGCACAAGATTATACCCTTTACACACCACCACATTTTTCAAAATATACGACCAACTTTGTTCCGTTGCGGTTTCTCGGTAACATGACAAGCTGACGAGGAACGAACTTGTTTCACAGACGTACAGCATTAAACGTAAATAAGGGCGGATGACATGACGATTTTAGATCAAACAAATTCTCTCGACTGCGTGTTTATAGTGGTGAGTGACGGTGAGTACCGTGATGCTACACACATTTCGCTGCTGCCAGCACTCATGTCACGACACCAGGACTTTCCTCTCCCTAATGGACACACACACGCAAACCCATAATAACTAGCAGGAGGCAGTTGCTTCGCTTACGTATCCTCGTTGATCCTTGTTATAACTTTTTATGCCTGGATTGCAATATTTTTACCGCAGCCATTTCACAGAATGCTGAGCAGTGCAATAAAAACTCAAACAATGAAATACGTAAACCACGCCAGCTAACGTGTTCAGTATTTAAACATACTTAAATACTCACTCGCCTGTCAATCATCTTTCCATTTGTTGCTTTTTAAAATTTTTTTTAAAGACATCAGTAGAGGCAATTTATTTTAATATTTTAATATTTTTTTAATATGCTGTCCTTGCTTGATTGTTTTCATTTTAGAATTTTTTTAAATATATTTTGTAGAGAAGTGCTCTTTAATAAAGTTAATTTCACTTTGTTTTACTGTTCTTTTTTCCCCGTCATCAGATTTCTGGTACTTCCGGGCTGTTTCTGTGTGTAAAGTTGTGGAGCATTGTGAAATCATGCTCTTTTCAACTACCTTCCTCTTCAGCGTTTGTGTTCCCTTCATTTTGTGCCAAAGTGCTTTTATACATGAACAGGATTACTTCATCTGCGTTTCCCCCTTTTTCCCCCCCTCCTCAGATCCCTCTGTACTGCTGGGCGGTTTTTTACCCTCGCCGGGCTGCGGATCAGGCGGAGGAGCTGGTGGCCACGTTCGGAAAGGTGGCCGGGCCGATGGGGCTCAGGCTGGACCGTCCGATCCGCATCGAGCTCCGTGACGATCGCACCGAGACCTACATAAAGAGCATCCACTCCCAGCTGAGCAGCGAGGTGCAGAAAACCTCCCCTGCTGCTTTTTACACCACGCTGTGACGTGTTAACAGACGTGTTCTACAACTCGGACGAGTTCCTTCCTTATAATTTGACATCTCTACAAATTTATCAGTTTTAATGCATCATTCAGTCCATAAACATACACAACTTCCTTACGTGGCTCTGACTGAGATACATGCCTAACACTTTTTATGCAACGACTTGAGGGTGTGCTGTTATAGGAAACTAATTAACGACAGGATGGCGTGATGTTTCCCTGATGTATAGTAGATTTACTGTTACCACCTCAGAGTAAATTAAGTTCTTCCTCTTACTTCCTCTTCTTCCTCCTTCTTCCTTCACCAGTCTCTCTTTTTCTCCCTCTTGAAGTTAATGAGACAAAAAAATGCAGCTTGATTTGTTGCAGAGAAACCACCGATTACCACCATTGCTGCACTATACGGCTAAAAGTTTGTGGACACCTGACCATCACACACACACACACACGTGGTTCTTCACCAAACTGCTGCCACAAAGCCCACAACTGTATAGAATGTCTTTATGTGCTGTAGCATTACAGTTTCCCTTCACTGGAACTAAGAGGCTCAAACCTGTTCCAGCATGATGATGCCCCTGTGCACAAAGCGAGCTCCATGAAGACATGGTGTATGAAGGTTGGAGTGGAAGAACTCGAGTGTCCTGCACAGAGCCCTGACCTCAACCCCACTGAACACCTTTGGGATGAACTGGAACACCGACTGCACCCCAGACCTCCTCACCAACATCAGCGCCTGACCTCACTAACGCTCTTGCAGCTGAATGAACACAAATTCCCACAGCCACGCTCCAACATCTAGTGGAAAGCCTTCGCAGAAGAGTGGAGCTCATTATAACAGCAAACTGGGGAGTAAATCGTGGATGGGATGTTCAACAAGCACATATGGGTGTGATGGTCAGGTGTCTACAGACCTTTGGCGATATAGTGTATCTCAGTTCACTGCATAAGCACTGTTCAGTTGAATGGTTCATCGTAAGACTTTTGGTGTTTAGCTCAGTTGATTAGGCGTTATATGTGTTTTGGTAGACGTGAGAGAGCCTCTGTAACTGATTGTATCTTGTTGAATTTTCAGCCCAACGTGCAGCTGGTGGTTTGCATCATGACCGGAAACAGAGACGACCTATACAGCGCTATTAAAAAGCTTTGCTGCGTTCAGAGTCCGTGTCCCTCGCAGGTTTGCTTTTCCTTTGTGATCGAAAAGCAAACACTGGCTAGCACTGAAACGCAGAGGAAATACACGTGTGTAAAGTGTGCACGTTGTGTGTTATATTGAGACTCGGTATTCATCACTTTGTGAGCAGATGTTGAAACGTAGCCCTGATTTCTGCCACTCTCCTTCCTTTTTTTTTTTTTAGGCGATCAACGTGCGCACGATCTCGCAGCCACAGAAACTTCGCAGCATCGCGCAGAAGATCCTCCTGCAGATGAACTGCAAACTGGGAGGAGAGCTTTGGACAGTCAACGTTCCTCTGGTGAAAATGTTTACATTTAGTGTATTTTCTGAAGAAAGAGAGCCGTTCTTTGTGGCATGTTTGAGTTTAGTGTCACTTGAGATTAGCACAGTGATAATTACAGACTTACAATTTTGATAATGCGGAACAAACAAAACATAACTGGAGGACGTTGACCTGTTTAACCCACCGCACCGTCTCCATCCTCACTGTGCAGATGCTATTTTTAACAGTTTCCAAGGATAGTTTGTAGTGGAGTTCGTAAACTGCATTAAAAAAGCATTAGCTCTCAGAGATAATAAGTGTGAAAGAAATTGCTAATATTTTATGGAAATGTCTTTAATAATGACAGGTGAGAACAGACCAAATTAACCTGACTGACACTTTTGACCTTTGGACAGAAACACTTAATGGTGATCGGTGTGGACGTCCATCACGACGCCAGCAAGAAAACCCGATCTGTGATGGGATTTGTGGCAAGTCTTAACAGGTAACGTATGTTAGTCAGCTTTCAGTTCTGAAAAACGCCAGCGCACTGCTCAGATTAGGACTGCGAGATGATAATTCAGTAAAAAAAAATGTATCTTTATATTACTCCATATTTAAATCATAATGATTTCAATCAGTTTAGGAATGAAGTATAGTATATAGCTGAAAGTATATGGACACCTGACTGACCATCACACCCATATGTGGTCCTTCATTAAACTGTGCCACAAAGTTGGACACACACAATTGTGTAGAATGTCTCTGTATGCTGTAGTGTTACAGCTTCCCTTCACTGGAACTAAGAGGCCCAAACCTGTTCCAGCATGACGACGCTCCTGTGCACAAAGCGAGCTCCATGAAGACATGGTGTGTGAAGGTTGGAGTG
>CM075026.1:15791549-15832215 GCA_037576675.1 Pangasius sanitwongsei
GATGCAGAAGATAGGGATAGGTGGAGAGTGATGATTCGCTGTGGCGACCCCTGAAGGGAAAAGCCGAAAGAAGAAGTGCAGCCCTACCTCAAAGTTATTTTTTTTATTTAAAACTTTCTCAGTACTTTTATACAAATTAGATTCAGTGTTATTATATTATGTTTCGAGCTCAAGTTGTGATGTAACGAAACATCATCTATACCAGTGGTTCTCAGAGCGAGGGCTGGAGATCCCCCTGTGGAGTTCAGTCAGTGCAGATGAACCCACCAGTATCAAAATTATTATTGAGTCACTTGAATATTTTATCCAGACTTTTGATCGCGGTGGTGGAGGATCCACAGCCTATCCTGGGAGCACTGGATGCGAGGCAGGAATACACTCTGGCACCATGCACACACATGCTCATTCACACACCCATTCACACCTAGGGGCAATTTATCTTACCAATCCACCACCATGTTTTTGAGAGGAGGGAGGAAACCAGAGAACCCAGAGGAAACCTCTGTGGACATGGGAAACTCCACACAGACAGAAGCCTGAGCTCAGGACCATGGAGCGTCCCACCAGCCAAACCTCACTGTAAAATTACAATTTATAGTGTTTATTAAATTTACACTGAGGCGGCCCATGACTCCAAAACCTTTCCATTATACCAGTTATTAAGTGATACCTAAGAACTTAGCTCAAGAGCCTGCAGGCCAGCTATCTAACTCTTCATGAACAACATCTTAGGTGTTAAAGAGTGTGAGGAACAGTGTCTTGCTAGCTGGTAGCTAATGGTACTGATATTAGGATATTAAGTAATAATCAAAATATGAATGCATTTTTATAGATTCTGACCATGTTAATAAGAGTAGAGACGTTACTAGTCCATTTTAGTAGCTTTTTGGGGATCAAAACATTATAAAAAGTTTGTTTTATTGGCTAAAATGACACATTTAGAGCAACTTTGCTACCTGAACTAGAGCTAAATTACACACATTATTTGAAAAAGTTCAACTTCCTTTTTTTTTTTTTTTTTTTTTTTGCAAGTGTACGTGTACGTGTTATGTATTACTCAGAATAACACGGTACACGTTTATACAAGGTAGCCAGGTTTAGGTTGCCGGATTGGGCTGAATCACCCCTTCAAGCTAGGAATGACGGATATCCAGGCTAAGTACTCGTTTCAAACCTGAACCTTTCACAAGAAACCGGTCTAAACTATAACTAAACACGGTTGTACATAACATTAAACATAAATGTTAAGTGTTAACATTTATAAGTGTTGCATTATAAATGTGTAATCTATAAATCATGATGTTCTCATGCAGGAAGTGGTTGGTTTTTCTGCCTCACAGCATCAGGATCAGCCATATATATATATATATATATATATATATATATATAAATTCATTTTTAATATTTAATTTTATAATTGTAATGCAGGTTCTTATTCTAACCTATAGTTGCAGTAAATATATGTGAAATATATTTTTTAAATGCATATTTTAATCTAGCAAATAAATAATAAAAAAAAAAAAAATAATAATAATTCTGATTGCTCAGAAGGTGTTGATAAATTTTCTATAACAGCAGGGCCTTACGCAGGAACTGTTTATAACCTCTAAGAGGAACAGGGTCTAACTTGTTTCATGGACTTTACACAATATAGCGTAATACACAAGTGTAACTATAAGTGGATGAAAAGTATGATGTGTCTTTTATTAACTGTGGTAGAAGAGGAATAAAACACGCTGTTATAGGAAAATAATCACACTTGCTGTGGTAACAGTAGCTCTGCTTCATCACACCACCCTGTTGTTGATTAATTTCCTAATCCAGCACCACGCAGAGTGTTTTATTCCTTACATATGTGTATTTATTACATTTACACGTTTATGCGGGATTCTTCAGCTGCCGCACTTTTAACAAAACACACTTTTCTCAACTGCTGAATAGTTTAGATGAATAATTTGACTAGTAACCTGGTTTGAAAGTGAATGGATTTACACCACAGGAGAATATTGTGATTTTTGGAGGCTTTTTTTTTTTTTTTTTTTTAATTAATTAATTTTTTTTTTTTAAGAACATGAACATCACTAACAATATAATTTGCACTGCTACATCTCAAATCATCTCTTTTATTAGAAAATAATTTAACATAGTAACATTAGACAGATAAATAACTAATCTATCTATCTATCTATCTATCTATCTATCTCGATAGATAGCTATCTTATACATGTATTATCTATCATTATTTATTTACTATCTGGCAACCCTACACCTCCCTATCCGGAGGCGGCGTGAAAAGATGACGTCATCTGCAAGAGGCGAACCGAACTGTTTAAAGCGCACTGCGCATGTGCGACCCTCTCCACACGCTCAGCTGCTCTTGTGTGTGTGTTTGTGTGTGTTTGTGTGTGAATGGGTCGAGGTGGCAGCTACGGAACCAGAACACACACTCTGACGCTTTAAAGCCGGCTCCGTTAAAACCGTGATCACTTAAACATCCTGAAATCACCAGACGCGAGGTGAGAGACTCTGAGGAACCCGGGAGGTAAATAATATAACACAATAATAGCCATAATACTCACCATCAGCTCACCTGTGCTGCTGTAGTTAGCTCCTAGCTGAAAATCACGCGTCGCTGATCAGTCTGCACGTTATCACAGGTTCTGTCCTTCAGTCTTGGTGATGAGTCTTGGTGATGAGCGCTAAAAGTGTAATTAGTGATGCGACTGAAGCCTCATTAGCTCAGGAAGCTAACCTGTGCTAGTGCTATGAGCTGGAACAGGGATGCTGACCTGGAGGTTGGGATGAAATAACACATCATCCTATCAAATATATCATCATACAGGAGACTAATGATCATTTCTCTCCCTCTTTATAACAGTTTCTAACCTTATTTTCATCTTTCTGGTTAATTCCACTTCCTGAAAGTCATTCTGTCATTCAGGATTAAGGGGCTTCATTTTATTGTGAGATTATATCCCTTTAATTTTGACATTTTCTTAAACTTTGTTGACGATTTGCTAAAATTTCAGTGTTCGGGCTGAAATGTTTAATCATCTTCCTTCTTTAATTGTAGTTTTTGTACCTTTATGTTTTGTCTGTTGCTGTAATAATGATTAAACTGTAAGGAAACAAGCCTCAGGTTCTCCAAATCAGCTGTAAATAAAAAGCCCTATTTGCACTGCATTCGTTTTTACGCAGGGATTTGGAGGAATGTAATGGAATGTAATCATTACCGGAGTATCTCTGGGATTTCAGTAACATCCGAATCTGTAATCTCGTAGTTTTTATGGATTGCATGTGCTGGGATCTGGAAAGAAACGTACTCTGTATGTTACCTTCTGTCACGTGGCCGGTAGAAGTTTCCCACGGTGATGTGTATCACGTCTGTAAAGACAGTCCAGGAACGCTGTCCATCGTGTCCTGCCAAAACCAAAACCGAGCCGAGTTTAAAACACCGAACAGTAAACCTAATTGTTAATACAGTCCGTGTATAATATAATGTATATTATGTAACATAATGTGTATATATAATGTGTATAATGTGTCGTATTATAAACGTTGGTGTAATATTTGAATATTAGAATTAGGTAGAAGAGTGGACAGTGGACTAGGGTTAGGGTTAGTTATCCCGGTCATGAGTTGGATCAGGGCACAGAACGATCCATGTGAAATAGTCCAGATTTAATAAATAAATAAAAATTAAAAAAAAAAGATTTGGTTGTATTTACGTAGACTTCCGCCATCCAGACCTGTTGTGCGTAACGCTGGGCCTGAGCCACGAGCGACGTTATCTCCGTCCGGAGTCGGACTGGAGCAGGGAATGATCCACGGACACGTGGAATAGTCTGATTTTGATTTCACATTTGTTTGAGAAAAATGTCAGTAGTGGCTCAGGCTCAGCATTATAGGCTTTCTATCCTCATACAAATATAATCAAACTCTTTTTAAAAAAAAAAAAAAAAAAAATCAGACAGATTTCTTTTTACATCAAGGAGCTGGAATACACTTGTTCTTTTTAAACCCAGCTATATATGAACCTTATAATTTAGATTATAATAAATAGAGGTGAAAAACCCTTAACAAATCACTAGTGGCAGATCTAAAAAAAAAAGACACATCAGTTGGCCTCTTACTCGTGTTATGGAGTCTGTTTGAACGCTGATACATGTTCATTAGGGTGAAACTAATCGATACTCTCAGAAAACTAGTCTTGTCTAGTCGAGGTTGTGATGTGTAACTGTAACTGTGGTGAAGAAATAAAATTCTTGTCTCAAATTTGGAGAAACCTGATTGGCTTGATTGTTAAAAAAAAAAAAACGGGTAGAAACTAAAGTCGAGTGATATGATGATGACTTTTCTGAGACATTTCCGCAGTTTTTCGATGTTCAGTACATTTCTAGACGTTAAATTCAAGCAAAAATATTTCATAACTATTAGTTTTTCCTGCAGATTGCTTTCAAACGGGGCCCTGCTGCTGTTCTGTTAACAAACCTAATCATATCATGATATATATTCTGTGTAATAGAAATAGCCTCAGATATCGTGATATATGTTTTTCGCTGTATCTCCAGCGGCAGGTGTGCTGACTCTGATATTCGCGCTGAACGTCAAGTCTGTATATAAACCTCAACACTTCCTGTGCATCCGTGTCACGGATAGCGAGGTACGATGAACATCAGTCTCACGTTTGTCGATGTGCCGTAACTTTCTGTCTGATGCGGTGAGATGACGGGACAAGCATTTTGTAGTAAAAAAGATTTTTTTTTTTTTTTTTTTTAAATCATCTGCCAAAAGCATCAGCGTGATGAGAAGCTCGTAATCCGCCGCAGTGAGTGCCTGGGTTGTGCACGTGAAATTATTACTGATGACGTTTTCCGGAGACGGAGCTTTATCTTGCTAAATCTGAATCCAGGTCTGCTGCTTTTTTCTCCTTCCGTAGTCCGGAATCTTTAAGATTTGGGTAAATTGTTTACATTATCTTTTGTTGCTTTGCATTTATGTTCAAAGGCTCCTCAGGGAACTCTTTAAAAAAAAAAAGTTTTTATTTCCCTTTTTCAACTTGTAAGCATTTTGTGTTGTTCGTTACTTTTACGGTGATGACGTTCAGATCAATGTTTGTTACAAGCTTATTGCTCATAATAACAAGTAACTTGCCGGATGTAAATATATACGTGGCTAAAAATATCCGTGCTTTCATTTTTGTAGTTTTGTTTTCCCTCCTTTTTAGTGTCTTATAATCAATTAGCGTTGATGTTAAGGTGTTACTAACTTCATGGTTTTTCGTAGGACTTTTTGGCAGCAGTGTAAATACACTGATTTATATTATTCGTATTGAAAATGTCTTTATGGGTTATAATATTTTTGCCATGTAACCCTTCAGCATAGTGGCTTGGTGGCTAGATATAACATACTACGACAACGCTGTTCTGCTGATCGAGAGATTTTTGTCACTCTGTGCCTTCTTGTTTTCTGATGGACCTCTAACCTCAGGGATCTTTACCCTGTGTACACCGAGTCACATTTTTCTTTTCCCCTTCTTAGATCCACGATCTCCTGTAAACAAGAGTTATACTGGTTCCCCTTTTTGAGTCACAGTTCCTCACACAGTTCCTCGCCACTGCCTCGAGTGGTAATAGTGTAGACCCAGAAAAGCATTCGCCCTGTCGTCTGGAGATCGTGAGTGCTGACAATGTCAAAACCATCCGAATAAGGGAGTTTCATCTACATGGGCGTTCCTCATTCCTCTGTCAAAGCTCTGTCAGAGCTAATCGTTGGCATCTGTGAGCTCATGTATGAAGAAGAGGGTGGATGGTGCTCTCCTCTGAGCGTCTTACTCTGCCCTGTGACGTAGCTGCTGAAAAAGATATGGTTAGCCGGCTTCGCGTGTCTCGGAGGATGCACGTGTTAGTCTTCACCTTCCCCAAATGGGTGGGAATTAGCAAACGACTAGATTGGGAGGAAATGGAATAAAAAATTTAAAAAAAAACAAAAAAAAACAATCATTCAGTAAAGTTGTGTGTAAATATTTTCGTAGGCCAAACTGAACTAAAAATTCCTGCCAGATTTACAAAAGTTTCCACAACGTGTGCCAGTCAGCCATAAACGCGTGTTCACGGCACAGCTGACGCCCTCAAAACTCCAAGAAGAAAAGCGGTCTGAAGTTATAAAGTGGTGACTAAACCGTGAAAGTGTGCCTCCTAATCCCGGCATGTGCTAAATCTTCCAATAACGCAGCTCAGCCATTGCAGCGCACCAGCACACACTAACTCCTCCTCCTTTTATAGGGCACCATTACTTTTGTCCTAATTGAATGACAGTCTTTTTATTTGATCTAATTTATGGATTCGTTTTGGATTGTTTTCTTTCACGTCATTAATACGAACCAGTAGAGTTTCACAAATGTTACGTTAAATTGAAATAAATTATATCGACAATTATGCGATTTGGAGCCGACCAGTCGAAGTTCACACAATTTCAGGAATTCTTATAGGATTCACACGTTCATTGTGTATATATATATTTGTTCGTATCCAGCGTGATAAATGAGGCCCGACGTACCAAGCATGACATAAGCATAGTTGGTTTTGTTGACATTTCTTTTCTGGTTATTTGGATTGCGTCAGGTGACGTTTCGGATGAGCACACGCTCAGCGTTTCGTGTTCACGCGAGAGCCGAGGGGACAAAGTGCGACCACAGGTCCTCACTGTCTCCCCCCCATCAGCGGTTTAGTGACTAAATCATGTGGTGTAATGACTTAATCATTACCATCAGCTCGACTCTGTTATTACACACGAGCATCGTGAGGTAAAGTGCTCATTTCTAGCATTACAGTGCGTGGTGTAATAGCAGGTTAGCTTACGTAATGACCGTTTTCTCTCGCGCTCCGTTCTTATAAAGCCCTTTGTACACTGAGGGTCAGCTGTCACTTTGGGACTGCAGGAAGGGGCACTTACTTTTTACTGTGTGCGCTTGGAGGGTAAGTGAAAGATTTCTCGCTCTGATACAGTAGATATTGTCTATTTTTTTTTAAACCCTGATTTAAATGTGTACATTTTTATCACTGTCTCTGAAATGATATAATACCAGGTAATGTTAGCTATCGCTAATTGACCAATAATGACTAACTAGATAAAAGATTTTATTTATTTATTTATTTTTTTAAATTGCAGTTGTTGTTTTTTTTTTTTTAACAAGTACTGAATATTTCTGTTGAAAAAGCACAGCAGGTTAGAGCCGTCGAAATGTATTTCAACTTCAAATGTAAATTAATAATAAATAATATAAAAAATAATATTAATAATGTACATTTTAATTCAGTTTAATATTAAAGTGTAATTTGTAAACTGGTGACGCAATTATGGCTAAAGGTTCGTGATCACGATGTATTGCTTTGCTGAGATTTTGTTAACAAGAGATGTTTATCCGTCATTTAAGAAAAACAAAAGGAGGGAAAAATAGAACAATTTGAAAATAATTAAAACACATTTGTTACTGTTTACAGTGAGGAACATAGGAGGTATAAAACCACAGACACCTCACGATGATGGCAATACTTAGAAACGTGTTTCATGGTATTATAATAATAATAATAATAATAATAATAATAATAATAATATCATGATAAATCTCATAAGTCATATTTCGCAGCTTTATCCTTATATAGAATTTTCTTTTGCGCTTAAAATCGGAGATGTTTTCTGACAGTTTTCACATCATTAAATTTAATATCTAATCTTTAATCATCTCTAAATCAATTCTTTATAAAGCACCTAAATATACACTCACTGTCCACTTTATTAGGAACACCTGTACACCTGCACATTCATGCAGTTATCTGATCGGCCGATCACGTGGCAGCAGCACGATGCATAGAATCCCGCAGATACACATGAAGAGCTTCGGTTAACGTTCACATCAAACATCAGAATGAAGAAAAAGTGCGATCTCTGTGACTCTGATCGTGGCATGGTTGTTGGTACCAGAAGAGCTGGTTTGAATATTTCATAAACTGCTTTTCTGCTCACCACGGATGTAAAGAGTGATTATTTGGGTTGCTGTAGACTTCCTGTCAGTTCAGACCCGTCTGCTCGTTCTCCTCTGATCTCTCTCATCAGCAAGGCGTTTCAGACTGCAGACCCTCCCCTCACAGGATATTTTTTTGTTTTTCGCACCATTCTGTGTAAACTCTAGAGACTGCTGTGTGGGGGGAAATCCCAGGAGATCAGCAGTTTCTGAAATACTCGAACCAGCCCGTCTGGGACCCACATCAAAGTCACAGTCTTCACTCTGATTTCATGTGAACATTAACTGAAACACTGCACCTGTATCTGCAAGATTCTTTTTTTGCATTGCGCTGCTGCCACGTGATTGGCTGATTTAGATAAATGCATGATTGTACCGGTGTTCCTAGTAAAGTGGATAGTGAGTGTATCTAGATATATTTATCTCCCACTATTGCTGGTAACTGACTTATTACATGCAGTCCAAGAGCACCTTCAGGACATTTTCCGTTTTCGTTCTGAGATGCTTTTCTGCTCAGCATGGTTGTAAAGAGTGGTTAATCAAGTTACGGTTGCGTCCTGCCACTTCCAGTCTAGCTGTTCTCCTCTGAGCTCTCATTTAGAAAAGACGTTTCCTGTTTCTTTTTTTTTTCCCACGCAACTCTATAGACAGTTGTGCGTGAAAATCGTGAGATCAGCAGTTTCTGAAACTAAGAAAAGACGTTTCCTGTTTTTTTTTTTTGTTTGTTTGTTTGTTTTTTTTCTCGCGCAACTCTATAGACAGTTGCGCGTGAAAATCCCAGGAGATGAGCAGTTACTGAAATACGCAAACCATGCCACGGGCAAAGTCACTGAGATGACATTTCCCCCATTCTGATGTTTGGCGTGAACATTAACCGAAGCTCTTAACCTGTATCTCTATGAAGTGATGCACTGTTCTTCTGCCACGTGATCGGCTGATTTGATAACTGCATGAACGAGCAGGTGTTCCTAATAAAGTGGATGCCGAGTGTCTTTGGATATTGTCCCAGAAGGTGAAGATGGCACTCTTCAGTGGTTTGAGCATGGCTTCAGGCAGATCAGAGCAGCCGATTCTTTTCTCACTGCTGTTGCTCAGCGTCCTTTCCTTCACATTGGCTAAGCTGAATGGTGTAATTAGAGATCGCGCACACTTCTGCGTCCTGCTCAGGGTCGACGTTTCAGCGCTCAGCAGTCAGCACTCGGCTCTCGGGAGTCCAGCTCACTTTCAGAACAAGGGGTTCTACTTTTAGCCGTGTATCTCACAGGGTCGGATCGTTCTGCTCGAATTCCAAACAACCTTGAGCAAAGAGTATTTCGTATTATTTAGGTGATGAGGCGCCGGTGTCGGCTAAAATGCTGACGTGGAAAGTTTAAAGCTGTTTCCCGGATTTTAGGACGTTATTGATTTCACTATTTCAGCTTTTAATCTTTCAGAGAAAGCCGGTTTATCACCACACACTTTTTTTTTTTTTTTTTTTTTTTTTTTTTTCCCCCAGTGTGTTTATTTTATTTCCTTTCACTCTTCCTCTGATTGTCTTTCTCACTCTCTTTCCTGAGGCACAGATTTCCATAACCTTTTACACACACACACACACACACACACACACTTTTGGCAGCATTGCTACACAGGGCAGGTCTAATCTGTCTGCATGCCTCAGGTTTAGCATCATGCACACCGCATGCCTTAATCATCACACACTCCTCTCTTTCATGTTTATCTGTTTGTCCATTGATGTGTTTGTTGTTCCTGTCTCTGTATGACGCTCTAATAAAATATCTATAAAAATGCACGAGAGCTAAAAATAATCGAAGCTGAATCACGTTCTTCCTCAGCAAATATTTTGGTGTCACTTCACCCCAGCCAGCATCAGACACAGGAAAGAGGCGGGGCCTAAAGTTTCAAGGAGGATATTGTAGACTAGAAAGGATTCAAGTGATAATATATACGGTACAGTAGTTCACATTTGATTTGCGTATTTTTTTTTTTTAAGCTTTGATTTTGTGACCAGATTACTGAGTTATTGAGTGTTCCTGAGTCAGATCAAGTCAGGAAGTGAATCAAGAAGCACGCCGTGTGTGTCGAGGTAGCAGCTTTTTTAAAAAAAAAAAAAAAAAAAAAAAAAAAAGGGATGAGATGGGAGCTGCTAAACTTAGCCGAAGGACAGAGTGCTGCAGGAATGTCATGTGTTTATATAATTATCTAATCATTTATTGAGCACAGGCTCCATGTTTCCATGCTTGGGTGATGTCTTTCCTCACACTTTAGTTTTTTTTTTTTGTTTTTTTTTCCTGACCAATAAATAAAATGCATTTCCGAGTAGGTTTTCAGCTCTGTACACTGCTCACCCAACTGTTTATTGCATTTTGGTTTGATTAATTGCACAACCGAAAGTATCATCTTCAATCAGATCCAGAGTCAGCAAACAGTCTAATAGTCGAGAAAGCAACTTTAGAACATGAAGTTTACACAATGCTAAACTGGTAGAAATAACTTCCTCCTTTTAAAACAGCAAACTTTAGACCTAAAATGGATCATTAGGTACTGCTGTTATCAGAATGAGTGCGCGCACACACACACACACACACTCACACACGTTCTTTGTTGTTGAGCCTGTTTGGAGAAAGAGCAACACTCCTGAGTTCAAACCAGCCAGCTCAAATAACACTCAATTGTGTGTGTGTGTGCGTGTTGGCAAAAGAGAGCCATGCTTCAGTAACAAGTCTTGTCAAAGAAGCAAGTGGTGCATTTTGCCACACACACACACACGGCTTAAGGCAACAGTAGAAAACAATGTGGAACAATTTGCTGTCTGTCTACAGTCTCTTGCTTTCAGGCATTTTATTGTATATTCATCGGGAATTATTCTGGAATATCGGTTACATTTATCAAAATCTAAATATGTAAACTTACACATCAGCCTCAAAATGAGAAAATATTAGGTAAATGGGGTAAATTATAGGTAAATCTGGTAAATTATAGGTAAATGGGGTAAATTATAGGTAAATATCTGGTACATTATAGGTAAATATTAGGTAAATGTGGTAAATTATAGGTAAATATCTGGTACAATATAGGTAAATCTGGTAAATTATAGGTACATTATAGGTAAGTCTGGTATATTTTAGGTAAATCTGGTAAATTATAGGTCAATTATAGGTAAATCTCATAAATTATTGTTAAATCTGGTAAATTATAGGTAAATATTAGGTAAATCTGGTAAATTATAGGTAAATATCAGGTAAATTTGGTAAATTATAGGTCAATTATAGGTAAATCTGGTAAATTATAGGTAAATATTAGGTAAATCTGGTAAATTATAGGTAAATATCAGGTAAATTTGGTAAACTATAGGTAAATATTAGGTAAATCTGGTAAATTATAGGTCAATTATAGGTAAATCTGGTAAATTGTATACATTTACCTAAAATACATTTTAGGTAAATTTGCCTATATTCAAGATATTTTCAGTTGCTAAGTTACTATTGCTTTGCGGCATGTTCACACACCAATCATAAAAGCATGACGCTTGAAGAATCTCATAAACAACTGACGTAATCAGACGTAAAATCTTTATTCCCCTTGGGTACTGAGTTGCCTGGTACTGAATTCCCCACTCGCGAAACAGCCGGAGAGCATCCAGTGTCATGACAGCGTCGCGTCCCTGTAGTCCCTGCATTTCAAATCGAGTTTCCTCCCAGGACCAGGCTGGAAAAAAAGGTCTTACTTTCAGCTGCCCCTTTATATTCCTGGATTTGCACTCATAAATCATTTATACTAGGTCACAATCAAGCATTCTGTTTTCTCAGGATGTCGTCTGTAATGATTTATTAAGATTTATACATCTAATGTGTCTGATCTTTCTTTTTCTAATCCTCCAGGATGTCCGAACGTATAAACAAACTATATATAAAAATCTACAGATAAAAGTTGTTTGAGCTCTTAAAGCTGAAGGGTTTCATGGTCAGTGATTTCAAGCATAGAGGTGTTCAGTTGAAGGTTAAAATGTCTTTGTAAATAGTAATAATATAGTGAACGAGATTGAAATTTAGGATATTTATGAGTGCAGTAAACAGTTATTTCAGCCAATAAACGAATTAGGAGAAAAATGGTAGCTGCAATTTATTTTATTTTTACTTGGAGATTTTTATTGGGTGTTTTGTTGTTTTAAAAACTTTACCTTGTAAGAAAAAAAAGAAAGAAAAAAACCTTTATTTGTCGCATATACAGTGCGTGAATACAGTACGGGTTGGATAATGGTGGAAAATGTAAACTACGCATGCGTTACCAGTGATTTATGACTTGATGTTTAGACCCTGCTTGTATGTAGTACAGCGAAGGATAATGGTTAGTGTTGGGGTTTGAGCGGGTGGGTGTAGGGTGGAGTAAGATAATCCCCCCTCCTGTTTTTGTGAATCAGCTCATTCAGTGTTGGTAAGTAGGGCTGGGTGATATGATGGCGATACAATAGCGATATTGTGATAAATTATGGCATTGATACGCTTTTCTGAGATATCGTGATATCTTTTTCTAACCTTTTTTTTTTTTTTTTTTTAAATAAATTGAATTACAAACAGACTGGAAGCAGCCAATGTGGTGTTAAATGTTACAGTTCTTAGCGTTAGACAAGTCAAGGCACTTTTGTTTATATAGCGCATTTAAAAGACAACATGCCTCGACCAAAGTGCTGCGCAATGAAATAAACTGCAAATAAAAAGAAATAAAAGAATTAAAATAAAAATATTAAAACAAGGGGCAAATTAAAGCATTATAAGACAGAACCACACATAAAAATATATCTTTACTTAAATATAAATACATTCCTTTATTTGTCTGAATATAGATATATTTTTTAAGTAATTGGTCTAAATTTCAAAAATTAATAATAAAAATTAATTTTGTAGACATTAAATAAAGTATCTTTGAACAGCACTAAAACAACGTTACTGTACTGCTGACAGTTTGTGAGCAAACCTTTATATTGTGATGCATATATTGTAAGATACTGTTAGTAAGCTAATGCAGTGTAAATTCCCAGGAATCTGACATTGTGGAAAACCTGGAAAAGCAAACATATCCAGCTTGAGCGCTCCTGTTGTGAGAAATGTTTGGGATGGCGATATTATGATCCTGAAACACACTCAGTATCTCTCTGTGTGTTTAGGGAGTAATATGATGCTGAAGCGGCCGAGAGGCTGCAGTGTGAGCACTGAACGCCTGCCCGATTTCAGCCCTGAGGTGTAGCACAGGCTTTTCTGGCCCAGTCGGCGTTGTGTAGTTACGCAGATGAAACGCACAAACTGGGAGTCGTGTAGGACTCGTCTGACTTTGAAGCACATTTTCATTGAACCGTTCTGCTTTTAATGTCCTCAGCCTTTCAAGGAGGTATTTGATAAAGTAGCACCAGTAAGAATTTTAGAATGTTTAATCCAAATTAATTTGAAACAATGCGCATAGATTCTTAACTTGCTCAATATGGAATATTTTACTTTTCAATCTTTTTTTTACTATTTAGAAATGTCTCCTATTTAATTGTGTTTAGTTATTTATTTGTACGTCTGTTCAGTTATTTGTATGTTTTTTGTGTATTTTTCTTTCTTTCTTTCTTTATATATACATATATAAACTTTACTCCTGCCATGAATACAGCCATTGATATATGATATAGCCCTATCTCAAGAATTTTATTCCGAGTTCTTTGTGTCTCTGCAGATCCTGAGTCATGACCCAGACCTCAGCCAATGGCTGCACCCAGCTGACCTTGACCTTTGCCCTTATCCTGTCCCTTGGCCTGTTATGTTGGCCGTTGGGAGAGGTCAGAGGTCAGACGGAGCTCCCTCCTGCTCTGATCCTGCAGGACCTGCTGAGCCGGTATGGAGAAAACGGGACCATCTCGGTGCCGCAGCTCCGGTCGCTCCTCGCCCACCTCAGCACGCAGCAGAGCGGAGAAAACACGCCGGACACGAAGTCCACGACTAACAACTCGACGGTGAGAGATTCTCAATTCTGCTTCCTGACACGAGCACATGTTCAAAGTCTGGATTGTGTTCTGTGACTGTTTAAATGCCGCCCATTCCTGCAAAAGGAAGCTCTTTACTGTACATTTTTTAACTTTTGCGTTTCTCACGCTTGTAATCAGACTCATGGAGGATGTGTCGAATATTTTCTGAAGCTTAACGCCACTTCAGATTCTTTTCTTACAGCCATACGCTAGAGTTTATAGTCTCAGATTTGCGCTTTGTCTGTTTTGTGTGGGTGAAGAAGATACAAAGCCTCCTGCGGAAGTCCGTGTTTTGACTGCGCCTTTCTGTTTATAGTGAAAACACGTGTCTTACTATTAGATACATTAGAAGCTGGGTTTGTGAAGTAAAAAGATTATTTTAAATAAGAGGTTCTAGAGAAAGTTTTTACCCAAATCATTGTTCTGTCACTGGGGATTTTGTACTTTTTCTGATTTAATATTCTTAGCTAAAATATAGCAGAGATTGTGATGATTACATGGCACAAATGCTTAATAAACTCGGTCTAAAAGTATACAAATATAATAATCCAGGATTAATAATGATAATAATTAGTATTTATATAAAGGCAGTGTAACTGGTACACATTAAAGAATTTGCGGTATCCATGTGTAAAGGAGTAAACACTTCAGGACGTCCTGTTATAGGAAAATGATCAATGATGGCTCTATGTTGAGGAACAACACGTTATATTATTAATCCATTAGCTCATAGTCATGTTTAACTGTGGAACCTGCACCAAACTTGTGATCTCTGAACTAAGAACAGTCAGTCCTTCACCAGCCTCACTTTTTTTCTCTCTCGTGATGTGAATAAGACAAAAAAAAAAACGCAGCTTTTCATGTTACTGAGAAACCACAACACACAAACCGCGGAGAAGATTTCGCAAAAACTTCACGCTACAGCTTTACCTCTGACACCGGAGACTCCTTCCATAAATGTTAAATAAACATCTCCTTACAGAAAACTTCACCTTATCTACCATATCTTGTTTATTATTAGTCTTTATTGTGATTATGGTGGACCATCTGCCATACAAGATCCTGTGAATGAGCTTTTACTATAGAGATGGTAACATATTAGATCACAGTTAGCTTGGTTTTTTAATTAGTTGTCCAATAGATATGAATATGAGCACATTTAGACATGAGATATAAGAAAATAAGCTACTGCACTATGCAATTAAATAGAGATTTAAAACGTTTCCGTATCCACGTGTTGGTTATAGTTATCAGCTTAAGCACTGTTTAACTTGCTCAGGTGTGCTAACTAATCATATAGTAAATATGTTTTGTGCATTAGACGGTAATTGTTACAGTGGACAAGTGAGTTGGCTAAGCAAACACACTGCCACAATGTCAAACACGCCATCAAGGATGTTGTCAGGTGGCATCCAAAGTCCACCCAACTGGAATTTCTTAACTTTTTCAGGGGAAAGGGAAAAAAAAAAAAGTTTACAGATGTCAACAGCACCTTTAACTGATGGTGGTGTGGGGAGCGATTATTATGTGAAAACCTTGGAATCGAAAGGGAGAGAAATGGGAAGTTTTAGTTGTAGATACACCTGCTTTTAATTTTTTAACCGGTAACGCTTGGGTAGCGTCTTGGTGGATAAAAAAAAAGTTTTTAAAAACGTGAGAGGGGGCGTAAACTTTTGCAGACATCTTATCAAAAAAGGGAGAAATGGGAAGCTGTAGGAAATGAACTAGGGAGGAGGTGAATTCATTTTGGAGGTGGTTAATTTTTTTTTATATTTATCTTCTTGTAATTTGATTAATTAATTGTTAAAAAAAAGAGAGAAGTTCGTTTTCTTTTCTCCATTTTCGCCAAAAAAAACAGGGGGTGGAAACTTTTGCACATCGGTGTATATCAAAAGGAAGAGATGGGAAATTCTAGGAAGATAAACAGAAGGAGGTGGACTTTCAGGTGTCACCTTTGTCCCAAACTTTAGTGTTGGAGTGTGTGTATAAAGTTGAGTGCAAAAGTTTGCACCCCCTCCCTTTTCCCTTCAGAAAGAGGCTCAAGGTTAAAACCTTCCATTCAGAGTTTTTTTTTTTTTTTTTTTTAAATAATTTTTATTTTGTTGTGGATTATTGTTTGAAGGTTTCATATTTTGGAATGTGATTTTTCTTGTAGATAAATTAGCATGTTTTATTTTTCTTTTTAAAAAACAAACAGGAAAAAAATAAAGCGTTACTAAATAATAATAAGCTATTTCGATTTTTCTTGATGAGCTCCAGGGCCTTGTGTTGCGCTCTTTTGGACTTTCTGACTTCTCCTTGTGCTCGATTCGAGTTTCCCAGAATATGATCATGCACTTGGCTCTTGGTGAAGTGGTTTTCTTTGCATTTCAGGCCAAACAAGGACAACATTTTTTTTCTGTATGTGTATGTTGATTTAAGCACGAACAAAGAATTGGAAGATTGCCTTTTTTGAGAGGGACAAACTTTGTCCGCAGTGAGGAAAATACAGCTGCTGTTATGCTTCATTTCTTCCAAATGGGATAACATTTTTATCTACACTCTCATGAAGTCGTCTGTCCACCACGTCGACGAGGAGATTCCACATGAACGGCAAACCGTCCTGGTGTTTACTGCAAAATGTTCTAAATTACAGTGTTGTTCCACAGCATTAACTAGAAATGGATAAAAATAATGATTTGTTGTTCTTTAGTGAATAAAACTTGTTAGTGTTGCCAGATTGCTGTGGTATAAGGCTATACTAACTTTGGGTTAGCAAAAGTAACTCTGCGTCATCACACGACCCTGTTGTTGATTTCTTTTCCTGTAAGACGCAGTGTTGTAGTGTTGTAGGTACCTCCAGTGGGACAAACTGAATAGGAGTGCAGTGAGAAGTTTTTTCATTAGTTGTGTGTGTGTGTGTGTGTGTGTGTGTGTGTGTGTGTTCTTAGTGTTTAGCTGCAGGCACTCTGGCGGCTCATGGTCTGAGTGAGAAGTCCCGTTTGGACGGGCCGGACCTGCAGGAGTTCTGTCCCGCCATGCTGCAGCAGCTGGACTCTCGAGTGTGTCGAGATGAACAGAACCAGGAACCAGAACCGAGCGCCAAACCTTCCAACGCTGAAGGTAAGAGAACAAGAGAAAGCACCTCTTAGACGTTATTCATCATAGTACATCATTCCTAGAGATTTTTTTTTTAAAATAATAATATAGCAATACCATTTCATTGTTCTGTCTCTATGGTAATGTTTCCTCAGCAGGACTTTATAGTACCGTTTCACTGACATGTTGCTATGGTAACATTTCATTGTCCTGTCTCTACTGTAATATTTAATTGTTGTATCTCTATGGTAACATTTTTTCAATGGGTAATGCTTCATTGTCCTGTTTCCATTGTAATGTTTTACTGTCCTGTCTCTATCTTAACATTTCATTATCCTGTCACTACGGTAACATTTCATTATCCTGTCACTACGGTAACATTTCATTGTCGTGTTGCTATGGTAATGTTTCAGTGTCCCGTGTCCTGTCTCTACGATAACATTTCCTTATCCTGTGCCTGGTGACATTTCATTGTCCTGTTTCTATGGTAATGCTTCATTGTTGTGTTGCTATGGTAATATTTTTATTGTCAGGTCTCTGTGGTAGCATTTCATTGTTGTGTCTCTGGTAAAGTTTCACGTAGCAGTTGCTTTTGCTACCAAATAATGACTTGTACACATTTACAGTGATAAATGAAGTATATACCCATACACAAAGTATAAAATTGTATTATTTGCTTGTAATAATGTTTTATTACAGTAAACTCCAGACTGTAGAATATTTTCTATACTCATTAATACATTTCTAGGAAAGTTCCAGGAAAAAAAAAAAATCACTGGACATCAGAAAAGGCCAAGAAGCTCCTACACCTTTAACCAAATCAAATTCAGATTTTAGGAATATGCAAATTGGAGACCTCCCTTCCCACATGCCCCTCCCCCTTCCCACATGCCCCTCCCCCTTCCTCTGGTTAACCGTTGATGCGTATCCTGAATTTGGATACAGGAACCTGCAGAGATCATGCAGTAACACTCGCCTCTTACAGGTCCAATACTTACTCATGATTTCCTTTTTCCCAAAAGAACGTGGCAAAATAAACGCAGTAACGATTTTTACACCTAAATGAATTGTTCTGAAATATGTACTAGTACTACTACTACTAATAATAATAATAATAATAATAATAATAATAATAATAAGGTAAGTATTCTTTGTTGTAAGTATTCTGGAGTACTTTTTAACTAAAGATCAGAAAATGCTATACAAATAAAACTGACTAATTTACTGACGGTGGCATAAGCCACACCTCCTCTCTGTTTTAATTGGCTGCTGTTTAGCTGCCAGCTAGAGAACAAAACATAACGTATAGCACTGTGTTTTGTTTTGTTTTTGTTTTTGTTTTTTTAAGAAATGTTGACCAAATGTTGATCAAACAAATGATATGTCGATAACATTATCCCGTTTCTCCTGGTTATGAATGTTGGTTAAATCTCCTACATTCTCCAGGTCACATCTCTGCTCTTTGGGTTTAGGCAGGAGAAATGTTTAGGAAGTTTGTCCAGACGTCAAGGTTTAGGCCAGAGATATAAAAAGGCAGGATTGGAACAAGACCAGAGTAGTGTGTATGTTTTGCGGTGGCCGCTGGCTAGACGGAGGGAAAGTAATAATTATGCGGGCAGTGTATGCTCTGAGATTTTAAGCCAAGTGTTTCTCTCTTTTCTGGATTTTTACCCAATTTTACCCAAACAGTCCACTTCCCTGCTGTGAGGTGGTTCCTTACTGTCGCAGGACGTCTACTGATCGCAGAAGAGGCTCTCGTGTGAAGCCAGCACGTTTTGTTTTTTGTTTTTTAACTGATAACTTTTCCTGTTCTGTATACATGAGCTCATGTAGGCTTGTGATTGGCCAGAGTCACTCTGACATCTCCCAGTGATGCGGCAAAACCTTGGACAGCTACAGCAAAACGCCAAAACAGTTCAGAATTAAAGGGAAACTCTGCCCAAAAGCTACATTTTGGCGTAGCGTTTTTACATCATTGCATTTCCACGCTTTCAATCAGTGTCATAATGATTAGATCGTACGCCTTACAGAGCAGGGCCAGCCTATAAACTCCAACTTCTTTTCAGTGCAGAGCTCCTGCCTCGCCCGAGGCAGCGTCTCCATCCTCCCTGTCTACGAGGGGAACAGTTTGGGTTTGGTGGGAGTACAGAAGGACAGAGAGAGAAGGACAGAGAGAGAAGGACGGAGAGGACTGAGGCAGGAAGAGAGATGTGTGAAAAGGCATCAGGATGTAGGGCAATGTGCGGTGTGTGTGTAAAGTGACGTAAGAACAAACAGTGGGAATAGAGAAGGAAGTGGGGAGACCAGATGAGGCGCAATGAGGCGATACGAAGAAAAGCCCATCCGAGGGCTTTTTCCTAATCTGAAAACTCCAAAATGGGGCTCGTGCCAATATGGGGGCCCCAGTCCATCTTCAGCCAGTCTTGGGGTTCTGCCCATCTTTGAGATTTTTCCACACCTGGGGCTTCTGTCCATCTGGGGACTCCTGCCTCTGTGGGGGTGGCTGCCCATTTGGGGTCTTCTGCTTTTTCCTAATCTGGGACTCCTGCCCGTTTTGAGGCTCCTGCCCGTTTGGAGTCACCTGCCCCTCTCTGTGTGTCTGCCCATTTGGGAGTTCCTCCCTGTTCTGCCTTTTTCCATGGGACTCTGGCCATTCATGGGCTTATTCTAAACAGTGATCATCTGTCTATACGGGAGCTTCTTCCCCTGGTGCTTCTGCCCAGCTACGGTCTTCTGCCCATTCTGGGGCTTCTTCCCAGATTTTGCCCAGCTTTATTTCTGCTGACTCGTATATTTACTGAAGCTAAATGTCACACAGATAGTAAAACCAGACGCTGTGTGTGTTTGTGTTGCTGATGTCTAAAGTGTGTGCGTATGTGTGTGTGTGTGCGCAGTGTGGGGTTTCGCTCTTCTCAGTGTGACTGTAGTGAGTGTGTTCGCTCTGACCGGTGTGTTTGTGGTGCCACTGATGAGGACACGCTTCATGCGCAGAGTCCTCGTCTTTTTCATCGCTCTGTCCATCGGGACGCTCTTCTCCACTGCCGTCTTCCAGCTGCTGCCGGAGGTCCAGTATACACACCCTCTCTCCCTCTCTCCCTCTCTTTCTCTCTCTCACTCACACTCACACTCACACACACACACACACACACACACACACACACACACACACACACACACACACACACGCTAACAGTGTGTTTAAAGGTAATACTTGGCTCCACCCCTCACCGGTGTTGAATCACACGGGACCTCTGTGTTCCTTTCTTTTTTTTATTTCCTCTTATCACTGAAACTGGAAATCTGTTCATCACACAGATCAGATATGACCGGAATCTGAAATGTCCGGAATCAGAAATCACTGGAATCTGAAATGACTGGAATCAGATGATGTCACTGATTTTCTACACTTAGTCCTTATTTATTAAAGGGAGCATTACCTAGCGTCATGTTTACTCCACATTTTTTAAATAGAGCATTATTTAGCAGCAATTTTACTCTTTATTTGTTAACTGGAGCATTATTTGGCGAAGAAGAAAAATTGGCACATTACTTAGGCTTGAAGTTGTATTTTGAGCTTGAATGGCTCAGAGGCATAATTAAGGCATAATTACTGATTGTTTGGTGGCATGAACCTGAAAAAGGTCAGTAATAATATAAAGAGTTCACATTCATGAAAACAGACTTCATTCATTCAGGGCTGAGTAGGTTCCAATCCTCTCATTAACAGAGGTAATGAAGCTGTGTGTTCCTGTGAGACTGATGGAGGAAGTGTAGCCTAAAGTGTGTGTGTGTGTGTGTGTGTGTGTGTGTGTGTGTGTGTGTTTAAGTTAAAATGACAGGGTTCGGTATAGCCTGAGGTGTTTTCACATGCGCTCAGAAGGATGAGCATGTGTGTTTAGAGGAGGAGAGGTTATTTGTGTGTGTGATCATGCATTTGGAGTGTGTGAGTGTGTGTAGCCCAAGGAAAGGTACATTGAGGAGCTGAGTGTAGCCTGAGGGAAGAGGGAAAGAGTGAGGAGGAAACGAGAAAGAAGGTTTTGTGTGTTTACTGGAGCATAAAAACTAAGGTCCTTTTGTGGTTGTGGTTGTGGTTGTTGTTGTTGTTGTTGTTGTTGTTGTTTTAACATTACAATAAACCAATTCTCTCTTCAAGATTTTAATCACAGCATGACGTTTCTAATGACTGCTGGTGAAATCGAGCACAGTTCCGTATTTTCCATATCAGACTACCACAGGACACCTGGTTTAAAAAATAAATAAATAAATAAATAAATAAATAAAAGACAAATTATCATACTACAATTAGCCTTATGGGGGAAAATACTTTGCAAAAAAACTGCATCTCTGTCTGGAAAATACGGCTGAATTTCTTTGAATGACAGATGTCACTTTGTGCGATAAATGTGTGATCTGATCATGTGAGATATCTGATATGTGCACTGGTCACACACCCTGCACTCTGGTGTACGGGATTTTTCATTTTAATCTAACAAACAATTTTCTCCTCTCCCTCAAGGTATCCGAAATGCACTAAAATCTGTAACCACACTAATGAATCCTGATCTTTTTTTTTATCTTCTCTCTCTCTCTCTCCCCCCTCTGGTTTTGTGCCCCTCCGGCCTGCATGGGTTCAGTGTGGGGTTACGGGTTCGTGTGTGTAACGGTGATCTCGCTGTGTTCGCTGCTCGGCGCCAGCGTGGTGCCCTTCATGAGGAAAACCTTTTACAAACGGCTGCTGCTCTACTTCATAGCTCTGGCCATCGGCACGCTTTATTCCAACGCGCTCTTTCAGCTCATCCCCGAGGTAGAGTTCACTTCCACCGTTTTATTAAAGGAATACTCCACTGTCTTTCAACCTCCATCTCTCTCCACTGCAAGTAAAGTGTGTGTCTGTAATTACCATGGACAGGAAATACATCACGTTTTCTCGTACGTAGAAAAAGAGCAGAAAACGACTTACTCAAAGCAGGCAAGATTTCTACAATTCTAACTCGCGTCATTTCAGCCATTTTTTTTTTTTGTTTCCTCTCGCAACTCAGTGATCCCGCCTCTGAATCTGGGATCTCGCAAATTTTTATATGAACAAGTGGGACTTTCAATCCAAACAAACGCAGCTGATGACGGTTCCTCTTGCCTGTTAACCTGATGCACATTGTTATTAAGCAGAGTTAAAGCAGGGTTATAATCGTTGATATATAAGAAGACATTTCTTTAACAGTTATGGAAGGAGTCTCCAGCGTTAGTGTTTTGTAACAGTCAGTAAATTTCCACCTTAGGAAACTCTTCAGGGCAGATTGCGTTTACGCTTTCCGGTTTCTCATTAACACAACAAGCGGCCTTTTTTTTTTTTTTGTTTGTTTGTTTTTGTTTAACTTTGAGTGAAAAAAGAGAGGCTGGTGCGGGAACGACTGTTTATAGCAGCTATAATGTGGAACTAACTTCTTTCTCAGAGGTTCCACAACATTTAATATATAAAAAGTGTATGTTGTTGTTCCGTAAGTAAAAATTGTAATCATTGGTGAGCTGCTGTGGCGTAAGAGGAATAAAACACTTCCGAGATGTGCCGTTTATAAGAAACTAATCAACTTCAGGTTGGTAACCCTAACTCCGCTTCACATCGTTGATTATTTTCCTATAACTGCATGACCCCAAATGTTCTATTCCTCACACATTTTAAAGGTTTATGAACTGAATTCAGCAGCTGCCCTTAGACTTCTATTATAACCGAGTTTGGAGTGAACAGGATTTCTGTTCTTTTCTCAGTACGGGGAAAACGTGTCTGTTCTCGTCCATCGTAACTGAACATACACTACGGATGCGTTAGATGGAGATCAGGTTGAAAAATGATGTCGTTTTCCTTTAATCTGTGTTTATGCTGCCATGATAACCAGAGAGCGCACCAATCGAGAAAACTCATACGGCGTAAAGAAGTTGGAGTGCACTACCAAGAGTTTTTTATTTTCATTAGTATATCATTTATACATAGAAAAAGCTGACTGTAAACTATATAAAGCAGTAAACAGTTTTTAAAAAAAAAAAAAGTCACTGTTTCTTTACAAGTGCATTGGTTCTTTTAGGTGTTAACATGGTGGCTTGCGATAGTATTCACCCCCCCGGGAATCAATCATTACAAATGATACAAAAAGCATCTTCTTCCTGTCAGTATGTTTACTTGCAAAACTCATTTTCTCTTATAGTGAATCACCACAGGGGTTAAATACTTTTGCATGCAGCATTTCCGACACACTTTTAGAAAATTCACTGTAAGCGAACATGAGCTTTTAATGAAAGTATTGACAGGAAAAATATCTATTTGTTATTTGTATTTCTGAAGAATCTGATTGGGGGGGGGGGTTGAATACTTTTGCAAGTCACGGTTTGTTCGTATAGTGCCTTTCATACATTTGGATGCAGCTCAGAGTGCTTTACAGCGTGAAGTAAAAACACTTCAATGAATGGTCATCTGAAAAAAATAATTAAATTTGAACAAATCCTAAAATAGGCAGATGATCTTTCTGAGCTCAGGTCAGTCTAGGTGGGGTTCCTTCGGGTTCTCCGGGTTCCTCCGAACCTCCCGCAGACATGCTGGTAGGTGGATTGGCTACTCCAATTTGTGTATGTTGTGTATGTTGCCACGTGATGGGCTGGCATGTATCCAGGGTGTGTTCCCGGATAGACTGTGTGTCCACCACAACCCTGACTAGGAAACAGCGCTTGCTGAATGTGATATGCGACAAATAATAGCAGGGTCTGAAAGAAGAAAAAAAAACAACCCCAAAATAATATATATAACAGTATATTTCGCATATTTATATTTCGATTATACAGCATATAATCATGGCCGTATGTGTAATAATGTATAAGCCCCTGCGGTGTTCAGCCAATAAGAATACACTGTATGGAGAAATAAAAACACGACACAAATGATGTATTTTCTCTATCTGCTAGAGTAAAAGCAGGTCTTGTTAGTGCACTCATACAGGCCGCAGTAAGCGAGTGATATCTCGGTTTATCGTAGCAGGATAAACATTTTACAGATACTGAACTAAATATAATGTAGTGTAGATTTTCTTGTATTTTTAGCCAGTGCTGCTGTGGACTCCAGGATTTTCCCACCCAGCTCTCTCCAGAGCCAGAGAACGGAGATGTTTTTAAACGCAGCTGCGCCTTACGATGAGTGCAAAAAAAAAAAAAAAAATCTCTTTAACCTAAATTATTTGTAATATTGATTTCTGGATGCGTCTGATTTTACATCAAAGATTTGAAATCAAAGTTTCACAAATCAAAAATGTATAAAAATTCAGCAATTCTCGAATTTCAGACGATGTACTCTATATATCTGCATGTCGTGATCAACCTTCGATTAATTAGAGATGCTGAGTTAGATCTTCAGATGGAGTGGGGAAAGCCTGGGGCGGATAGGAGCTGTTTAATCCCAAATCAGCCCTCATCCCTTCCCTAGGAATCTTGGAAATCTGGAAAACAAGAAACAAAGCTCAAATCTTTTAAAGCTCACAGATAAGCCAAGATTCGAAGGGAACGAGTTGGGAGGTGATTGAGATCTCTGACTTTATTTTATTTCAGAGACAAAAATGATAATGCAGCTAACAGGGACTTGATGTGAATGGAATCATGCTAACTGGTCGCTACCAGCTTCCATTCACTGTTAGCTGCGTTAGCATGTTTGTTCGAGCCATTTCTTTAACATCCCTGGTTTGGTGTGTTTTAATATAGGTAACATACCATATTTTCTGGGTTATAATCTATTAATTAATTCCAAATTCTAGCCCTAAGTACATTTTTTAAATTGTTTTTTCAAGTCATTATAGTATTTTTATTTATATGATAGCATGTAGCATAAGCCTAATGGAGTGTTTAATTTCCATTGCTACAAAATGCTCATTTCTACCATAAAAAATGTTTATCAGCACTAATAGAATACAATGCAGGCAGATGCAGAAATGATGGCATACACATTGTTTTGCTGTAATCTATTTGCTGTAGTCTTATTGTCCAGAAAATATAGTGTGTATATATATATATATATATATATCTGTATACTCTAATATAATACACTCTAATATACTGTAATTGTATATAATAAAGTATACTGTCATATATTACTGTATACTTTCACTGAGTTATAGATTTATACATTACAGGAAAAAAAATTGGAGTAGTCACTCGTTCAAGACATCTAACGTTTGCACCGGAGCTACGAGGCTAATGTAGCTAACAAGTAATGGAAGCTTATAGCTACCAGTTTAGCATCGTGCCAGCTGTGTGTCTAACTCATCACACACTTGCTTTAAGACATTATTTTCTAAACTAGCAGAAGTCGTCAGATCAGACAGAAAGTCTGCTGATGCAGTGACAAACTATATACAGTGGAAGAAAGTAATCCAGCTCCAACACATTCCCGAGGGAATTCTGACCAATCCTGCACGCTCCTGAAGGAGTTCTGACCGATCCTGCATGCTCCTGAAGGAGTTCTGACTGATCCTGCATGCTCCTGAAGGAGTTCTGACTGATCCTGCACGCTCCTGAAGGAGTTCTGACCGATCCTGCATGCTTCTGAAGGAGTTCTGACCGATCCTGCACGCTCCTGAAGGAGTTCTGACCGATCCTGCACGCCCCTGAAGGAGTTCTAACCGATCCTGCACGCCCCTGAAGGAGTTCTGACCGATCCTGCACGCCCCTGAAGGAGTTCTGACCGATCCTGAAGGAGTTCTGACTGATCCTGCATGCCCCTGAGGGAATTCTGACCGATCCTGCACGCCCCTGAGGGAATTCTGACCGATCCTGCACGCCCCTGAGGGAATTCTGACCGATCCTGCACGCTCCTGAGGGAATTCTGTCTAACCCTAGCCCTAACCATGAAGGAATTCTGGCCAATCCTGCACGCTCCTGAAGGAATTACAATCCTGCACGTCCCTGAAGGAGTTCTGACCGATCCTGCACACTCCTGAAGGAATTCTGACGGATCCTGCACGCTCCTGAAGGAATTCTGACGGATCCTGCACGCTCCTGAAGGAGTTCTGTCTAACCCTAGCTCTAACCATGAAGGTATTCTGGCCAATACTGCACTTTCCTGAAGGAATTCTGGCCACTCTTGCAGCACTTGATGGAATTCTGGCCAATCCTGCATGCCCCTGAAGGAATTACAATCCTGCACACTCCTGAAGGAATTCTGACCAGTCTTGCAAGCTCCTGCAGTTATTATTGCTTGCACATGTCCAGTAATTTAACCACTTAGTAATTTAGTAATTTAAACCACTTTGACTGTGACCAGGATAAAGGGGTTACTGGAGATGCATGAATGAAAGCTGTAAATGAGTCATGCAACACCAAGTGAGCAACAAGTAAGCAACGCTCTCAAGTTAATGAATGTAGCCTTTCCCACAGGCTTCATATATGAGCACCTGCTTCTGCCTGTGTGAGAGTAAATACCACCTGCTACCACGTGCATGAGAATAAAAATCACCTGGTTCCGCCTGCATGGAGTAAAAACCACCCGCTCCCATCTGCATGAGAGTATAAATCATCTGTTCCTGCTGGCATGAGAGTAGAAACTGTCCACTCCAGCAACTTTTTTGTTGAGTGTCACAGGATCCCAGTCCAGTTGCACACTTCTACACCGAACAACTCCACCAAACTGACTGAGGAAAGTGCGTGATTATTTAGACAGGCAGTTTGCAACAGCGCCGTGCTTAACTGGTAGCCATATACTTCTCTTTCCTGTTAGCTACATTAGCCAAACTTGTCTATTATTTTTCGGATGGAGCAGAAAATTGGGGCAGAAAATTCTTTTCTGTTTAGTGTATCAGACTCCAGTCCTGTGTCTCACTGTGTACTTCATGAGCAAATTGTTCACACAGAGAAACTCTAAAGTAGCGTACGCTATTAGACCAAAAGGGTTCCTTAAGGGTTCTTTAACTAAAGGTGGCTAGCTTTCTAATGGGGTCTACCTGAAACCTTTTCTGAAAGAGAAATCCTCAGATCTAGAGGTTTGCATAGAACTTTAAAGGTTCCCTTCTACAGGAATAAACCATAAACCCCCTTTATGGTTCTAGATTTATACTTTTCCTAAGAGTGAAGTACTAACACACAGGTGATGTGCTAGAACCACTTAGAAATGGAACACGTTTTGATCTCAGTGGTCGCATCCTGTTCTATGTAAACAGGATAAGATAAGAGAAAGGGTTCCTCTAGGGTTCTTTGGATAGTTAATGATCCCAGCTTTCTTAAATGGTTCTACCTGGAACCTTGGAATCCTCAGATCTACAGGATTTTGCATAGAATTTAAAGGTTCCCCTCTAGAAGAACAAACCAAAAAAACACTTTTAGATTTAGAGTTATAGTTTTCTTAGGAGTGAAGTACAAACACCCAGATGATGTGCTACAGCCACTTAGAAATGAAGTGAACGTTCTTAAAAGAAAACGGTTCGTCAGTGGTTTTGGATGGCGTTCTTAAAAGGTTCCACTTTTAGGACCACTTTCTGAAAGAGAAATCCTCAAATCTAGTTTTCCTAGCCCCTTTAAAGGTTCCCCTAAAGGAACAAACCAAAAAAAAAACTCTTTAAAAGCACTAGATTTCTACTTTTCCTTAGAGTGAAGGATTAATATCCAGATGATTTTCTAGACCACTAATGAATAAAGGGTTCTTTAAGATTGTTAAGAGTTTTGTCGTAAATGATTCTACTTGTTTCCCTTTCAGAAATGGTTCCCCTTAGATGCAGGGTTCTTCCTAGAACCTTTAAAGCTCCCCTCCGAGGAGCAAACTGAAAACACAAACTGGTGCTAGAGGAAACATATTTTTATTTCTAAAAGGGGCGGAGCCATCAGCGGCTAATTTGAAATTTCGATTAAAGTTCATGCATCGCGTTAAAGCGAGAACACCGCTGCGATGTGAACGCAAATTTAGGGCAAAAGATTTTGGGGAGACTGTTCTGCACGATAATTTGTCATTTCCGTCTGAAACGTTCGTGTTTGAATCGAGACGTGAATACTAACCTACAAACAGCCAGGAGCTACATATAAGTGCCTAGTGTATATTGTAATCACATAGCATGCAATTTGAGACACAGCCCTGGAGTCTGACATGCCTGTGCTGGAATAGCTAGAAAATGTAGCTAATAAATGTTGTGCATGTTTGGTTTTTCGGAAGTAAACTGACTCTTTCTGTGCAGGCGTTTGGTTTCGACCCCATGGAATCGTACTACGTGTCCAAATCCGCCGTCGTCTTTGGAGGTTTCTATCTGTTCTTCTTTACGGAAAAAGTCCTCAAGATGATCCTCAAGCCGAAACACAGGGTGAGTGTGAAACAGCAGAAGTGTTATTTTTGTGTTTCATGAAAACACTTAATCTCTCTTTATTTATTAGTCAGTGAGGAGTCTTGTAAAGTGTTAATAATGGGATTTGATCTCAAAGCCTTTAGTCATTCTCACAAAGTGTTGAACTTTCCCAAAATTAAATAGTTTTGATGTCTTTTTTTTTAAATAAATAAAATAAAATGAATTGTAAAAATTTACTTAGCTAGGACAATCAGTGCAGTAGGATTGTAGCCAAACTACAGCAAGAAGGGGAAAAAACGCGAGTAAACTTTAGGCAAGTTTATTATTATTATTATTATTATTATTATTATTATTATTATTATTATTATTATTATTTATTATTGAAATAACAGAAGTATAATGGTAATGTTGTAGTAAATACCATAATTATATGCTTAGAAACTGTGAGGTAGTAATAGTAGTAATAGTATTTGAGTGTGCATATGTATTTTTTTATTTTTTAATTATATTATATAAAAATTATATAGATTTTGTTTTCTTGTAAAAAATTACAATATTATTTTACAAGTATTGTACAAGTACAAAAGATTACATTTTATTTATATTTTTAATGTATTTTGTATGTATATTTTTTAATGCATATATGGATATATGTTGGTGGTGGTGGTAGTATTATTATTATTATTATTATTATTATTATTAATATTATTATTATTATTAATATTAATATTATTATTATTATTATTATTATTATTATTATTATTATTATTATTATTGTAACTGATTGATTATTATTTTGCGAAGCCCCTTCGAATTTTGGGCCGCACCACTTTAGCTGCTTTATGGGGTGGGTGTGTTAAAAGCACAGTACCGGGTGCGTGTCAGACAGCGATGGACGGCTCTCTCGGCTGTGTAACCTGTTTAACAGGAGAGTGTAGAACAAATAAAAGTGATGATATTCCACTGACTCAGGAATGTTTGCCTGGAGACAGAGTAATGTAGTTCGTTAGGGTTTCTTCGATTGTGACACGATTGCATTTCTGGATTCCGTCTTTACTAATCAAACAAACACTAATCCAAAATTCCTACCAGTTAGTCTGTTTTTTGTTTTTTTTTCTCTCTTTTTTTTTTCTTTCTTTTTTCAAAATGATTCAGGCACTAAATGCTTCAATCAGATAGTTACGCCTGTAAGCTACTAACACACTTTTTTTTTTTGTGACACTCCTGGTGCTGTGGCCTACATCGAGAGCAAAAGTCACATGGGCATGTCAAAAAGACACTTGTTTCCATACAGGTTCATTCAGAAGCACTAAGCGCAAAAAGACTGACTCGGCTGGAATTTCTATTACATTTGACATGACATTACCTGGTGCATAACGAGCATATCGAAAAGCCTACACAGGCACAACAGTGGAAACACAGTACTCAAGTGCATTATATAGTGTGGAAGTACAGAAGAATCAGTACAGACACTACATACAGAAGTACATACATTATGTATGGAAGCACACGTTATATACTGTATGGAAGTACTGACCTGAGAGTACTGACATTACATATGGAAGTACAGAAATGTATGAAAGTGCAGTTGAGATTACAGATGATGCATATGAAAGCATGGGTATTGCAGACGGTGCATTATGGAAGTACAGACATTACACACTGAATTGCAGGTATGAGAGATCAGACATTACATACTGAAATACATACATCTGGAAGTACAGACATGACAGTACAGCAGATACAGATGAAAATATAGACGTTATATATGGAAGTACAGACATGACAGTACAGGCATTATATATGGAAGTACAAACATGATGATGTATGGAAGTACAGACATGACTGTACAGCTGTTGAAAGGACAGATATTACTAGTGGAAGTGCAGACGTTACAATGCAGATATTAGAAATGTGGAAGTACAAAAATCTATGAAAGTGCATGTATGACGGTATAGACATTACATATCAAATTACAGACATTATACATCGAACTACAGATATGACAGTACAGGCATTACAATATGGAAGTACAGACATTAGATATGGAAGTACAGACATGACAGTACAGATGTTGCATATGGAAATACAAACAACACTGCAGAGGTTGCATATGGAAGTACAGACATGACAGTACAGATGTTGCATATGGAAGTACAGACATGACACTGCAGAGGTTGCATATGGAAGTACAGACATGACAGTACAGATGTTGCATATGGAAGTACAGACATGACAGTACAGATGTTGCATATGGAAGTACAGACATGACAGTACAGATGTTAGATATGAAAGCACTGGTCTTGCAGACATTGCATTATAGAAGTACAGACTTGACAGCACAAACACTACTCCATATGTAACGTCTCCCTGCACATCCATATCTACTGACATGACTGTATGTGCATTACATACAGTATTACAGGCATTCTATATAGAAGTACAGATCCTACATATGAAAAGATGTATATTACAGAAACGACAGTACAATGTACATTATATCAAAGTATATATATTACTGTAAATAAAATATATGTGACGGTACAGACAATAACAGTACATGCAGTACATAATGTGTATTACTGTGTATGGAAGTACAGACATATGGATGGCAGATGATAAGGGTGTGACTCAGTGATAGTGCTGACAGTCTCAGTAAGTATTTTTTTTTTTTTTTTTTTGTACTGTATATTAGAAGTAAATTCTCCTACTGATAGAATGGAGGGTGTGGTGAATAAATGGACTCGGCTTTCCTGATTAGTAACTGCAGAATCACTGTCATTTAAAGACACACCTTTTAGAGGAAAAAGAGACAAACCTTTTGGTCATAACACTTATAGTCACCGGAAATAAACCATAACCTTGGCAGTTGTCATACCATGACATTATGATTTATGATTTCCTTCCCACCCTAGATGGAGTTTTGTTGAAGAATATATTATGGTGATTGTGATAACGAATAAAAACAAGGACACGGTTGTTGCTGCTCCCCCTTGTGGGCAATAGGAAACACTACACTGACCTTTTAGAGCAGCCTGCAGTTATTCTTGTTCTCTCTCTCTCTCTCTCTCTCTCAGGGAGGACATGGTCACAGTCATTTCCCAGTGGGTAGCGGTGATATGGAGGACGGAGTGATGGAGAAGCTGCAGAACGGAGAGGCAGGAGGAGCTGTGTCCTTGCCTCGAGTGGATGGAGAGATCAGAGAGGACGACAAAATGCTGAGCGCCGGACAAACGGCGCAGGTGAGGACGCAGGAAGTGAAATGGATGTCTGTCCTCGCTCTTCATGCTTTACTCTTTATTCACCACTTTATTACAAGAGTAACAGAAACTATTATTTTTAAAATATTTTAACAGGCCTTTATTTGCACTAATGCAGCTTCTTTAATGCCTATCACATTTCATGCTTTGACTTTTCATGACACAGTTAATGACCTTTAAAAATATATATTTTTTTAAATCTGAGAATTAAGACTGAAAAGCATGGCAGAATAAAATATAGGGAGAGAATATGCAATTACAATACCAACATTCAAACTGGGGTACATACAATGCTATTAATATTGAGTAGCCCAGTATTCATGATTGATTGCTCGCTGTCTCCCTCTCTCTCACTCGCTGTCTCTCTCTTGCTTGCTGTCTCTCTCTCTTTTGCTCTCTCTCACTTGCATCTCACTTGCTTATACTCTCTCTCTCTCTCTCTGTCTCACTTACTGATACTCTCTGTCTCTGTCTCTCTGCAGGACTCTCAGGGGGGCTGTTACTGGTTGAAGGGTCGAGCGTATTCTGATATCGGCACCCTGGCGTGGATGATCACTCTCAGTGACGGACTCCATAACTTTATAGATGGTTTGGCCATCGGAGCCTCGTTCACTGCCTCTGTGTTCCAGGGTATCAGCACGTCAGTGGCCATTCTGTGTGAGGAGTTTCCCCATGAACTGGGTGAGACAATCTCTCTCTCTCTCTCTCTCTCTCTCTCTCTCTCTCTCTCTCTCTCTCTCTCTCTCTAAGTCTCTGTTGCCCCATCACCACAGTAAACTAACACTGACCTTATAAACCTAAAGCTTTAAATCTGTAAATTTAAACGAGTTTAAACTTCATGACTGTGATGCTCTTTTGAACACTTCCAGTAATGCTTTTTACACACAAACCCTACATTCACTCTAGCAAGCAACAGCGTGACAATCGAGCATTCATAATTTCAACAACAAGCTATATCTGAATAGCGATTTTCTCAATTCTATGCAAATTAGTTATGACGCAGTAACGCAACATATCCAAATGATTGCTTCTGATGATCACTCAAATATTTCCTATAGTGTGTGTGTGTGTGTGTGTGTGTGGTCTGACGTTTCTTTAGTTCCCGACTCACACCTTTATTTTGTACCTTGTGTATAGTTTGACACGTGAAAATAACCACGGTTTTATTTTACGCCATCATATACGTCTTCTCATTAAATATATATAGAATCATTACTAAAAAAATAAAATAAAGCTCGGAAGGAGGTGGCAGAGATTGCTGGTGTCTCAGTTAGCTTGCTTTGCTAATCTGACAACGAAGCTAGTACACGTAACACGTAATTGTTTTATTTATTATTAGTAATTATTTGAGCTGAACGGTTGCTCAAGCCCAGAAGCAACAACATTAGTGGTTGCATCACACCCATAAGAGACAAACTACAAGTGACATGAGTGACAGTTCTTTTTTTTTTTTTTTTCCACTTTCCTCTCTATCTGTTCTTCATCTTCGTAAGACCACAACAGCTCACAAACTCTCTCTCTTCCCGATTGCTCAGGCGACTTTGTGATCCTGCTGAACGCAGGAATGAGCATCCAGCAGGCTCTGTTCTTTAACTTCCTGTCAGCGTGCTGCTGTTATTTGGGAATGGGATTCGGGATACTGGCGGGAAACCAGTTCTCACCGAACTGGATCTTCGCTCTGGCAGGCGGAATGTTCCTCTACATCGCCCTGGCTGACATGGTGAGCGTGTGAAAGTGCCACAACAATCTGAAAACAGTAAAGTGAACACAGGGATTTCTCACATAGCTAATGAATGGACCTGGTGCATTGCTAAAAATATATGCTATGGCTATTATTTGTCTTGTTATATAAAAATAGAAATGTTCGTAGTGATGTAGATGAAGCAGTGAGCACTTTCAGTTCACGAGAAGAAATCTACGTTTTATAGCGTATTGCTCACAGCTTATTTCATTCATTTACACTGAGCTACAAAATGTTTTGAATGTTTTGACCACAACATGTTACATTCTACAAGATAATAATCATAAATAGTTATTTTTATTTTATTTTTAGTCACTCACTAATTTATTAAAATTTTGGATAACCATTAAAGCAGTAGACTATATTTGGGGCACAGGAAACTTTGTGGTGTACAAGTTTGTTTCAAGTGTCAAGTTTGTTTGACACTTGACAAAGCCGATTCAGCTAATGCTAAACTGGAGGCTATAGGCTTTCTTTTTTTTGTTAGCTACATTAGCCTTGTAGCTCCAGAACATTCAGCTGAACTGATCCTTTAAGCATGGTTTAAGCACACAAGCTTTTCACGTCGACACGTCTTTGTGTTTGATCAGTTTCCTGAGATGAATGAAGTGAGTCGTGAGGAAGAGGAAGCTGGAGGAAGCGCAAACCTCGTGACCTTCGCCATCCAGAATGCCGGCCTGCTAACCGGTTTCGGCATCATGCTCCTCCTGACTGTTTACTCAGGACAGATACAGCTCGGATAGTGCCGGACATGACATGCACTCAACTTGACCTTTAATCTTTAACCCCTCCCTCGGATTGAGGATCTGCCCAATGAGAAGTGAGTACAGGACTCGGATTTGAGCTCTGAGCCTGAGATTAACTGTGCAATGTTGGATGAACTCAGAGGAGCTGCTGATAGGCTCAAGGAGGAAAAAGCCTCACTCTGAACCAATCCAGATGCAAAATTACAACTTTAACTGACATACAATATGCATTTGTGATTTTTCCTCCTTTTTCTCTGTATTGTGACATTTTTTTCTTTAGTTTTTGTCCCTTGTTTCCTTGTGCTTGTCTTCACCATGATGGACCGGTTTGAGGAGAACACTTTGATCATCTAATAGTCCACAATGTCTGCTTCAGCGCCATGTTTAGTCAGTTGTCATGTCATTTTTAACACTCCAAGTTTGGTTTCAGTGCTACATTTGAAATCATTTGAAGTTTGCTGACTGTGTTTTAGACTAGCTCAAGTTCCTGGTTTCATTCTCGGCTCCTGCTACAAACAAATACTGATATAATACATAACAGTGCGAATCTCAAACTAGATGACTAGACTGCACATTTTTACTAAAAGGCAAATCCATGTTTTTGTTCTCTGATAAGCATTTATGAACTAAAATCCTCTCAGGAATCCTGTCAGGAGAGCTCCTGTTTGATTTTACTCAAAGAGGCAAGATTTTCTCAGATCCTGTCATCAGCTGATATTAGCCAGCTAGCTAGAAGATGGCATGAAATCCTCTCAGAAATTGTCTCAGGTTAGCTTATATTAACCTGCTCACTAGATGACTAGTTTTAGAAATCCTGACATTAGTTACTATTCTCCTAGATTTAAAATCCTGTCAGGTTAGCTCATGTTAACCTACTTACTAGCTAGCTAGCGTTACCAAATGAACTTTTACTAATACAAGTTTAAATCCGGTCAGAAATCCTGTCAGGTTAGCTCATGTTAGCTAGCTAGCAGATAAACATTCCTGAATATGATTGCAAATCCTCTCAGAAATCCTGTCATTAGTTAATGTTCCCTGTTTAGCTAGCGTTACGATTAAAAATTCTTTCAGAAATTCTGTCAGGGTATTTCATGTTAGCTTGCTAGCTAGCATTAGCAGATAAACATTCCAGAATATGATTGAAAATCCTCTCAGAAATCCCGTCATTAGTTAATGTTCCCTGTTTAGCTAGCGTTACGATTAAAAATCCTCTCAGAAATCCTGTCAGGCTTGCTCATGTTAGCCAGCTAGTTCCACTGAAGGATGATTCAGCACAAAAAACAAACAATCTGTGAAAAGATAGTGGCTGGGATTTGACCCACTTCTCCAAGGTTTCATGGTAGGGTGAAGTCAACAAGAGCGTGTTGTTTTGGAAAGTAGTGAAGTTGTAAGTCACAAAATGTAATAAACCAAAAATATACACTGAATTGTTACTGAACACTTAATATTCCGCCAACTTGTTAATAAATGTATCCTCATGAGCTGTTAGCATCTCGCAGGTCATATAAATAATGTAGGTTTCTCAGCTGGAATTTGGCACATTCTCATGCTAGCATGTAAACATGCTAAACATGCTAATTTAGCCCTTTGCGTTGGCTGCCATTTTTATTCCAAACCGCATGCCAGAGCAACTCAAACAGGACAACACACCACCACCATCATTGTGGATAAAACAAAGTGCAGGCACTATTGTGTGGCAGTGTTTCTTTATTTTGTATTTTTGTCTTATTTGTCAAAGAATCGGAAACTGATGTCTAGTAGACCAAATATACGCCTTTTATTTTACTCTTGCTTCTATACTCTTTCCTTTCTAAGATGTAAAGTTTGTTTGTTTTTGTTTTGTTATATCGCTGTTATATGTCTTTATATGATGTTCTCATCCTGACACGTAGTCTCATATTTATTTAAACTCTGCTGTATGTATTATACACAGGAGCCTGTCTGGGTTCCTTTAATGTAATATGTTAATGCGTAACACTTTACATTAAGGTTCCTTTAACTATTTCCTGTGTTAGATAACATTAGCAAACCATAAATTTGAGCATTATTACAACTTAAATAATGTTAACAAACTTAAGACTTATGTAAATGATTAATAATTAAATGGAAATGTAAAATTAGCACTATAAACCTCCATTAAAACAGGTGTTAATTACCTTGCTGCAATTACTTATAGTGTATTAATACTGATAGTAACACTGATTAATATAAACAATTGTTCCCTCACAAGCATTTTTTTTTTTTCCTCTCAACAAACGCAGCTTGTCATGTTACCAAGAAACCGCAAAAACATTTGTCCAGAAGACTTTCCTGTGTTGGAAAACTTAGTTACATCTTTACCTCTGACTGTAACAACTGTCTGACACTGGAGACTCCTTCCTCATCTCCTCACAGGAAACTTGACAATGGAGCAATTAGACATTTTTTAAATCGTTTTACGTGGAGAGTCCCTGTGAATGAGCGGTTACTATAGAAACGGTAACATATTAGCACAAGAGTATTAATATTAACCTGTGATTTGAATTACAGACGGAACTACAGTCAGAGCTGCTGTTAGAGAAAATTAATCAACACTATCTGACCAATCAGAACAGAGAGTTCAACAGTGCTATGGTATAAATATTAGTTAATTCATTTTACTTTGCTACTTTAACATGACGTAAGATTGATTAATGCTGAGGTTTATGGTTTATTAATGTTAATTAACACATGGAACCTTGATGTAAAGGGAACTTATGGTTCAGGATTGGCATCATGGGGTCATCGGGGGTCACATATTGAAAGTCGAAAGGATTAACAAACATGTTTTTGAGTCTAATTTTAAAGACGCCATTTGAAATCTGTCTTCCAAGTGATTTGAACAACTTGTTGAGACCTACATTTTGTTTAAAAAGGGAATTTGAATGATATCAGCACAAGCATAAACATTATTACATTTCTGTTTGTTCTCTGTTGGTGTTTTAAAGGGAACAGACTCTTTAAGTACACCTCCCATACAGGTCACTCTGCAGGTATCCAGATGTGGTCCTGCTGTGGTTCCTTTCCTCTAGATGGATTGATGAATTATTGTGCAACAGATGAGCTATGGCCAGTAATTGTACACGTACAGTGACCTATATGGTATGTTTTAACTGATAAAATGACCAATCAGTGCAGCTACAATATGGTCACAGCTAATAAACTAGTTACTGCGTGACCATGTTTGAAAATCAGAAAGACCCTGGAAGAAATGTAAAACAGTATTTTGCTTTTGTTATTGTGTATCTTGTTTTTTGTTTTTTTGTTTTTTTCCCCTTCAATTTTGCAGTGCAATGAATTTTGTCTCTGGAACATATTTTGGGTTTTTACTTGCAAGGGAAACTAAGGCCCGTTCTTTGTACGTGGATTAGTGAGTTAACTCGATCGGATTGTTGCGAATTTTACATTTTTATGGGTTTGTTCTACCGAGACAAGTCCATAAGCTCACACCTGCAATTAAACGTAAAGAAGATTAGATAGCACATTTACAAGTGCTTTAAATTGGCTTGGAAAAACATGCACAGTATATTTCATAATCTATCTCACGATTATAAAAACAGTGTCTTGTAACTCTGTTCTTGTCTAAAGAATGCTACTTATAATGTTCATGGATAGATATTTGTTTATTTAAAGTTTTAGCATGGGGGACGTGAGACATCACAACTGCCGTCTCCGCGTAATTATATGACTGTTATACATACACTCTCGGAGATAAAGGTATCTCTACTCTCTGTACTTCTTGTCGCTGGATCGCTACTATTAAGGGTTCGTCTTTTGTTACCTGAAAATGTGAAAGTCGTATACATTTAAAAATATTTTAAGGTATTTAATTGGATACTACTCTTTATGGTAAGAGCAGCGTCAAGGAAAAGTTACTGTTACTTCATTTCTGAGAGTGTATATAGAGAGTTTAAACTGTGTCTGCTTAAATGAATTGTGCTTTTGAATTGTGTGAACAAAATTTCATCATTTCAGTGACTCGAAATAGCAAATACAGTAGCTACATTTGGCACAAACATTATGATTTCCTGACACTCATTTAGTCTCCCATAGCCACTTCATAGTAAACTGTGTATGTCTCACTACACTGTGCTAAAAAATTAAAAAAGAAAAAAAAAAAAACTTTAATGACCTCTCCAGGCTTCTGTACCATTCGCCAATCGTTGACTCGCTATTTACGATTTTGAGTCTCGAGTTATCTGCCCTTTCCAGGCAAACCGGAAATGTGCATTTATCTCAAACAACTCAATCCAGCTAAACTAATCAAATATCCCTTTTGGATTGATCACAATTAGCGAATTTTGCATGTGTCATTTCATCTTGGAATCATAAATCGACGTACAAAGAACAGGGCCCTGATTTGTATTATAAATATTATTGTTATTGTTGTTATTATTATTATTATTATTATTATTATTATTATTATTATTATTCTTTAGAATTGTCATTGGTAGTAGTCTCAGTTATAATGAAATATGCTGCAGTGTATGTCACAAACCTGTTCCTGTTCCCTACATGCTGCACTATTTTCCATTTAGCAGTAATGAAATCCCACAATGCATGGAGGATCGATGATGTAGCTTAGCTGCTGCTCTGAATACCCACGATGCGTTTTGAAAGAGGACGACGCAGTAATAAATACAGAGGTGGATGAATGAGGTTATTGGTGATCTGTAGTGGGTATGAAATATTTATTGTGGGATTAAATAGAAGTGGGTGGAGCCATTTATACATGGCAAAATGTGTCTGGATCTTCAAGCTGGAACATTGTGTTTTATTTTATGTTGGTGAAATTTTGAGTCTGTATATGAACATGGACGAATGTGTTTTTTGTTTGTATTGCTGAAAATGGAGCGAAGGAGGACAAGTGTTAGGTGTGTGTGCGCGTTTGTGTGTCGGCGTCAGATCTCAAGCCAATGTGTATTTAAATGAACAGTTTGGCCGCAAATGAAACGTACAAAATTATCGCCCTTAGCCGAAATGTTTAGTACAAAGCTAAATTGGTAGCTTTTGTTACTTGTTAGCTCCAGTGCAAAAATTAAGAAGCAAAACTGACATGACACATGCTTTGGGAAACTTGTGTGCACTTCATTCGATTTTTTTGGCTGAACTTCTCCTTTAATCATGACTAAGCCATTGTTTCAGCAGCAAGTGTTTGAGAAATGTGTTTATTTGATATCTGTTGTACTCAAGCCATCAATGCAATAGTTTGTGCAATGAATGAAATGACACAATTTCAATGCAAAGAAAAAATGTAAAATGTGTTTTAGGTGATTATAAGCTGAATAAACTGCAGGCAGGTCTGTTAGATTGAAACACTCCTCATACCTCTTGATTAGCAGATAATAACAGCTAATATGCATATTAATTATTTTTAAAGCGTAATATACAACAGTGCTTTGCTTTAGGAGAAAAGTGGCTTTCTCGGCTGAACACTGTAGACTTCCGATTATTTTTAGTTTATTCGGACCTCGTTGTTACTGTAAGGAGTGTCGTGGTGCTCCATTTAGCCCTGAGCGTCCTGACATTAAAGGAGCAGTTTGTAATACTGTTACGGTGAGGTGAAGTGCAATTCCGATAAAAAAAATTTACAAGCCCCAGCTGACCCCACCCCTTTTGTTGAAACTACATTTGCTTCTTAAGGAAAGAGTTTCAATGGAAAGCTTGTATACTGGTGATGGGCGGAGATCATTTCAGGGCCAGAAAGCCTGAAATGAAGAAACTAGCCAGATCCCATTACGCTGCAGTATTGCGACTCAGTTTTTTTCTCAGTTCTCTTTTAGAGTAATATGGTTTGTAGAGGTCTGAAAACAAATTTCAGCATTGCAAACTGCACCTTTAATATTTATGTGAACTTTACCATGAGAATAGTAAACAACATTTAAAACAACTGCATATAGTTACTGTGATCCTTGGAAGAATCTTAGTAAAATAGTAAGAGCTGGACCCTCATAAATGTGTGCAAAGGAATATCTTTTAGTACCTACTGTCAACAAACTTTGTTATTGTGTGTGTTTTTCTTTTTATTGTAATGTATAAATCACCATCTTTGAAAACTTCTGTCTCCGAAATGTCTTGTTTTTTCTGTCCTTGCCTCAGCAAACACACATAAAATATTAATAACGTCATATTATCCACAATTAAGTGTATTTCCTTCCAATAACTATACAAATAACTTTAAATGAGCATTTTGGATTAAAATCAGCCACAACATGTTTACTTCTTTAGTTTTGCACTGGAGTTATTAGGCTAATGAAGCTAACAAGTACAGGAAGCTTATAGCCTCCAGTTTAGCATCAAGCAAATGAAATCTTAGCAGATTCACAAACTTCCTAAGCCATTGCTAGGAAAGTAATTTTTTTTTTTTTTTTTTTTTGATCTTATATAACTTTTGTAATTTAATTGTGCAAAAATAAATAGAAAGAAACTACTGCTTGAATAAAAGATGGCCAGGTCAAGTATTCCATGCAAATTTTAACTCCCATGCAAGGGGCGTGGTTATCCTTAT
>CM075026.1:15846060-15858560 GCA_037576675.1 Pangasius sanitwongsei
ACAGGGACACACAGCGCTCACACAGGGACACACGAGGGAAATGTGAGGGACACACAGCGCTCACACAGGGACACACGAGGGAAATGCGAGGGTCACACAGGGACACACAGCGCTCACATAGGGACACACGAGGGAAATGCGAGGGACACACAGCGCTCACACAGGGACACACAGCGCTCACACAGGGACACACGAGGGAAATGTGAGGGACACACAGCGCTCACACAGGGACACACGAGGGAAATGCGAGGGTCACACAGGGACACACAGCGCTCACATAGGGACACACGAGGGAAATGCGAGGGACACACAGCGCTCACACAGGGACACACAGCGCTCACACAGGGACACACGAGGGAAATGTGAGGGACACACAGCGCTCACACAGGGACACACGGGGTCAGCAGGGACAGAATCAGCGCTGACGTGCCAGAACACAAACCTTTTATAACCTCAAATCACTCTTTATGTCTCTTAAACATTTGTATACATCATAGAAAACCTTATCAGATGTGATACGACTCTCTTATCAGTGTTGTGTTATCACTCCTCAGAGATCACATCACTTTAACCTTTAACCTTTTATCTCTCATATAAACACAACCACATTAAACCGTTGCAGCAGTCAGGAGGTTAGCTCGTACAATAAAGGACATTTACCTCAGATTTATTTTAGAGATCTGCACAATTACAACTATTTAATAATAATAATAATAATAATAATAATAATAATAATAATAATTTATTATTATTATTATTATTATTATTATTTTATGTTTATTTCTCTAACACCTTCCTCACAATCAAGAACATTTTACAATGAAGTATACAAGATGTTTATTTAATATTTAATCAATCTGTAGCCAGGGATCCCTATAACTGAAAAAAAAAAAAAACTAAATTAATTTAAATATCAGTTCATTATTTAAATGTGTAGAGTAATATTTTGGCTATTTATTGGAGTTTTTATTTTTAATTTTACTCGTTTCACTCACAAATCACATTTTTAAATAAATTTTTAAACATTTTTAAATTGTCGTCAGATCCAAGTTGTTGTTATTATTATTAATAATAACATCATCACCATCATTATTAATAATAATAATAATAATAATAATAATAATAATAATAATGTGATTAATTATTTAAAAAATATTATTTGTAAGAGAACCTTTCTAATATTGCTTTGCAGTTTAACTGAAAAAAAAAATTAAACTTTTTGTACTTGTACTATTTGACTAAAGTATTATAAAATTAACTACATTATTATAAAATCAATTCTACTAGTAAAAGAATAAATATTGTTATTATTTTGGTACTGTAAGGATCCTCAGTAGTGCACACTTACACTTAAACGCTTGATTATATTATTGACACTAGCCAGCTAGGTGGTAAGAAACTAATAATACGTTTAAGTAAATTTAGTTTAATTTAGTAATCTTAAGCAAGTCTCAGATTTATTTAATGCATTTACTTTGAGCCTCATCTAAAGCTACTGGCTAAACAGAAGAGGAATGAAGAACTTCTCACTAACTAGCCAGCTGGATTGTAGTAACTAGGTTAAAAGTCTGAGTGTGCCATCAAGAATCTTTTTAATCGTATATTTATTCAAAATGATGTGTTTTTCTCAGTTGACCCTCATTATTCATGTATCTATTTTTTAACATTATACCATACATGTGCTGTAGAATTCTCAAATCTGATTGGTCAGAAGGTGTTGATTAATTTTCTGTAACAGCAGCTCTGACAGTAGTGCAGCTGCACATCAAGGTTTATATTAATGCACTTGCAACTTATCATAAAAAAATCGAACCTTTGTACTTATGTGAATAAAGAATTGTAAAATAAACAGAGCGTTAAGAAAAAGTATAGATATAAATGCTGCTGTTGTTGTGTTACTGTGCTGTAAGGATCCTCAGTAGTGCCCACTTACACACTTCAGCACTTACACACTTCAGCACTTACACACTTCAGCACTTACACACTTTGTCTAAGAGATATTGTGATGACATTGTGGTGACTTTTGACCTCAGCTGAATGTTTTTCCGATCCTCAGTGGTGTCCTGCGGCTGGCTACAGCCGCCCAAGCACGGGCAAAAAGAAGGAACGCTGTATTTGGAGGGGGCTAATGTCAGATTCTCCTGTAACCATGGTTACCGCCTCTACGGCTCACAGGAGCGTGTATGTCTGGAAGACGGACGGTGGTCGGGAGAGGATGCACACTGTGTTTCAGGTGATATAACGCGATGTAACATAATATAATGTTCATTTAATTTTATTTTTTTTATTTATTTATTTACTTCTTCTTCTTCTTCTTCTTCATAATAATAATAATAATAATAATAATAATAATAATAATAATAATATTATTATTATTACATCCTAGTAAGTTTAAACTATATATATGATATTTTTTTATTATTTAAAAAAAAAATAATTTCATTATTATTATATTATGTAACATCCGGTGCTCCTCATTACAGCTTCTGAGTTTGTGTGTTTGTATTTTTTTTTAGCTGTGCAATCAGCCGTTCTTAACCGTACTCCTTTCCCAGTTTGTCCCTGATTATAATTACGACTGCCCCCCCGTGTGTGTGTTTTTGTTCCGACTCTGCTGTACATTACAGTGTAAATCCCAGTCAGCGCTCAGTCTGGGCCGTAGTGTAGAGCGTAATTCACTGACACACACACTGTGTGGCAGTGTTTACACACCCTGAAGGCTGTGTGCTTGGCGTTTCGCAGTGTTTCCTGCTCCCTGTTTGATGGGTAGAAGTTGCTAAAAATGTACATAAACTAAACTGAGTATAATTATTGTATTTGTTTATCACTTCGTTATTCTTTAGTCATTTGATTTTTCATATGACAAAACTAAAAAATAACTGAAAACTATAGACATACAGTGTGTTCAGGAATTATGGTGGAAATAATCAATATTTTTCAATAAACAGAAAACGTGACATGATGATTATTATTTTATTAGGTGCTTTTCTGCCGCAGCATTATTTTAGAATTTAATCGGATGTTTCACCTCGGTTATCATTTGCTGTGGGTCATTTTGATTACTTTTTACCTTGTTTATTGTTTTACATGAGTAAATTTTCTCAATTTGACTTTGTTATTCATTTAACATTGGTAAATATTGGTGCTTTCCCTTTGTTCTGTGTTTTGCCTGCCTAATTTTGGTTACTGTCATTTTGTTGAGTCATATTTCGTTGCTTTGTTTATCGTTTACTCCGGGTAAATTTCGTTGCTTTGATTTTGTTTACTCTGGGGAAGTTTCGTCGCTTTGTTTATTGTTTGGCTTGGTGAAAGTTTGTTGCTTTCATCTCACAGATTGTCATACGTCATGATTGTTACTTCCTTCTTGTTTATCGTTTGAGATAGATCATTTCTGATTTGTTTGCTTAATTAATTTGGGTAGACATTAAATCAAAGTATCTTCAAACTTTTTTAAAGGTTTGTTTTTAATTGCAACTCTGCTGTTTTGCTAGCAGTTTGTTAGGAAACCTATATATCATGATACATATTGTGTATCATAGAAATATCTTAAAATATCGTGATATGATATGATATTTTTTATTTTGCATATTGCCCACCCTTACATACAGCGTGTGTGGGCATTAAGACTTAATTAAACCAGTTCAACATTCGACTCTGTAACCATTCCCTTATTTTACAATGTTGAAGCAACATCCAAATCTAAAGAGAAGTCATTTATCAATACTATATGATCTTTTTTTCATGATTAGAGCGTTGAGCCTGGCTGTATATTTGGTCGTGCCAGAGTGAGGGAGCAGATGATGGTGTGTTATGGTAATAGTTAAGCTTGTTGCCCAACTCCAGGCTTGGGAATGGGAGCCCCATGCTCTGCATATTTTAGAGTTTCCCAGATCGAACACATCTGATTCAACTCAGGTAATTAACGAGACGAGTCTGGCAAGTTAAAGCAGAGAAAATGCAAACGTGCGGGCGTGAGAAACCTCAGTAGTGCCAAGTCAAACAGCTTAATGCATAGCACTTAGCAATACCAAGAACAGCCTAAACACTACGTTTACAGGGAGGCTATACACATGTACGTACAGTACACTGAACTGAGAGTTTATTAGATAGATCTGTGTTAGCGCGTTGTGACTCCTTTGATGTTCAGAGGAAAATTGTTCCATATGGACATTTGTGCGTTGTGCATTTCTTGCACAGTTGGTCTTTCTGCTAACAGCTTTTTCCACTCCATGCCAAAGATGTTTGATAGGACTGACATCTCAGGGCTGTGATCAAGGCTGCTGAAGCAGTGAACCAGCGGGTGATGAAAGATGCAAAATGTTCAGATACACTGCGGTGTTTCAGACAATCCTCAGGGGGTACTAGGGCCCCAATAATTTACTTTTGTCTTGCTCTCATCTTGTTTTAATGCCTCTGCCACTAGGTGGTGGTCAAATGTCTGGAATAGTTTTTCTTCAGGACCTTCCTTTCTGTTTAAAGTATATTTTAGGGTATATGAGGCATACACATGAGTAACATGCAATATTTGTTAGTCCTGTTGCGTTGCTATGTCGTGTCCATTATCATTTAATTGTCACATTTTGTTAGTATTGTTTATTTTCTGGGTAACTTCCACTTGCCATGGGTTGTTTTTTCATCTTGTTTTTCCATTAGATGTTGATCATTTTGTCAATCTTGACATGCCTATACCAAACTGGACGGATCCATGGACTCGGTTACTAGTTTCAAATTCCGACTCTTCTGACAGCATAAGAACTAAGCTTTCAGCTGTCATGGTCCATTAAAAAAACAATGTCTGGCAAGTGGTCTGCTCTGAGATACTGTTCTTCTCTGAGATGTTGAATCTGGATGGAATTTGGATGGATTTTGGATTTTGCCTGCATGGTTTTCAGTGTTCTCCTTTGACCTCTCCCATCCACAAGCTGTTTTGTAGACAGGTTTGCTGGTCACTAGTAGTTATTTCTTTTCTCATCAGTCTTGGTAAAATAAACTGCACTGTTTAAAGTCACTTTAAGGTCAAGATCAGTTGTAAACAGGCATCACTGCTTCTTACCAGATTTTCAACAAAAATCCTGGTGCATTTGTAGAACAAAAATCTCGTTTGGATTCTGTAAGACTTCCTGCCACTGGATCTCAATCCTTGCTTTGCAATCTTTAGAGTACTGCAATCTTTCTACGAGCACTACAAGACCAGTCATTCGAGACTTATCAGAGTTGAAGCTTGTACTTTTTGAAGGGTGGAACCTTTTGGTTAATGTAGGGCTGTAGTCAAGACCGCCATTGTCCAAGTCCAAGACCAGAACTAGCCAAAATCTAAAGAGTAAAGACTGTGTCTTAAGGGAATCGAATCCACATGAAAGTGAGCCCAAAAACCATCAAATTCTTTCTGAAACCAAGCCTTTCCTTCAACTAGCTGGCATCATTCATGCATTGTGCCAATTATTAAGCTGTTTTCTAGAAAAAGGAATTAATTCTTGCTAAACATTGTGCATTCGAGAAGAAAAGACAACATTCTTTTTTACAAACTCTCAGAATGGATCAAGACCATATTTGGCAAGACCTGTGAGACAAATCCAAGTGCAAATGCAAATAAGCCTGAGACAAGTCCAAGTCAATAAAAAAAAACATCTCAAGGCTGGCCTTGAGTCATCAGACAGCTTTATGGCTCTTCCACTACATTTCTTGTCTTTAGCTTGCTCACTTTCTTTCAAACACCACATGACCAAAATGTCCTTGTTGAAATGACACTCTAGTTACATATCTGTCAAAACGTGATAGCCATTTTCAAGGCAACATAGTATTTGCAGCTACCGTCCAGTACACCCATGTATTTACTAAATTCCACCGCCAGCACACCTGGGGCGGCCCTGGGCTTTCTTATTAAGTCGAATCAGATGTGCTGCTGATGGAATTTAACAAATAGCTGATGTGCCTTGACGAGAGGTTCTCCTACAAATGTCTACAGGCTGTTATTCTGATATTACAGTAATCATTTTTTTAATGTCCCAGTTCCTCCGTCTCTATCTCCTCCTGCTCCGGTGATCTGTTTCTTTTCTTTTTTTTTTTTCTTTTTTTGGTGTGCGTTTGTGTTCTTTAACCTCTGAGTTCTTCAGCATCATTAGAGCAGAACTGCACACATACTTCCTCCATGATACACATCTACAGGATGGTTCCATCCCGAATCAGATCTGGAGTTTATCCACCAAACACATGAAGACACTTAGCTGAGACACGGTTCATCGCTCCTGACCTCTGCTGTGTTTTTAGAGGGAAGTGGAGCAAAAAAAAAACATAACTGGAGACCACCTGTGTGTCTCACTATTAACCTGAAATGTTGGGGGGAAAAAAAGTTTGCCATGTTCGTGTGTTTGTTTGTTTGTTTTTTTATATTTGACATAAAATTTATCAAATGCAATATGATACTTAGGATTATAAATATATACACCTATGACTGTTATAGCAAAAAAGAAAGGGTAGAGCTAGGATATAGGGAGCACCAATTTATATAAAATATAGTCATTTGTTTTAATATTCATAACATACTACATCATATTTATCAATATATGTGTATTTATATCAGCATTTGTTATATTTGTATTTTTTTAAATAGCTAAATGATGCTGGAAACTAATGAATGAAATATAAAAATGTATAAAAAAAAAACAGTTATAGTTAAAATGCTGTCAAAATAACATTAAATTTTTTTTATTGTTAATGATTAATATTCCCAGCTATTAAAGTTTGCATAGTGAAAATGATATTTAAGTACCATGCATGTGCATGTGATCTAACAATAAACAGATCTAACAATATATGTATTATTATTATTATTATTATTATTATTATAGAAGATATAAAGAAACAGAGATTATCAGGATTAGAGGATAATTTAAATTATTGAGATTTCAGGTTTGTGTCATTTTTGAATGTATAAAATTGCCAAATAATGCTAAGAGGCCTGAGATTTCATCACTATGATTTCAGTTAGATAAAGTTTTGAATCATGCTGACTTTTGATATGTAAGGAATAAGACACTTGGGGCTGTGCTGTTACAGTAAAATAATCAACAGCGGAGTGGTGTATTGAGGCAGGGTTACTGTTACCACCCCGAAGTTGATTATTTTCCTAAAGCAGTACACTGTAAAAAATAAAAAGTTGAGTTAACTTAAAGAATAAGGCAAGCAGCTGCAAAGCATTTTTAAGTTTACTCAACTTCAGTGGTGGGAGTTGTGCCAAATCATTTTTTAAAGTTCACTAAACTTATTTGATTAAGTTAATTATACCTTCCTCAGTAAGTTCACCTAACGACCAGTCCAACTCAAAGAAACGAGTAAGCACAACTACAGAGCTCCTGAAGTTCAGTCAACTCAAAAAAGCTTTGCAGCTGGTTGGCTTTTTTTTTTTTTTTTTTTTTTTTTTTTTTAAAAAGTTAACTCAACTTTTTATTTTTTACAGTGTATGAAGATCGTTAACTCGCTGTCTTAGCTCATTTGAAAATATAACCACGTGCTATAGAATGAGTTTAATCTTTTAGGAACATATCATTGCACTTTATAATCTAGGTGTACAGTTTATTTAGCTTAATTCAATAATCACGTTAAAAGAAAACTTACCTCGACCAGACGACAAAATCCACTCCCTTCGTCAGCGTGATTGGAGAGGGAAACCCCGTGCAAGTTACTGGGACGACAGACCGCGCATGCGCGATAACAGAAAGTTAAACGGTCGACCTTAGAAATCAAAATATTACTTTTTCTCAACTTAATTGTTTATATTCAGTGGACAGAGTAGTAATCAACATGCAGTTAAATAGTTTTTATAAGTAAACTCAACACTGTGCTCAAAAATTTGTCCACTTGACTTACAGTTTTAAACTGAGCTAACGATTTGCAAGTTGGATTTTTTACAGTGCATGTTCCAACGTGTTTTATTCCTCTTACACCACAGCAACTGTATTAATGAATGGCATGTTATACATTTTATCCATTTATAGTTACATTTAATGTTGGAAACAAGTTAGTTTGTGTTCTAACATGCGTTATAGCAGCTATAAACATGGTCATTCCCTCACCAGCCTCTTTTTTTTTTTCTCTCTCTGGAAGTTAATAATACAGAAAGACACAGTTTATGTTACAGAGAAACCGGAAAGCGTAAACTCCTGAAGCTGAAATATAAACCATGAAACCGATTTACTGTTATAATGCACTGACACCGGGGACTCCTTCCATAAATGTTAAACAAACATCTCTTTACAGAAAGCATAACCATTTCTACAATTATACATTTTTAATTTGTTAACTTATTTATTAAGCTTAAATAGTGTGGAGTTTTCACTTAAGTTCCTGTACAAGTTATTACTATAGAAATCAACACCTTCTGGCCAATCAGATTCGAGAATTCAACAATGCTGTCTTATAATTAGGAAATATCTTACTATATTAATGAATATGCATTTAGGTTTATAATTATTTGTGATATGTAAATAATAATTATATTTATGAAATTTAGGGATTAGATGAGGTATCATGTTGTCTAAATAACGTTTTGCATATTTTCTTTTTATGTTTGTAAACGAGATTATGAAGTTGATATGGAGCCGTTAGCGTTACGGTGGTGACCCAGTGGAATTTTTTTTTTCTCCCTTATTGATGTGACTTAAAAGCAAAACTTTTGGCGCACACTCCCTTTGTTTCCCTCTGATGACTTTTCCTCTTTTCCTGTCCTCCTTTTGTCTCCTTTCTCTCAGCGTCAGTGATGAGTGAACCCGAGCTTCTCTTCTGTAGGCGTTTAATGATTAAAGTTCTGATTCGAAGAAAGGTGAAGTCGATCTTAGGGATTTAAGGATTTAGAGACGGATTTATCAAAAAGGACACTAACAGGTGGAAGACAACTCACCGTGTCTCCCTCTGTCTCTCTTCGTCTTTCTTATCTTCTTTGTTGTCTTTTTTTTCCCTTAGTGATGAAGAAAAATCCTTCAAATCCTATAATGCCACATATAATTATATAGCGATGTCATCTCCTTACACACACTGATGTGGCGACTTTTTTGTTTTGTGAAAGCCCCAACAAAACATTGGAGACATGAACAAAAAAAACAAGTTCATTTTAATTATTTAATATTCATAAAAAATATACATATTTAGCAAAAAAGGAAGGAACAAGGAAAAAGCATGAATGATGTTATATCGTTGTTAAAACTTCTTCACGGTACTTAGAAAAGTGTATCAGGATGTTTACTATATCGTATCAGCATTGTTTCACTAGAAGACAACAAATTAAAGAACAGTGTATGCAGAAGTCACAATGATGATCTGGGATGAAAGAAAACTAAAATGTACAGTCAGTTATTAAAGGTTAAATGGAACATATAAAAGAATTAAAAATGAACAATGCTAAAATAAAACCTAAAGTAAAATAATAAAATAGAACACTTCAATTCAGTGACTAATTAATATCAGACTATGAGGCTGTAATGTGTTTTTATATGTTTCTATATCTTGTTTTTTTCTTCATAATGTTTTTCCTCATTTAAAGAAATACATACCATCGTTAATCCGCCTCCTGAAAGATGCAGGTGGTTGTTTGTACAGTAGCTGGTATCAGCCCTCAGGCCAATACAGAAGTAAAGGTGCTGTCATTATGGCTGTTTTTCTTTTAGCAAAGCGATATCTGGCGAAAATGCCAAATATGGTACGAACAGGACCTGGTGCTCCAGGCGTTTAAAACTTGGTAGTGTTACGTATTGAATTGAGTCGTTTCAGAAAGTAGTAAGATGTGTATGAGAAGAAAATGTGCAATAAATCTGCAGCTTGGTCTAAAATACCACATGGTGATTACAAATACAGCTAGTTTTCCAGAAGTAGGGTTTGTATATTAAGCAATTTAGCTTGAATGCGAAGTGGGAGGAGCTAAGTGGTTCTTGAGGCTTTTTTTCATGAGATGACAGAGACTTTCGGTTCATGAGATATGGGCCAAGAAATAAACCCTGTGCCGTAGCGCCACCATTGGGCTGATCAGGCTCGTCTCGCTTGTCTGAGTACTAACTATTGAGCAAGTTTCATGTCTCTAAGATTTACAGTAGATTTGTCCTGCACAAGTCAGTTTATGGAGAAGAAGAAGAAGAAGAAAAAGAAGTAGAAAATCCCAAACAAAAAACAGTAGGGTTCAAGCACCTTTGGAGCTCGGACCCCTAAGTATATGAATATTTACTAAGTAAGGAATAAAATATATGGAGGTGTGCCATTATAGGAAATTAATCAACGATGGGATGGTGTGATGAAACAGAGTTGCCTTTACCCTGAAGTTGATTATTTTCCAATAACGGCAGGTCTCAAAGTGTTTTATTCCTCTTATACCAAAGCAATAACTTGCTTTAAGTAAATTTACCAATGATTGCAATTTTTATATATTATTATAACACTAAATATACTTTTTATCTGTTTATAGCTGCATTTAATGTTGTGAAACATCTCTGACAAAACTTACTGCGTATTATCTCGTATGTTTTAGCAGCTATGAACATTCGTTCCCTCACCAGACTCTCTTTTTTTCTCTTTTTTGAAGTTATTAAGACAAAAAAAAAACCCCACAGCTTGTCACGTTACTGAGAAATCGAGAAAACCCTCTGACTGTTACAAAGCGCTGACACTGGAGACTCCTTCCATAAATGTTCAGTAAACATCTCCTTACAGAAAACTCCACCATATCAATTATCATAACAGTCTTTTTTCAGTTAGATTATATAGGTCTTCTGCCATACAAGTGAATGAGTTCTTTAATAAATAAATATATTTTAATTGTTGTGGTATAAGAGGAATAAAACACTTTGGGACATGCTGTTGTTGGAAAATAATACATTTTGGTGTGTGAACAGTATCTCTGCTTCATCACACCACCTCATTGTTGATTATTTTTCTATAACAGCATGGCGCTGAGTGTTTTATTTCTAACTTAATGTTCTACCTTTCTTCCCTAGTCACTCTGTAAGCCACTGTTGTTTAGTGTTTATCCTAGTGTTTTGTTCTACTTCTGTGTTCGTAATCTGTAATCTGTTTGAACACTTTCTCTTCTCTTTGTACTGTAAATAAATCTTCATAAACACGGGTCGTAACCAGGGCGGAGAGGTAGATTATTGCAGCAGGATATGGGCTCTTAGCCTCTTTATCTCTCTCTCTTTCTCCGAAGCCCGTATCCATCAGTGTTTAGGGTGATGAAGCTGCTGCTCCAGAACACTTTCCCGCATTAGCGTGTCACGCGCATGCATTCCTCCACGGTGAGAGGGGAAGAGAGGGAAAGCTGAGGGTCAGATGAAGGCATGAGGGAGAAAGAGAGAGTATGGATGACAGAGAAAGGGAATGGGGCAGTGACACTGTGTGTGTGTTTCAACCGGTGCCTTATATGCACCATTTAATTCGTTTTGAAAACGTTTGACATCACGCCTCACATACTCGAGAACAAAAGATCACTCTAACAAGGTGGGCGTGTGGTTTAAACCTAACATTAGCTAACTGCTATTAAGCTTGAGTTAGCATAATGCGCATATATATATGTGTATGTGTGTGTCTGTGTGTGTGTGTGTGTGTGTGTGTGTATGTGTGTGTGTATATATATATATATATATATATATATATATATATATACACACACACACACACATTATAAATTATAAAATATGTTACATGAGGTGTAATTTTCCAGTTGTAGATTATGCATAGATTTTTATTTATTTCATACATAACTTTTCACATAATTCGTATAGATAATTACATTTTTTTAAAATACATAATATGCTTTTACTATATTTTTTTCTGTCATCACTGCAATTTTTTTATTCCTGAATGTCTAATGAAGGTATTTCAATGATTATTTTATTCTAATAATCATTTCTCTGTTTTATTGTTGAGTCTGCCTCTCCCACTCTTAATATTAATATTCACTAGTTGACACACACACACACACACACACACACAGTTTAGTTAATGTTAAACACATCTGATTCAGATCTGTTATTCCTGGACCAGACGTTCCTGACCTCACATTCGGTTCACATCAGGACAGAAGTCATGTTTGTTTGCTATTCTTTTTTGTTGTTGTTGTTGTAGATGACATTTTGGGAATTGTGTTGGGCAGCATCGGTGCGGTCCTCACCCTGGTCGTCATGGTGATCGCAATCGTCCTCTACACTCGTAAACAGAAGAGGTGAGCTCATACAGTTTTTTGGTCTAGTACTTCAGTGTGAGATTGTGTTTGTGAATATGCCTAATACATGTGACTGTATGTGACTGAATTTGTGTTATAATCACACACTAATTCACCAATTTCACTAAAGTTCATATAAATGAATTGTGTGGGTTTCCTCCGGAGTTCTCCAGTTTCCTCCCAACTCCCAGACATATGCTAGGAGGTGTATAGGCTACTCTAAATTGGGTCTAGGTATAAGTGTGTGAGAGAGTGTGTGTGTGTGAGAGAGTGTGTGTGAGTGAGAGAGTGTGTGTGAGTG
>CM075026.1:15861060-15888393 GCA_037576675.1 Pangasius sanitwongsei
AGTGCACACACACACACACTCAGAGCAATATTTCATGTCATGGATTTGGCTATGATGCTGTAATAATACGTGTGGAAGCCATTTTGTTACATTAAATCAAATTTGCAGTCATGTTTAATGTGATAAAATGATATTGCATTAATGTAATAATTACAACTGGGATTATTCATGCAGCAATATATATATATATATATATTGGTGATATTCTAGACTCCTGTTCATATCAGTACCATCTCTTCAGTCATATATCATCGTATTAGCCTTTTTTTTTCTTCTATTTTTGCTGTATACAGTAGTGCACTGTGGTAATGAACAAAATTCAGACACAAAGGTAGTCACAGGTAGTCTACAGAGGTAGACACAAAGACTGAATGATATAATCGTTTGTGATGTATGTACGCATAATCAAGCCTGACTGAAAAATGAGTCATAGTACGGAAAATATCTTGTCATCCTTGAAAGCAAAAGATTAGCGGGTCCTTCTTTTATACTGTGTAATTAGATTGTCACAAGACTCACAAGACTTACTAAAAGTCTTTGATACCAAAAAGTCTTTTATATCTACTTTTATTTATCCATTTTTTGAAGAAAAGTAAACTGAAGTACTGTAAGAAGAGTAGATGTAGTTGGCTACTTTCCTCCCCTGTATATTGAAGATAATGCCACACATCCTGACACAAGCAATTAGAAAGAAAAATCTTCCTTTACTTAGACAAGCCAAAACAAAAAGACGTTAATACACGTGTTTAATAACATCTTAACTACTGTAATCTTTCTTTAGTAGTGTATACATCCTGGGTAGTTACAGTATAGAGAAATGTATAGTTTATGTGTAATTACATGTGTATTAGAGACATTTAGTATACAGTTAAAATGATTAGTGTATAATACTGGCTAGCACTGTTGCCTCAGGTTGGGGGTTCGATTCCTGTCTCCACCCTGTGTGCGTAGAGTGTGCATGTTCTCCCCGTGCTTCAGGGGTTTCCTCTGGGTACTCCGGTTTCCTCCCCTAGTCCAGAGACACATGTTGTAGGCTGATTGTCATCTCTAAATTGTCCGTAGTGTGTGAGTGTGTGTGTGTGTGATTGTGCCCTGTGATGAGTTGGCACCCCATCCAGGGTGTCCCCCGCCTTGTGCCCCGAGTCCCCTGGGATAGCCTCCAGGCTCCCCGTGACCCTGTGTAGGATAAGCGGTACAGAAAATGGATGGATAGACATCCTAAATTCCTCTGGTTTCATTTTGAAGTATCTAAATGAACCCTGTATATTTCGTTATGCTTACAGTTATTGTGTGTGTGTATGTGTGGGTGTGTGTAAAAATGTCTTGTGTAAATGTATTATGTCTGATAGGCGTGAACATGTGTGTAAGTGTAGATACAGAACTATACGCTTACACTTACTGTCTGTGTGTGCACGTGTGTGTGCATGTCATGCCTTTCTTATCCCAGACGCCCTGGTACTTTCCAGGTATTGAATTTCCCAGCATGCCTTAGCAAGCCCAAGTCCCACTTACCACAATTGAGTAAAGTCATTAACTCATGGGCACACGCGCACGCACACACACACACTTGTACACTCACTGCTGACGCTACCCTTTTGCGAAGGCTATGTGGTGAAATATAAAGGACGACGTGTAGGGACGATGTGTAGGGACAGCTACAACAACCAGAAATACAGTTGCGTTGAAAGTGTAGTCATGGAAACCATTAGTGACAACTCAAACACGACGATGGAGTGAAGTGTATGACTATTTGTACTAAATACCAATTTAGAAAATCAAGCACCAAGTTGCTTCCCGCATTGAAACGTTACCATAAGCTTAGCGGTAATGTCAGGAGCAGGTGATGTAGCTTTTTAAAATGGCCAGGTTAATTAAATTGTTCTGAATTCGTTAAAAAGAAGCACATTAATTATCTAGAGTAAGTCTAATTCTGTTTCCCTACACAGTAAAAATGTGCTTGAAATGGGGTTTTTGCTGTAGTACACTGAGAGGCTACAGAAACAGGAATCAGCACGTTTAAGTAGCTATATGAAAGTTACATGCAACAAGATCATAAATTTAAGAATCACAAATCTGTACTCATTTTCATAAATCTGCAGCAGTAATGACAGTCATCGCTGTACAACCACAACGTTCTAATTTATGGATAATTTATGTGAACCACGTTGCCCAGGCTGAAGCCTAGTTTATGTATATACAGTGCCTTGCATAAGTATTAGCCCCGCTGGTACTTTGCCACAAGGGTAACTCTGAAGGAGCTGGGGAAATCCACAGCTAAAATGGAAGAATGTTCAGATGTTCACAGGACAACCATCACCTGGACACTCCACAAATCAGGCTTTTATGGAAGAATGGCAATCCAGAAGGCATGTTGGAGAGACTCAGCAAACATGTACAAAAATATTCTCTGGTCTTATGAGACCAAAATTTACATTTTTCGGTCTCTGTACAAAGAGCTACATTTGGCATCACTTATCACCCTGAGAACACCATCACTACGGTGAAACATGGTGGTGGTAGCATCGTAGCAACAGCATTACCCATGGCCTCTTGGTTTCCTCCATGAGCTTTTGTTGCAAGGTCTTTTCTAGGCAGAGTTGCAGTTGTGACATAATTTGTCTATATTTTAATAACTGATTTAATGGTGCTCAGAAGGGTGTTCATACAGTAGTTTGCAATATTATTTCATAGACAAACCCTGATTTTTCCAGAACATTCTTCTGGACTTGAACTGATAGCACTGTGGTCTTCATGGTTAGGTTTTCTAACAAACTTTGGGTTCTTCCAAGGACAGGTTTATTTATTTTGTATTTATTTTAGCCTGATTTACCGCTACAAAATATGGAACAGTTCGAAGGGGGTGAATACTTACACAAGGTACGCTGATCCTGTTGAGAGCACGCTGATGAGCATTATCCCTGCAGCATGGAACAAAAAGAGCAACTAGAATTGGTCCTGCAGGTGAAAGGTGCCATTGTTCATGAGTTATGAAACACTAATAACACTTATTTATTATCATTTAAGAATCCATTGTTTCCAGTCAAGACAAATCTCTGCTGAAAGAGAGCTTGTTATCCACGCTGGAGTTTTTCGATGCAGTAATCCACATCAGCATAATTCAGACCAGTTTTGTGTTATGTGATCCACTTTTCCGTTGTGTGTTTTTTGTTATGGGAGGCTGATTAAGGGCGAGTCTGGTTTCAATACGTTTCGGTCAGTTGGAGATCAGTTTTAGGTCAGCGATTATAAAAGTTAAAGCCACAATCCGGATGATTTCAGTGCCGGTTATTTTTATTTTGCGGTTTTGATGTTAGCATGACATCTATCATATTTGTCATACTGGAAATGGGTATCAGAATATCAGAATCGACTTTAAACTCACATCTTTATTGTATTACAGAAAAAATGTATCTTGTACATTTGCCCTGCTTTCCATGATGAGATGATGAGGTGCATGTTTTCATTGTGTTTGTGTTTACTGTAAGAGGCTGAATATTTTTGGTCAGCTGTAGATCAGCATTCGTTAAAGTTAAAGCTGCAATCTAAACAGGTTAAGTTTAGCACCCTGAAAGGGTTCTTTAGTTTGTGTCTGTGAAGGAACCCTTATATGTTCTATGCAGAACCCTAAAGCAGAGTGTTTCTCTTTCAGAAATGTTTCATTAATCATCCAAAGAACCCTTTTATTTAAAGTGCATTCTTACAGTGATCATTTATTTTAGAAATCGGCAGTCTGTCTATCAGTCAATCAGTCTGTGTGCCTGTGTACTTACCTTCCTGTCTACCTGTCTGTCTATCCACCAACCTGCTTACCTTCCTACATATCTGCCTACCTGTCTATTTATCTGTCTATCTACCAGTGTCCCCACTTGTCTACCTACATGTCTATCTACCTGTTTACCAGTTTACCCAATTATTTACCTGTCTTCCTAACTATTTATCTGCTTACAAGTCGGTCTTCCAGTCTTCCTGGTACCTGTTTACCAACCTACCTTCCTAGCTGTCTATTTTTTCCCAGCTATCTACCTACCTGTCAACTCACCTATCTCCCTACATACCCACCCATCTCTCTCCCTACCTAACTACATGTCTACCCACCTGTCTCCCTACATACCTACCTGTCTACTCATCTGTCTCTCTACCTAACTACATGTCTACCCACCTGTCTCCCTACATACCTACCTGTCTACTCATCTGTCTCTCTACCTACGTGCCTGTCTACACAACTGTTTCCCTACATACCCACCCATCTGTCTACCTTCCTACCAACCTCCTGTCTTCTCACCTGTCCCTACCTACCTACATGCCTTCCCACCTGTCTACCCACCTATCCATATACCTACCTTTGTCTGTCTATAATTTTATTTACCTATATAGACTTACATTTATTTACTATATCCATAAATCTGTAAATGTCCTTCTAGGTGTCTGTCCATTATGGATTTATATGTGTGTGTGTGTGTGTCTGTCTGTCTGTCTGTCTATGTCTTGATGTTTAGGAGTGGAGGTTTAGAGGATAATCAGTGATGTTTTTACATTATTTCTGAATTATTTTTTAAAGACCTGATGTCACAAAAATTCTCTCTGTGTTTGATGATGAGAATTGAGTTTTGTGTTTGTGTTTCTTTCACAGAGAAAGAATAAAGGAGAGAGAAAACAAGGCAGTTTATCAACACAATGCCGACAATCTGTGAAACTCCTCAGCTGCTGCGCTAACACTCCGTATACTGTGAGATTTTACTGTGCCTTTTAAATGCAACAGTGCACTAAACATGATGTAAAGCTTCCTTTTTCAATTTAAACAGCCATGTGTTTAAATTGTGTTGGTTTTAATTAAACCTGTTGTGTTGTGATTAGTTTTTTCCATGGTGCTAATATCGTAGCAATGCCCTCTCCCACCAGGGCTAACCTCACTCACGACTGAACCTTTGTGCATTATTCATAGTCTAGTATTGTGTCTGAAGGATATAAATACATTAATTGTATGAAAGAATAATCAGGGATGGACAGAATACTTTCAGGAAGTACAGAATACACTGTCCTGAACTTATTTAGTAATGTATTCTGACGTTTAAATACATAAACGATTGCTGAATTACGTTTGGAAGTGACATCAGCATTTATATCGGGAAAGTTCCTCATATTCAGAATCAGGTTCTGCACATGCTCAAGTTGATTTAAAGCTCTGGTGTGGCTCCGGATTTTCATTTTAATCAAGCATGAGCCGCACCGTGGCTTTTCAATCGAATATCAGATGTGACTCCTGCTTGGTTGGAATTGAATTAGATATAACTAAAGAAGTGAAGAAAATATTTTAAAATTCTTTTTAAAAAGAAGTTTTAAATAAATTACTCAGGTTTAGTTCATAGTTTTGGTCTCTGTACATATCTGTCAGAAATGTGGTGTGTCAGAAATGTTTTTATTGGCCAATAGATGAGATGATTAAAGTCTTCTGAATTGTTTTATTTCAATTCATCACTTTGAGAAATAAAATCTGAATGGCAAAAGACAGTATTTTAAAATTGAATGTCTGAACATCACAGTTTTCTCTGAATGTAGAGAACATATGGGCTAAGTATTTACAATAAATGAAGATGATGTAGTGAGTGTGTGTTCCAGTGTATTACAATAATAATGTGTACGACACAATGGTGCTGCCATCTCGGGTAAGTATTTAGTACAGTAGTGGTTTGGGATGCAGAATTTCTTTGGGAATTTGGGATATATCGGGAAAAATGTTGTTGCCTTTCGGTCGGTACGAACATGCAGATTGGGAGTGATGTTAATGAAAAATGAAATAATCTTTTTTGAAAAATATTATAAAATACCTGAATTTGTTGAATAATGGCAGGATGAAATAAAAACAGATTTAGATGTGAGTGGATTTGTGGATCTGTGGATCTGCGGTGTTTAAATGCACTGCCTTGGAGGGAGAAAGGAGATACAGAATGACGTGTGTGTGTGTGTGTGTTTATGCGGGTGTGTGTGCGTGTGTGTATGCGGGTGTGTATGTGTGCGTGTGTGAGAGTTCTGCTGTAATTATAATGGTCTGGACTGCTGGACATTTAAATTGTGTGGCAGAGAAACAGGAGCGAAAGAAAGGCAAAGGAAAATGAGAAGAGGTGAAATGAGTCTGAACAGAGGATACGTAATAAAAAGGAACGATTCAGCGGAGGAGAGAGAGAGATAAAGAACGATGAAAAGAAATACAGACAGAAAAAAGAAAAGAGAATGAGAAGGATACTAGTGCTATAGAGTCCTGTTTCTAGTGAGAGAGTGAAGCTAAATAAAATAAGAGAGAAAATTAAAAGAGGAGGAAGAGAAAAAAGAGCAAGAGGACGAAAGAATAAGAGGGAGAAAGAGAGAGACTGACAAAAGGTAATACTGGGGTTCTAGGAAGAAAATGACATGAGAAAAATCAAGGAAAAAAGACAAATGAAAAAATGAAGAAGGAGAAAGACATAATACAAGGGGAAAAATGATAAAAATGAAAAGAATGAAAGAGAAAAAGCTACTCACAGGAGAAAGAAAGAAACTGAGGAGAGATGGCCAGAAGAAAGATGGAGAAAGAAAAGACAGAGAAAGACAGAAAGAAATATAGAGATAGAGGAAGGAAAAAGTGAGAAAGAAAAACAGGTTGAGGGAGAAGGGAGAGAGCTTCTGAGGGAACAGTGAAATAAAGATGGAAGAAGAACATGATTGAGGAATAGAGAGAAACAGACAAAGGGAAAATAAATTAGAGGAGAAGGAAGGGAGGAGATGCAGAGACAGGGAAGACAGATAAAAGAATGAGGAAAAGAAAGATAGATTCTAGATAGGGACAGGAAAAAAGAGACAGAAGGAGAAAAATAAAGATGAGACTGAGAGATAGAAGAGAGATGGAGGAAAATAACGAGAAAAGATGGACAAATAAGAAAAGGAGGGAAATACGAAGAGACTAAAAAGAAAGAAAATGGGTTGGAAAGAGGGAAAGAGAGGAGAAACAGTGAGAAAGAGGAGAATTGGAATGAGAGAAGGAAAGATAGGGACTGTGGAGAGAAAGAAAAGAAAGAACAAGAAGGGGGGGATACAGAGATGAAAAGAGGAGGGGAAAGAAAAGGAGAGAAGAAGAAGGAAGGTGTGGTAAAGACAGGAGAGAAAGAAAAAGAGAATATGGATTGGCTGAGATGAGAGATAGAAAGAGTGAGGAAGATGCACAGAGGAATAAAAAATGAGGAGAGAAAGAAGGAAGGAGGGAGGGTGAAAAGAGAGAGAGAGAGAGCAGGGTGAAGTGGGTTTACTGCTGCCAGCTGTGCAATCTTGTATCTATTAGCAAAGCAAAAACACAGCGTGTGTGTGTGTGTGTGTGTGTGTGTGTGTGTGTGTGTGAGTGACAGAGTGAATTCCCGCTCCCAGATGTTCCTCGTGTTTTTTATCGTCCTGACGCTCCATTAGTGCGCTGAGATGGAGGAGTGTGTGTGTACATAAGATTAGCCAACCTTTCATCTGCTGTTTTAACGCAAGTCCTGATGTCTTCAAGTGTGTGTGTGTGTGTGTGTGTAAGTGAGTGTGTGTTTGGATCTAAAGCAGAGAGCAGATCAGCGAGCTGAGTCCAGCTTTATGCTGAGTGAGGGATGAAGGAGGAGTGTTTCATCTCTCTGTGTGAGCGATCTGAGCGGCTCAGCTGTAATTAGCGCCGCTGTTTCGGCCTGCAGAGGGAAAATTCCCCCTCACGCGCTCGTTTACCTGCTCGAACCAGCAGATTAAACACACAGAGCGATGCAGGTCGGTGTGTTAGAGCCCGGCGCCTGTGTCTCACCTGTCCAGGTGTTGAGCATTCTAAAATTCGGGAGGTTAATCACATCCATAGATCCCTAAACTCTATTTTTAATAGAAAATGATATTCATTTGAATCAATCTGTGGTTGAAATTCATCGCTAACTCTCAGGTCTGGGACGAACCCTTCATTTTTTGACTGAAATATTTTGATCAAATAAGCCAGGATGAAAGAAAGATGAAGTCTAAAAGAGTCAAAAAGAAGGAAGAATAAAACAGAAACCTATCAACACAAATTAAAGACGATTAGATGCATCCAAAATATGATATGGATGTCAAATAACAGAATGCAGACATGAGTGTGTGTCTGTTCATTAGGTAAATGTAATGAAACCTTCTCACAGGGTAAATGTTGTTAGCATCGGAGGTACAAACATTCGGCAAATCTCAAATATAAAACCATCCTTTATGGCAGTAATATTAACTCCTAATAATTTGGAGAAAGTGGCTTTTACCGAGGCATAATTCTAATACATTTCTAATTATTAATTAGAAATTTTTATTAAGTAAATGGTATAATTTGATCTCCAAATAGTGGTAACAGACTTTTGCAGATTTAATACCTGCCCTTCAGTTGTACTAAGTTGTGGAGGCAGTCACTTTCCGAAGGTGCTATATTAATCACGCATGCTATTTTACTCACGTGTTAGGGTGATATTATGCCAGTCGTAGCGTGTTCATCGTGTATGATTTATTTTACTGGTTTAGTAAATATAATGTGCAGGAATCTGTACTGATGTTTTATTATCTCTCTGTGCCAATTAGAATTATCACAAATTTTGAATACAAAAAAGAATAAAAAAATTTTTAAAAATGGTAGAAACCACCAAAAAGCAAAATGGAAGAGAGATTCAGTGACAAACACACAGCAAGATAAACTAAATAACTAAGATTTTAGTCCATCAAGTAACCTAAAATAAAAGCAGCAATAGCAGGAGAAGAATGGTCATCAAAACAAATGGTGCTCATCCCCGAGTCTCAGCCTCAGACGTTCTACCCATTGCTGATGGTTTTGGACACTTTGCTTCATCTGGGTCACTCTTTGCACTTTAAGGATCCTGTCTTTCTACTCAGGTTGTACTTTGAACCAATTCTGAAACAGAAACCCCTTTGCTGTAGGGTTCTACATTAATGATTCCCTGAAGAACACTTTTTCTAAGAGTGTAACTAAAAAGCTGATAGAATATAACACTTTCATTGGAGCATTTAACCGAAGTGGCTTTGAAGCCTGATAACCTACAGACCGTCATTCTAGATTAGTAAAGTTTGTTTTACCTCACAATGTGATTGTCCAGACCAGATCTGTCTATAATTCAGTACAAAATACAAGTATTAATGCTATTGTGGCTATTCTGTTGAGTTCTGAGGTGTGTTTATGTGCGCTTAATGATTCTTAACATGCGGGTTTTGCTTCTCTTGACCAAGGCAGCAGCTGAGAGCCATAGCAAAGTTTCTTTTGCTTTTAATTTTGGTGGGAAATGGTGGAAGCTATTAACCAGCTCAACCGAAATGAATGAGAGAGGATATAAATTGGTTGCAGGTTGGTGGAAAACACGACTTCTATAAACACAAAAGTGGAACTGACCTGTCTAATTCAGGAAATTAAGTTATGAAACATTTTTGTCCTGAAATGAGCTGAGAGAGAGAGAGAGAGAGGAGAAAGAAAACTGAGCATTTTATCATGTTTCTGTGGAAGAAAGCCCCCCCCAGCTTAGTGTGTTGACCTTTCAGAAAGTTGTCCACGGTTATTAAAAGTGTAGCTCAGTGAAAAAAAAATCCTTCTTTACCAGCCACTAAAGCCAAGAGATACTAGCTAGTCACCGTTTCACTCTTGACTAATAACAGCTGAAGAACTGTAAACCTGTCTACAATTAAAACATGATGGACGTCTTATGTCCATCACTCACCTACTTAATATTGTTTATGCTATCAGTGTCTGCTTTACGTAAGGAATAAAACACGCCAGAACGCTGTTAAAAGAAAATATTTAAAGACGGCCTTGTGTGAAACAGAGTTACTGTTATCACCCGAGAATCATGCTTTTTAACCATTTATAGTTACATTTAATGTTGTGGAACATACATGAAATAAGTTAGTTCCTGTTCTCATTTATGTTATAACCGCTATAACAAGTAGTTCCCTCACCAGCCTTTTTTTCTCTCTCTCTTGAAGTCAGTATGACAAAAGAAAATGCAGCTTGTCGTGTCGCAGAGAAAGCCCAACATGACTCCTTCCTGTGGCAGAAAAGTTACTGACACTGGAGACTCCTTCCATAAATGTTAAATAAAGGCTTCTTTCTTTATAGAAAAATGATTATTTTTTGATGACATTTTTCTTTGTTAAATAACAGCAGGTTTTTTAAAATCAATTTAGTCTTAGATTATGTAGAGATTATGTAAACCTATGATTTGAAGCCAGCTATAGAAAATTAATCAACATCTTTTGACCAATCAGATTTGAGCACCAGTTATGTAACTCACTCGCTTAGTTTCTTAGCTGTAGATCATAAGATAGATCACTGTCTGTCTTCACTTATAAGAAAAAAAAGATGGCTGCCTCCATAACGTTTCAGCGTTCAGCTAGACAGTGAAGTTTTGTTCATGTTTATAGATGACGGTAAGACACACCGTGTCCTAAACCACATCTGCAAGTCTGTGTGATCACTGTAGAACTGGATAATCTGTTCATACTGGATTAAAAAAATAGATTGGTTATGAATGTGGACCGATTGTCCAGTTCTTCAGTTATATCACACAAAACCCAATGGAAATGGCCCCAAATCCTCAAACATGTCATTAAAAATGGTTTTCAGTTTTGACCAAAACTGTGTAAACTGTGCAAGGGTAAGCTGTGCTTCTTCAGATTATGATAGAAACATTTTCCTTCACATTCCTTTTTGAGGATTTTAAAAATGCTGGGATATTTTGTTTTATTAAAGGCAACAAAGCTTAGACAACGTGGAAATTCAAAATCTCTGAATTCACCCTTTCTGAAAATTCGCGTGTGTTTGTGCTCACTTCATGGCTCCTCAAGCCAAAATCGATTTCAGACCTGCTCCAGCTGTTTGCTTTTCATTTTATTCTTTAAACAGAAAAACCTGAAGCTCCATCACACACACACACACACACACACTTGTTCGAGCACTGAACTGTATCTCTTTCTCTCTCTTTCTCTCTCTCTCTCTCTCTATCTCTTGAGTTTTTCCACATTTCTTAATGCTAACTGTGCTTGAACTTGACATGTGATCTCTGGCTTCTTAATTCAATTAAGGCCTTATCTTATTCCTGTGCTCCCTCATGCGCCGCCCCATCAGGCCGCTTTTTGTCTTTACCCTGCTGTGTCTCCTCTGCCAACACAAACACTTCTCCTCTCAGAAGCTCGCCAGTGAAATCTCTGCACTTAACACCCGTCACGCTCCAGCTCTCAGCCACAAAGCCTGTGCGTTTTGCTTTGATCGTCACTCTGGATTTGCGACACACGTTAAAATACAAACCCGTAGGCCTCATCCCGCTTCGATATGTGTAATAATCTCTAGTAAACACATTAAACCTCAGCATGAGATGGTGGTTACGTATGTGAGTGCTGATCGTCCTGACTGATGTGGCTTCTTCCCAGAATCCCCCTGAAAATCTGCTCGGACTTTTTCTGCTCTCTTCATGCCCCTGCGCGTAACGGCACCGGCCTTGAAGACAATTACGTCTAATGGGCCGCTTAAAGAACAAAACTATCCTCAAAGTCACCTTTAACTCTGGGTTTTCCCCTCGCTTTCATCCTTGTTGCGAGTGAGACATCTCGAGCTGCCCGTCTGATCTGAAATACGACTGTATTCTCGACTCAGATTTGCAGATATAGATCACACACACCGAAATTGTTTTAGAATTGTTTTTATATCCCTAACACTCAGATAAATATAAATAAGATCATCTCAAAAGGTTTGTTCTTTTTTTTTTATTTTGGTCCACATGAAAAAAATAATGAAAAAAAAATGAATAAGTAAAATTGCATAAATGAATAATAAAAATATTAATAAAATAAATAATAATTAAATTAAAATATTTAATAAAATTGTATATTAAACAATAATATATTTATTATATTATTTAGAAATAATATTATCAAAATAAATAATACACAAATAATAAAAAAAATTTAATCAAATGACGTAACAAAGTAATAGTGATAGATAAATAGTACTTCATGTATTTTTAAGGAAGCATGGATCTGATACTGGCCTTGAACTTCAGTATCATGTACATCAGTATCATGTTGCAGTAAACACACAAGAATTGTTTTAAAGCAAGTCACCATCACACCAGGAAGTCGTTTTAGTTATGAACAGGATGTCAGTAACAGATTAGTATCAGGAGCTGACCAATACACTCGTGTATTGATATTGAATATGATGAAAAGCGCCTCATAGCTCCAGTGTAAGAATAAGGACGCAAACTTTCAACATCAAACATATTCAGCTGATCGATTACATTTGGTTTAAGTGACACATTGTATACATTTAAAGTTTTGTAGAAGATTTTCTTAAAAAAAAAAAAAAAAAAAAAAAAAGGGCCTTGGAAAAAAAAAAATGACCCAGAGCTAAAATTTGGTCTTCTTTGGTGTGGTTTGTGTTACGGTATGATCTTAGCCTTTGTACCCCATCATTTGTCCTGCAAACAGTTTTCGGATTTGGTTTTCTTTTATCCGACCCATCTGTCCGTCCTCTCTGGTTTCATTCGGTCGTGGGCTCGGTCTTTAAGAGCGTAGCTTCACACGAGCGCTCGTGTTCCTCTATAATGGAGGAAAATGGAGTAAATGGCTTTTGGCAGAGTCGGGAAACTTCTGCGGTTTCCACAAAGGAACAAGAGCTACTATGACTCTCTCTTTCTCTCTCTCTCTCTCTCATTCTCTCTCACCCTTTGGTTATCTTTCCATCCAGATGTTTTACAAATGTTAAGCCAACTTATGAACACGTGTTTGCGTTTCCATCAACTACTGTTCTGTTTGGTTTCAAACACCAATGACAAGATGACGTCATCCAAAGAGTGCCAGCCAAACACACACACACACACACACACTGGAATACATAGCCGCTACGTCATCATTTATTCCAATCCGCACTAATGACATCTTCCAGTCTGCAGATGCTACAGATGCATCAGATTGAAATTATAGCTTTTTTCCAGAACTATAACTAACTTTTTTCCGGGACTACACCAAAATTGTCTTTGGCTAAAGTTTCGTTTATTCATCGCATCTTTTTGATTTACAGCTTTTACCACAGACGTGATGGGTTTTTTCCCAAAAAGCCAACTTTTGGATGCCTCAGTGTTCAGACAGGATAGGATCCGTTTTCCAAGATCAAATAATTAATTAATTCATAGAATTTTTATTTACATTTTATATGTAACATTTAGAAATTATTGTATGATGACATAACAGTAATATCTGTTGTGTAATATCTTTTGCGTGTCCATATGCAGTAATAACCTGCATATGGATGTGCAAAATGATATTACATAGTTATTAAAGTCACCCTTGTCTTTATATAATATAAATTATTTAGGTGAGAGGAAGGTGCTCTATAAATTAAACAAACAAACAAATAAATAGGAATTGTTTCAGGTGTGCAGTGTGTCACTTTAGAACTAAAAGTGTGACAGGAAAATGTTATTACATCATAAAATATAAGAGCCAGTCAGATTCCAACATGCAAATAAAATGGATGTAACTCAGAGTTACCAGGGAAAGAAGTGAGGCATGTATAGGGGTTAGAACCGTTTCCAGAAGGCATATTTGTAATAAAATCTGACATTTTTATGTAGGGTACAGGTGTAGGTGCTTCAGTGTCTTTTAATGTTGTTTAATGAAATTCTTTGTGGAACTGCCAGTTTTTTTTTTTTTTTTTTTGAATTTATTATCCAAAACAGAATAATATGATTTTAAAATTATAATTAAATTAATGAATTTTATAATTTAGAAGCAACTTTAAAATCTTAAATTCAACTCAAGGGCTGTTTAACAGTACTCATGTTTCTTTTAAAAAAAATAAATATAAAATATTTCAAGCATCTTGTATGAGTAAATAGAATTTATTTTTATTTATTTATATAATTTCAGGTTTTCTTATCTGCAAATCTATAATAAAAACAGCTGACTATAAACCATGCTACTGTTTCTCCCCCTGTCTGTCTCTTTCTCTATCTCTATCTATCCTAATTTTTTCTCTCTTCAATTTTTCTTCCCTCGCTGTCTTTATATTTTTCTGTTTCTTTTCCTTTACCTCTTTCTCCATCCCCTCTTGTTCTGCCCTGTCTTGTTTCTTCATTTCTTTCTGTTCTGTCTCATCTTCTCCATTTCTGTCTTGCTATCCTTTGTTTCAATCTCCTTCTCTTTGTGTCTGCCCTCTCTCCCTTTTTTTGTCATATCTCTCTCTCTCTAGGTAGCTAGTTAACCTTAGTAGTGAATATTTACAAACATGACTAAAAAGTTAGCATATGCTAACTGACTAGAAGTAGTTGTGAATTTCCATATCAAAATCCTCTGAGATTAGCTCATGTATGTTAGCTATCTGACTAGAGTCACCAGTGAGCAATTACATCGTCTCAGAAATCAGGTTAGCTAACTCAGGTTTGCTAGCTGGTTAGGAAGAGTTTGCACAGTTATGAATATGACTTAAAATCCTCTCAGAAACCCTCTCAGGTTAGGTAGCTAGTTATCATTAACAGTGACCACATATACTCTCAGAAACCCTCTCAGGTTATCTAGCTAGTTATCATTAACAGTGACTACATATCCTATCAGAAACCCTCTCAGGTTAGCTCCTGATAGCTAGCTAGTTATCATTAACAGTGAACTCACATCCTCTCAGAATTCCTCTCAGGTTAGGTAGCTAGTTATCATTAACAGTGACTACATATCCTCTCAGAAACCCTCTCAGGTTAGCTCCTGCTAGCTAGCTTGTTATCCTTAACAGTGAACACACATCCTCTCAGGTTAGCTTATGTTAGCCAGATGTGTTGATTAAGAACAATCAATATGGCTTGATAATTAGCCTCAGAAATCCTTAACTTATAGTAGCCAGCTAGCATTGAATGGAAATGTATGATTATGACTTAAAAGTCTGCCCTTTCTCCCTTTTTCCTATGTTGTCACATCTTTCTCTCTCTCTTTCTCTCTCTCTCTCTCTCTCTCTGTAATTTCACTGCCCTCATGATCATACAGAAATAAAGCAGCGGAAGCCCCGGGCTGACCTCTGCCATGCGTCATAGCTCTGTGAGTCTCGGTCGTGTGGCCGATCCCTGTCTGCCGCTGCAGCTAATATTAGAAATTGTTATTAAACAGAACCTCAAACCTCAGCGTTCATTTAGTAACGCAGCTCAACTTGCATACACATTCATCACTCAACTGATCCAGATCTTAGCGGTTAATCTGCAAGCAAGAGAGAGAGCAGCTCGCTCACACTTTCCGCACCATTACTGCAGCTGTAAACATGGGAGCACGCTAAATGGTGTTAAATCCAGCAGGTTTACCATCTCTCTCTCTCTCTCTCTCTCTCTCGCTCTCTCTCTCTCTCTCTCTCTCTCTGTCTCTTCATCTCACTCTTTCTCTCTCACACACACACACACACACTCTCCCTCTCTCTCTCTCTATCAGGCTGTCGATCTTTCTGTGGTTTATTTAGCCTCCTGTGGTTATACTGCAGTGGAGAAGTAAGGACATTTGTCAGGGAGTGTTTGGCAGAGATGACTTTTTATTTAAAGGAACAAAACGAGAGAGGGGGAAAAAAGAGAGACGGGGAGAGAAGCAACATCTGAAAGCTCTCAGGACCAGATTTAGATATTACAAGAGATGGTAAAAGTGTTAAGAGACATTTTACGCTCTGGTTAGCATTAGCAGTAAGGATTAAGCCTTCAAAATCCTCTGAGAAATCCTGTCAGGTTAGCTTAAGTGTTAGCCAGCTGCCTATAAAGAGCTGTGAACAAATCCATTAAGAAATCCTGTCAAATTAGCTTATGCTAGCTAATTCTGAATATTACTTACAAATCTCCTCAGAAATCCTGTCAGGTTAGCTCAGGTTAGCTAGTTGGCTAGAGTGACCAGGTCATGTAAAATAAGCAGTTATTGTTTACAAATGTAATCCTGTCAAATTAGCTTATGCTAGCTAACTGTGTAGGCTAGCTGGCTAGCCTTACAAATGAAGATCTTTTTGCACACTTATGAATATGAGTTTGTCGGCTTAGCTCATGCTAGCTAAATGGTTAGCATTAGAAATTAAAATCCTCTAAGAAATCCTGTCAGCTCATGTTAACCAGCTAGTAAGCATTATGTCTGGACCTTTCTTTTTCCTGTATAAAAGATCAAAGCAAATTTTAAAGTTAAGAGAATTATTTATCCACAAAGTCAAAACACTAAAGTGCTAAATTGCTAATCTGATGATTGCAGTCCAACCTGCTGCTTTGTGTGTTTCTTCTCACGAAGAAACAGCTCAATTAAAATACGTTTTGAAACAAATCTGTCAACGACTTTAGATTAAGTTAAATTGCATTAAAGAATTATGACTTTATTTCCTCCGGCTGTTTATTTTCGTGTCATAATGTCACAACATAACAGGTTTTTCAGGCTCCTCGGTGTGTTTCATCTAAAATCATAACTCATTACTTAGTCAGGCTAAACATCTAGTCTGTCAAGTCAAGTTAGGACATAAACAAAAGAATTTTTCTTACACTCAGTTTTGTGGATAAACATCAGTTTATACGTTTGCTTTGAAGTAGCGCAAACAGAGCATTGCTGAAGCAGCTATAGACAACAATGACAAAGACCTTCTCCAGAACTGAAACAAAAGCTTACACATCTGATTTTTTTTTTCTTTTTCTTTCCTTTAATGAAAGTACTCGTCAAACTGTAGCATACACATTTAGCAGCTTCTTTTGGAATTTTGCTAACCATGCTAGCTGGCAGCCTGCTGTGGAAAGCTGTTTGACTTTGGAGCTGGCCTACAGTCGTGCATTTAAAATTTCCTGTGACCAAAACAAAGTAATTCCAAATTTGTAAGTTAAATAATGTTACAGAATTTACATCAATGGTTTCTTGTAGCAAAGCAGCCATTTTTGAAAAGATGCCCAACTGAATTGTCTCACAATTAGAACACACACACACACACACACACATACACCAAAAAAAAACAAAAAAACACAACTAATTTTCAAGTTTGAGCTAAACAAATTTTGCTAACAAAAACTTTACAATAATGGCAAGGACAACATGATTTGAAATTGAAATTGATGATTTGTTGATTTTTACTCAAAATTTTCTAGCAAATTTATTCTTAACGTCTTCAAATTTGTTCATTTTAGAGTTCATCCACATCATCATCAGATCTGATCACCTCTGATTTCCTTACTTTCAACTGTAACATTACTTTTTTATTAGTGTACTAACTGGAATTGCCCTAGATTTAACTATTTTTAGGGGTTGAATATTTGAAACACACAAAACAACAGCTAAATTTCTGAGTTTGCACTGAACAATGTTTGGAATGTAATTTACTATGAAGAAATAATTGCAGTGACAACAGCGATGATTTCTCTAACCTTTGGAAAGATACTCCAAAGATCTTTGGAGCTAGCGATGTATTTACACTTTCTGAAAATAATATAACTAAAGAAAATTTGAAATATAAGCTAATAAATGATGTCAAATTTTACTCACAATCTGCTAGCTTATTTATTGCAACTTTGTTAATTTTGGAGTTTCCCTCACCTACTGGTTTCCTTACTCTGAACTAAAACAAATTTGTGGATTGTAACTGGAAAATTTGTGACAACATTGATTGATTGATTGATTGATTGATTGATTGATTGATTTTTTTGCTAACAAGTTTTGCTGACATTTAGGAGCTTTGCTACTGTAACTGGAATTGCCCTAGATTTGACTACTTTCAGACACCACCTATGGTCACATATTTAAAACACAAATTTCCAAGTTTTAGCTGAACCCAGTTTGGAATGTAATTTAATATAATATAAATTACAATATTACAATAATGGCAGTGACAACAATGATGATTTCATGTACCTTTGAAAAGCTAGCGTTACACTTCCTGAAACTAATATAGGCTAATTAAAGAAATTTTGGATTGTTAGCTAATAAATTATATGGATTTTTACTCACTATTTACTAGCACACATTTAGATAACCTCTAGCAGCTTTGCCAACTGGAGTTGACCTAGATTAGTCTACTTTAACACCCGACCTAAGGTCGCATATTTAAAATACACACCTACATGTGCTCACACTCCCACACAAACCTCACATTGTTAAAACAACACTTTGTTTTGTGCCGTGTGCAGGAGAGAATGTGAGGAATTTTGTGCTGGGTGGACCAGCGGTTGTCTACACAGGCTTCAAACAGGAACCTTAATGAGTTTTTGGCCTCAAGCATTTATCATATCACAAACCTGTTTCTTTGAATTTAGGAACATTGCCAAGGCCACCAGGACACACACACAGCTACACACAATGTTGTCGTCCCACGACATGTCTCAGTTTCCTACTCCATAAATTATTGAATTTGTTAGAAGTCATAACCAATCATAAAACCTTTACTGACTGAAGGCTATGGTTTAGATGAGACTGCAGCTGAGATTTTGAAACATATAACATCATCTTAAAGTAGTATTATAAAAATGTTTATCCAAACAAAACAAAACAAAGCTAACATTAGAGAGGATTTCAGACACAAACATGATGTCAACTTGGAAATCGTCACAAAAACGATGTTACAAAGTCCCTGAACAAAACTAGTTAACTATTGTTAGAAAAAATTTCTAAACAAAAGTAGATACCATTTGAGAACATTCCCTAAACAAAACTAGCTAGCTTATACCAAATATCCCAAACAAAACTAGCTAATATTAGAAAATATCCCCAAACAAAACTAGCTATCTAACTCAAAATATCACAAACAAGATTAGCTCACATGAGATAACATTCCCAGACAAAACTGACTAGTTAATACAAAATATCTCAAAGAAAGCTACAATGTTAACATTAGAAAATGTTAGAAAGAAATGTATGATGCTTGGATATGATCTGTCTGTATCATGAGCTAGCTTGCTATGAGATTTCAAAGCATTTATTGGTTTGTAAGAAGTAAAAAGTCAGAATGATTTAAGAAAACCATCATTAAAATGAGATAAAATGACTAAACTACCCTGCAGGTAATTGGTAAATGAACTGAGGCGATTGCACACCCAAACAGATTCATTAATTTACGGTTAGCCATAATTAGCGAGTGTGTACATAGGTGCCTGTCAGCCAAAGAAAAAAAAAACTACACATACCCTTCTTGTGGTACTGTGCCTAACCTCTGTACGTTACCTTTTAAAAAAGTTCTTGTGTTTTTGAGTTTTTAGGTTAATCGAGTTGGTATCATAACATTTCTCTGTAGATTGTATGATTGTCAATGTGCCAAAGAAAGCATGGACTTGGTGAACTAACAATAATTTCTGTGTCACACATCTATGAAAATTGTGTTTAGTCATGTTTCTTTGAAATGTTACAATACATCCAGCAATAACAGTCATAGTATTCAACTAAAATTTGTAAAGGCCAAATTACATAAAGTTCCTCGCTTACAAAAGGTTCAAATAAGTGAAGTTACCTTTAAATGTTTTACCACTAGTGATTAGTTTATGGCTATAAATAATGCTGTGTTTGACTGGAGGTCATAACTCGTATTTCCTGACCTCCGACCAGGAAAACCCAAAGAAAACGCCCCCTCAACTCAGAATTCCTCAATGCAGAGTTCCTCCGAGTTCAGCAAGAGACGTCAACTAAATGTGGCTGCACACAGCACCGGCAGTAAACAAAGCAGCACTTTGTAACTTTAAAAGAGTTATTATTCACTTGTTAAATCTCTAACACTTATTATTCAGTTTTCTGTTTTGAGGAGGAAAATATCCATTACTCATCACAGTCAGCTGACTAGCTTGTTGCTAACAAAAGGCGAACATGGAGGTGTCCATGTTTTTTCCTCACTTTGAAGCTCGCATGCATGGAGTTCGAAAATTACGTCATTCTGAGCTCCAACTTTCCACGTCAGAGGTAACTCAAATGCAGCATAAGAAAATCAAATGATTGTTTTGTTTCGTAGTGGTGGTGCTTCGTGTTACCACTTTCAACTAATGGACCATGGATGTCTGTTTTGAGCTTGAAGCTGAGAATAAACACATTCTCCTGTGCTTTTGTCTTTAAACATACTGTTTTTGTTTTTAAAAAGCCATTTCATAAGTCAGCTAATCAGAGCAGAGAAGGAAAATAGAATAGGTAATCGATGAAAGTCTGTGAAAACTATTTCCTTTCTCGACAAGCTGACTTAAATGATTGGCATAATTGTGAGTGATTGGATAATCTACAACAGAGGTTCTGCTACAGAACCTTTTTTGCTGCTACTGTATTTATAAAATATTGTATATAATTTTTATAATATAATAACCACAATAACTGCTATGTCCATATATAGTATAAGCTTATCTGTTACATACTATGTCATAGTGTGTTATGTTTACATTCACAGCAATTTATAATATTGTTATTCTTTTGCACTACTGTTATACCTGACACTTTCATGCTAGAACTGTGTACTGGTTGACTCTGCACTGTCTCTTACGGTGCCTATTGTCCTGTTTTAGTAGTTATTATACTGTCTTGTGCTGTTTACACACGTTTGCACGTGCACTTTATGTAGAAATGTATAGTTTCTTGTAGTTCTGTGTTGTTTTATGTAGCAGCATGGTCCTGGAGAAGCATTGTTTCATTTCACTGTGTACTAACTAGCTGTATATGGTTGAAATGACAATAAAGCCACTTGACTTGACTTGACTTGAGAAGTCATGCTGGTAGAAAAATAGAGTCGAAAAATATGGCCTGCTAGGTAAAGACAGCTGGTATAGGGTTTGTCAGCAGGAAATTTTGAGTTTTGGTGTTTTGAGAGTTTTGTGTGGTCATTAAGTTAATTTTATTTGTAATGCTGACCTACCACCCCATCGGCTCATGCAAAAGTGTAAATTCTAACCCAACCAAGTACCAATATCGTCCATCAGTTTATTACCATATGTACCATATGTAGTCCTATACACCCTCAAAGTGGGGTCCGGAGATCCCCAGGGGTCCTTGAGGCATAGTCAAGGGGTCCATGTGTTTTTTTTTTGTTGAGATTTTCTTAAAATTGTGGAAAACTCAAACCCCATCATTGTTAAAGTTATATTTATTATTGAATTCTCATAGTTATTTGTCTACCATTAATCACATAATTAAGCAAGAGTGCAGATATACCGAACATCAGCATGGCTGATTCCACGTAGGCACGACACTACAGGACGAGTGCTGTAGCTAATCACAGCTGTCCTGATATTCAGTATAACCACGCGATTGCGAGTGTGATATTGCTTTTATACAACAGTTCTATAAACAAGAAATCTTATCGATAACTATCAAACTATCAACTATCAAAAGCAATTTTGGACAAAATATGGCCAAATGTTCTGTTTATTTTTGCTCCGCTACTGAAGTAGATCCAGAAGAAGCCACACCCACTTTATAGCACAACGGCTAGCTGGCTAGCTAGCTCACAGGGATTTGTACATTCCCTTTAAAGCTGCTACTGATGAAATTGGCTTCCCTTCTTCCTTTTCATCTTCATCTGATGAGCTTTCATATTTAAGTCAAAAGATCCTGAAATTTGCCATGTCCACTGATGATGTCACTAACTCTACTGCAGTAACAGTTTCGAACTAGGAAGTGGAATTTTACGTGGCGAACACAGCCGAGCTGTGATACACACAGAGAAAACATCCCAGTGCAGTTATAGGAAATATCAGCACTCTTGGAATGCCACCCGACCAATCAAATAAGTGGACTGGAACTAACAGTTGTATAATTAACGTTAACTTGAAACTAATGATAATTTTAATAGAAATGTGTTCTGTGAGTGGGAAGGTTTAAAATCACTATGGCTCCAATGCTTAGGCCAAAGTATTACAGTACACATTTAAATAGTTGGATTATGTTCAGGAAATTAATCTGTATTGTGGGAGTCCTTGGATTTATTTATTTAATTTTTTTTGCAGTTAAAGGGGTCCCTGCCTTTAAAAAGTTTGAGAACCCTTGCTTTACATCCCAATTTTTGTAGTATTTATGTAAAGAATCGTAAAAATAAATGAATAAATCAACCCTCCTCAGGTTCAGAGTGAAGATCTAAACAGAGCGACAATCGTGTTATTATTAAAAACAATATTTTCAGACTTGTCTATAAAAGGATGCAATAAAATAAAACATCTTTGCAATGAACTGAATTAATTTCTACTTAAAATAAAATTGCACCGCGGTGTGTACGTGAGCGATTGTGTCTCTGGTGTAAACTGGTGCCTCAGGTGTAAACGTGCTCTTCCTCCCACACACTCCTCGGCTGAGGAAGGAGAAGAAGATGAAGGGCGCAGTTGCAGGTGTGAACGATTGCTGCAGGTGATCTGAGCCTCATCTTCAAGAAGATAAGAGCAGCTAATAATACACACTTGGCTGGGTGACATGGCACTCGCACTGTAATTACAGGCTGCTGGATACACAAGGGGATCAGTTTGTGTGTGTGTGTGTGTGCGTGTGTGAGAGAGAGAGAGAGATTCTGGTGGTCTGCACAGGTGGGATGGTTTGGATGTTCACTTTTATCTCTTCGGCTTTGATTGTTGTAGAAGTTCTGATGGCCTCAAGGGGGTGAGAAAGATATGTGTGTGTTCATAACCAGAGGGGAAAATGAGAGAGAGAGAGAGTCCACTGAGAGAAAAACAGGTCTGAACATAAGCACACACAAATGATTCACAGACAGGAGTGGACAAGATGATAACCACACTCTAGTTAGCTTTTTGGTGTGTGTGTGTGTGTGTGTGTGTGTGTGTGTGAGATGAGTCACACTTCAGCAGATGCCCTGAGCATCTGTTCCTAACTGTTCCTACTTTACTTAGTGGATTTATTTTTTTTGGGGGGGGGGTCTAAGTGTTTTAACAGAGTCACAGCATTTCAAAATATAATCATAAAAAGCTAGACAGCTATATATATATATATATATACTCAAAACAATTTAGCAAATGTTACATTCTTGAACAAAGCTAGCAAATTTTAGAGAATATCTCCAATGCTAGCAAGCATCGAATATCCTTAAAAAAAAGTTAGCTAACTTTAGACAGCATCACCAAAGAAAACTACTTAACTAACATAGAGATATACTCAAATAAAACAAATTAGTTAACATTAAATTCTTATACAAAACCTCTACAAAGGCTACGTTTAGAGAGTATCACCAAACATAGCTAGCTAACATTAGAGAATATATTCAAACAAAAAAAGCTAGCTAACATTAAATTCTTAAACAAAACTGATAAAAAATATACTTTAAAAAATCATGTTACATGATGTTGTCAGTGTTAATGAGTGTTAGTGTTAAGGTTTCGCAGGCACTGGCTGGGGTTTGGATACAAGCACTTTAAGATTACATTATTTATGCATGGTAATGGTTCTGTTATATTTAATTGTATTATTAAGTATTTAAATGTGTCAATGGTTTATCAGAATGCTTTTTAATAATAAAGTTTAACTTAATTAAATAATTATGTTCTAATTAAATAATGAAAATTATTATAAATGTTTAATTACTTAGTAATGAATCCATTAACCAACTATATTATATTTTAATAATATGATTAACAATGGTGAGAGAGAGAGAGAGAGAGAGAGATGGCTCATTTCTCCAGTTTATGCAGCAGAATGCTTTTTTCGTGAAGTGATCTGTATACAATATTTCTGTTTTGCTCAACGTTAAACTGGTAGCTATTATCTTCCCTTACTTTTTACCTTAATTGATAGCCTCCTAGCTTCAGGGCAAAAATTAAGGAAGTCAACGTACGTGTTAGCTCTACCCATTTAACTGTATGTAGAGCAACTCATACTCACACTATAAGTACACAAATTATAAATTTGAGACATTAAAAATATGATGTATCCAGAAGGGAGTCAATATTAGAAAGTGGAAGAATATGATTAGGAGAAGAGAGAAACAGAAATAGAGAAAACACCAGGAAGACACCAGAAAGAAACAGGAAACAACCAGAAAGACATCAGGAAAACATCAGGAAAACAACGGGACTACAACAGAAACACACCATAAGGACACCAGGAAAACACCATGAAAGTATCTGCATGAAATACCAGGAAAACACAAGAATAAGCCAGGAAGAAAATGTGAAGACATAAGGATACTCCAGGAAAACAGCATGAAGAGGATAGGCCAGGAGTACAGTAGGAAAATTCTAGGAAGACACCAAGAACATCCAAAGAAAACACCAGGAAGACACAAGGATATGGGGAATATCTGAAAGACACCATGAAAATATTTTGTAAAGCACCAGGAAAATACCAGGAAGGATACACCAGGAAAAAATGCTAGGAACATAATTGAAAGAGTAACCAGGAAACAAAGAGAACACCACAAAGACCCACAGATACAGCAGGAAAACAAGAGGAAGACACCAGAAAACACTAGGAAAATACCTTAAAGACACCATCAAAGTATTCGTAAAACTCCAGGATGACACAAGGACACACCAGTAAAACACACTGGGAAAATGCTAGTGAGAGACACTAGGAACATACAAGGAAAACACATGTAAGATCCAGGGATAAACCAGGAAAAACTACTAGAAAGACTTAAGAATACACCAGGAAAACACTAGGAAAATGCTAGGAAGACACCAGGAACATACAAGGAAAACACCAGGAAGACCAAAGTATATGCACGGAAAGCACTAGGAAAATACCTTAAAGACACTATTAAGGTATTCGTAAGGCACCAGGGAAATGCCACTGAGAAGACTTAAGGATGTACAACTAAAAATAAAACTAGGAATTGCTAGAATGACACCAGAAATATAGGGGGAAATGAAGACCCAAGGATATACCTGGAAAATACCAGGATACACCGGGAAAACACCAAGAAGTTTCAAGATACACAGGGAAAAAACAAGAAAATTCAAGAAAATTCAGGAAAGACACCAGAATATATGAGGACAATGCACAAGTTTAAAAAAAACAGTAGGAAAATCTGCCCACTAATGCATCAGAAAAAATCAACAGAAAGACACCAGGAAAGTATTTTTATAAGCCTCCAGGAAAATAGCAGGAAAACACCAGGAAGAGCCTAGGATACGCCAGGAAAAACACTAGGAAAATGCTAGAAAGATGCTAGGAATATACAAGAAAAAAAAAGGAATGCTCAGAGATATATCAGAAAAACACCAGGAAGACATCAGGAAAATATTTGAAAGAAAACACCAGGAATCATCAATGATATACCAGTAAAAACACAAGGAAAATTCTAGAGAGACACCAGAACATATGAGGAAAATACTTGGAAGACCCAAGAATGCACCAATAAAAAACATTAGGAAAATGTTAGGAAAACCAGGAAGACCCACGGATTCATCAGAAAAACACCAGAAAGACACCAGGAATGTATTTTTATAAGGAACCAGAAGAAATACCAGGAAAACACCAGGAAGAGCCGAAGGATACACCAGGAAGAAACACTAGAAAATGCTCTATTGACACCAGGAACATATGGGGAAAAGTCTAGGAAGAGCCAAGCATACAGCAGGAAAACAATACCTGGAAATGCTAGAACGAGACTCCTTGCGAGTAAAATACTAGGAAGACCTAAGAATACAGCAGGAAAAGACAGCAAGTTTGAGTAAGATTGTAAGATTAAGATGTAAGATAAGTTTCGAGAAGAGTAAGATGTAAGATTAGTTTCGAACCTGCTGCCACTGAATCTATCATAATCCACCTGAAATGTTGAATAAACTCTACCAGTGGGTGTGTATACTGTATATGTCCCGTATATGTTGATCAGCGCTGTAAGGATTAGGCTGTGTTTTCAATCCAAAGAGTTAACTGAGGTTTTGAATAACAGTAAGTATGTTTGGGGAGAATGATATCATTTAGCATGACATGATAATACTAATATATACAATTTTGTTCATGCTAATTATATGGTGTGTATAACATTAGACAGGGAGAGTAGAGGAACAGAGGTCAGAGATCTTGTGAGTGCAGTCAGCCGTGAAGAAACAAAATCGAGGAACAAGTCCAGACTGGACCAGTGCGTGATTACCTGCATGCCTTTGTTTTGTATGAATTCCTGTCCTTTTTTTTTTTTTTTTTAAATGTTTTTTGCATCAATCCTGAACTTGCAACATGCATAAATATTAGAATTCAGAACTTTTTTTTTTATTATTTACGGTCGTACGTCACGAGACAGAACTCGGGCTGCTTGGGATGATGGTGGTGAAAGTGAGGTTTTTATGCACTGAAGACCGTCTGACCATCTTATGAAGGATTCATGAGCTCATGGTCATTCTTGATTTTTTTTCCCCCCCCCAAACTGAAATCCTTTCAGACCTTCAAATGGCACTGGGCAAGAGGCTGTTATTTTACACTAAGCGATCTAGCAGTGCTTTTCAGGGTTTCAGGCTGATTTCATTTTCATTCCCGCGGCCGGTGAGGTCACAGAAGACCAGGCCTGCTGTTATTTACAGCCAGAGTGTGTGTAAGTGTGTGTGACGCCATGATTCAGCCCCACCAGCAGAGGGAGACAGTCTTCTCTGACGATATTAAATAATTTCATGTTATTAATAAAAGGCTCAAGAAGCTCCAATATACACACCGGCCTTGTTCAAGTGTACAGTTAGAGACTGGAGGTCGTCTCTTACCTTGTACAGGGTGTGTTAATCATCCTCTCGCCTCGCCTTGTTGTCTTTAAGGGTGACTTGAATATATAATTACAAAGGTGCGTCAACTGAAAACCAGAATGAAAAGTGTGACAGAAATTAGAATTGAACAGAATTTTTTTTTTTTTTTTTCTACATGAATCTGGACACTTCTTAATCTCTGGAACACTGAATGAAAATGAAGATTATGTACAAAAATAATACAGTTTTGTGACACCTATTTGCAATAAACAATGCATACTGTATGATAACTTCTATACTGTATGATCATCAGATGTGCTAGTTGAGTCAAATGAAAACCGTATTTTTTTTATTTTGCATTGTTTATTGCGATTAGGTGTGACAAAAAGTGTATTATTTTTCTACATAATCTCCATTTCGTTCAACGCACAGAATTCCATGAAAAAATTTTGATTAAATTCTAATTTATGTTGCACTTTTAAGGTTTTTTTCATTTGCCTCACCAGTAGTGCCATATTAGTATATGAAGTTCTATAATATATATATATATATATATATATATATATATATATATACACACACATACTGTGTGTGTGTGTATATATATATATATATACACACACACACAGTATGGAAGTATTTGGACAATGACAGAATTTTTGTGATTTTGCCTTTATACTCCACCACAATGGATTTGAAATAAAACAATCAAGATGTGATCGAAGTGTAGACT
>CM075026.1:15888493-15916889 GCA_037576675.1 Pangasius sanitwongsei
AAGGTAGGCGTATCATTGTCAAAATCTACAATCAAGAGACGCCTTCATGAATGTAAATACAGAGGGTTTACAACAAGTGTGTGTGTTAGGCAGTTAGTGTGTTAGAAAATTTTAAGATAACTTAATAATAATAATAATAATAATAATAATAGCCTTCCTTGCTCTACATATTTTATTGATAAATTGTGTAAGTTCTAAAAAAAAAATATGTTGATACGTGTAATGTATATTAAAATAGCACTGATTAGCATGTTATATTTAAGAGTTTAAGAGTATGTTATTAATATATTATTACAAACAACAGTGTTATATGAGCTAATTGATATATACAGTATGTATACCGTATATACTGATTTAATGAAACTCGTGTAGGTTATTGCTGACGTGTGCAATTTATGAAGCCATCGATCTTCACTTTAGCTTCTGGACCACCAGCTGCAAAACAGCCCTAAAGCACGAATGCTTCACCTCAGGATTTTACAGTGTGTTTCGGGGCTTTTTCTTGAATGCAGTGTTCATAGCCACAAGCCAGGATTCCAGCTGTCATTCCAAATTCACCTGGTGAAGTTCAGGAGCTGCGGTTTGTAGGTTTCTTCCAGGAAAAAGTCTCTTTTGTGCAGCTCTTCCAAACAGCGTGTTGTTATGGAGGAAACTAACTCACAGTTCATTCTGAAATTTGACTTCGATGAAGCCGAATCTATGAAACGTACAATTCTGAAATGCCTTTGCATCCCTCTCCAAGAAGATCCAGAAGAAGGTCCAAATCCTGGCGCATTTTCAACATTTTCCAGACTTTTATTTCTTCTTTTTTTTAAATTCTGGCTGTGAAAATGTCCTCATAGTGGTGGATGAGTCTCAATTAAGGTTAAAGATAATGCTGCAGGTCGTAACTTGTAATTCCCGACCTCTAACCAGGAAAAAAAAAAAAAAAAAACGCCCTCTCAACTACATGGAAACTCAGGATGGTCTTCTTGACTCTAAGTACCACCGAGTTCAGCAAGTGACATCAAATCAACATGGCTGCTCACAGCATCAGCAGCAGTAAACATAGTAACACTTCTTACCTTTAAATGTGTTATACTGTATATAGAAGTATCTGCTTTAGATTAATCATCATGCAGACATATTCACTTGATACATTTATAACACTGACTCTACAGTTCACTGTTCTGAGGAGGAAAATATACATCACTCATTATAGTTAGCTGGCTAGCTAGTTACTAACAAAATCTGAACATGGAGGCATCCTTTCTTTTTTCCCCTGCTATCTAGAACTAGAAACTGTGTGTATCTGGGGCAGGGAACTACTATTAGACGGTATCTGGAGCTAGGATCTTTGGGCATATTAGGTCAGCAATTTAATTTTGGGTTGATGGCATCTGGAACTAGGAATGTAATGTGTATCTGGGACTGGGAAATTCTGTTAGAAGATATCCGGAATGTGGAACTACAGGTGTACCATGATCTGGGAATTCCTGTTAGATGATGTCTAGAACTAGGAACTATAGATGTTACTAGGACTGGGAACTACTGTTAGATAAAACAAAACAAACAAAAATGCATGAAGTTTGAAAATGGCATCATTCCAATGGAGTCCAGACTTCCTACTTCCGAGTGTAAGTGTATGGATTATCAGAGATTATTTTTTCCTGGATGACAATCCATTTAAAACATTCTGTGTCAACAGTAGGCCTGATTAATACTTGCAGTAGTTGCAATAGCATTGCCGCCTCACAGCTCCAGGATCCCGGGTTCGATCCTGAGCTCGGGCTACTATCCGTGTGGAGTTTCGCATGTTCTCCGAGTGTCTGTGTGGGGGTTCCTGTGTGTTCCCTGGTTTCCTCCCACCTCCAAAAAGCATGCCACTAGGTGAACTGGCTAAGATAAATTGACTCTAGATGAGAATGTGTGTGTGTGTGTGTGCATGGTCCATGGTGTGATGGACCAGCATCCCATCCAGGTCATGTTCCTGCCCCATGCCCAGTGTTCCGGGGATAGACTCCAGATCCACCATCATGCTTCCAAGGTTAAAGCGCTTACTGAAAGTGAGTGTGTGAGAGTTTGAGAATTCATATCAGCGAAGCAGTTATTAATGAGTTGTATAAGTTTTCTACAGCTTTAGAATAAAACCTGATGTTCAGTAATGTGTTTATACCTGTCCAGGTGTGCACAGCTGTTATTAGACATGTAACAGGAGTTTATGGGCTGTTTATGTTAATAATAATCCGGATTTTTTTTTATTCATCTTATGCGATTTAAAAGTTCACAGACTCGTTTCTCACACTCTCTTCCTTCTTGTTGTCCACTAAAACTATCAACTTTCTGCCTATAAAAACAGCTTGGGCCGGCGCGCACGAGCGCGTGCTCGGTGCAGGTATATGCGCGGTGAATCCTCCGCTCGCCTGCCCGCCCTCCCCGGGGTTTCCTGTCACGTGATTTGGTAATCGGATCCTCGCTCGTTTTTTTTTTTTCCTCTTTCTTTTCTTCTCCTCCCTCCTCTGTGTGTCAGTGTATGCGTGTGGATGTGTGTGTGTGAACAGCAGCACGAGCAGCGGCAGAAGCGCGCGGGTCTCTCACGCTCTCTCTCTCTGTCTCGCACACACACTCTCACACACACTCTGTCCGTGGCTCGGGAGCGCACCGCGTTGTGCGCGCGCCGCCGTTTCGCCACACGGGAAGGTTTGCGGTTCCGCGCGCGGCAGCACGAGCAGAAGACTTTTTGTTTGTTTTTGTTTTGGTTTGTTTTGCAGGACATTTGGCGCGCGCTCCGCCGTCCGTTCTTCATCTCCTCATGGATTCGATGCTGCTCTTCTTCTTCTCCTCCTTCTTCTCCTCCACGGCGTCAGCGATCAGCCACTTCACCACGGGTGAGTACCGGGAATCTCTCTCTCTCTCTCTCTCTCTCTCTCTCTGTGTCTTTACTTCTCTTTAACTTCACTCCTGCACGAGGGATTGGTAACCGGTACACACCATGCAGTGTGCAGTTGTCACCTAATGTCATGCATGTTTACTGTGAAACTTGCACACACACGTCCACGCGCTCTCATACTGTCACTTTATTTGGTGTCCAGCCGGTGTTTTCTTTTTCTTTTCTTTTTTCTTCTTTCTTCTTTCTTTGTTTTGTTTAATATGCACCGCGCGCGCGTTAAGGAGTCCCGGCTCAGATGAGCAGCATCCACTTGTTGTGTCACTTGAGCAACCTACTGCAGGGGTGCACAAACTTTTTGCCCTTTCTGTGTATTAGTATTCACTGAACGCAGCTCAGATTCATTTTATGAATAGAATCAAGCTATTTAAATCTTAAGAACAGTATGCAAAAAAAAAAGTGCAGAATCATCTCACAATATGTAAAGATGGATATGTTCATGCTATTTGCGCGCGTCAGGATGTTTAGGATTGCCAGAACTGTTTGAGGAAGACAGCAGAAATGTGTAACAATGTGATGTCACAGATGTATTTAAGGGCTGTGCAGATTAACAGAGAGAAAATGAGTAGAAAATGAACTTTCCCATCAGCCACCTGTTGCTGTGAGTAACACTGATGATACTCACCATCCCTCAGAAAAATGTGCATTTGCTCTCAGAGGTAAAGCAATCAGAGTTTCGCTCTCCAGCTGCACACCTTAAACGGGTTTTAAAGCTCCATGCATGTTTTAAAGGTAATACTCCTTATTTTTAAAGGAAGACTCCACCCTAAAGCTCATTAAATAAGTTTATATTGAATGATCTGTGATGTGTTTAGTGATTCTGGTGCTAATTTGTAGGTTGGTGCTGTATATTTATTATTCTTGTTAGAAGTTAGAGATCGTGTGCCGCGATGATGTCACAGGGTGACGTTACTGTTTTACAGTTACAATGGCATTAATGTTGATATGAATGGGAAATCCAGCGTAAAAATGCTTGAACTCTGATTCCCAGAATGCAGTGCAGCGATACGAGGCTGAGTTACGGCTGAGACTCGACTCGGCTCGCTAGCGATCTACGAGATGACGAGCGCGATGATGTTGACGGCTGTATTAATGTGAAAGCTTTGTAAGCGGATCAGTTTGAGCATAGTGTGAGGTGAGAGGTGAGAGCACCGGACAGACTAAAGGACTAAAGTGCTGCTGCATCGCTCTCTTTAGATAGAGGTGATGCGAGGGGTAAATCCCGCTGCGCCACTATCAGCAGGTAGAACAGCATTGTGGGTAATGTAGGAAACTGTTGTAATGAAATTAAAAACAGACCAAAATGTCAGTGAAAGAAGTTTGAATGAATAAAATCAGCTCATACTTTCATTGTAAAACGAATCTTTTGAGATGAAGTGCGTGTTTTAAGATTGTTTTAAGAGTGTATGTCTCTGAGCAGGTTGTGCTGATTGGCTCATTCGTCCCTGCAACTCATCCATTCCAAAAACAACAATCTGATTGACAGATCTGTAGTTTCCATGTACAGTACAGACCATAAACAGCTCGTTCTGTGAACCGCAGTTGGGGGAATAGAGTCTTGTTTCAGTGGTCACGAGCAGTCGAAAGTCGACAATGGATTGTTTTCCTCTCCAAACCCGCAGATCTGGCAACGTTCGAGCACAATGCACCATCATTCAGACATCTGCAGCGGATGAGTGTTCGTCTCACTGACTCTGCATTGTGCACAGATCTCTCTCTCTCAACGCATTCGGTCCTCTGAGCCGAGCGTTTCTGTGTTCAGAGACGAGAGTGATGCTCACTTAGAGACCACATAAGTCAGACGTCTCGCTGTTGTAATCGGAGTCGCGTTTCAAGTAAATCCCCAAGCTTCCTTTTTCATTTTTTCGGTCTCTTAATTACAGGCTTCTACTCAAATTAGAAGTTACGCCATCTGGGGCAGGACATAAACGTTGCCATCTGTACCTATGGATTAATGTCAGGTTTGAACTTTGAACAAACTAGAGGAGTTTGGGTCACACACGGTTTGTCAGAGGAATATCAGTCCATCCAGTCAGTGTGTTTACAGTTTTATTTGTATAGCGCTTTTAACAGTGGACATCATCAGCTTTTTGCTCTTCACTTACCGCTAAGGCAGGCTCGGCTTACGAATAATAAAGTTTTTATCACAGCGCTCATACGTCATGGTTTGAAAACATAGATCATACACAAGCCTAGCCCATTCTGCATGTTTCTAGATCTCAAACAAAAAAAGCTTCTGGCTTTGGTCATCCTTTGGAGAAGATGGACTCCTGTCACTAATGAGGGCTCGTTTTATTGTTTGCGCTTTGAAAAGGTTAGCGTAAACTTATTTGAAGTTAAATTTGAGTGAACTTCGATTGCAGCGCCAGGCATCAAATCCAAGGAAACAACCAACCACTGGAATAAAATTTCCTAAAGGTCCTGATCAAGGCCTTTTTGATACAAATGGGTGAAGTAAACCCTGTTTAAAATCTTACAAACACTTAATTAATTTCCGTCTCGCTTCTCTTATTTACACTGTGCGTTTTCAATTCTCCTTATCAGTGCCACAGTCCAAATCTCTCTAATCGCCCCATATTATCTGAAAATTGCTACAGGGCTTATTAAACGCACCATTAAATACACAAGAAAATACTGCGGCATTGTGACTTTCAGGGTGGTGAATACTTCTGCAGCCGGGAAATGTCAACATTTTTAGTCATTCAAGTTAATATTTACCTTTAAATGTTAGACATACTGTTAAAATCAAATGGTAAAAATGTCAGTTTCAAGTTGTAACACTACAAAATCTGGAAAAGTTCAAGGGGGTGAAAACTTATGCAAGAGCACGGATTAGAAACGTTAGAAAGAACAAAAAGGAAAATGGAAATTTTTCATTTCCATGACATGGAGATTTCCAAACGAAATTTTTCATTGAACGTAATGGAAAACGTGAACAGAATCACTATAAATTGTTTCAGAAAAAGTGCTTAACTTTTAAAAATAAAACTTTTATTTTCCATTCCAGAAAGCAGAGCCTCAACCTAAACATTTTCCCAGCAGGCCTCAAATCCTGTCCAGAACGCGTCACTTCCTGCACAACTTGCTATGGAACGATATGACGTCAGATAGACGCTATAGCCGGGTTTCCGTAGATGTGGGAAGAAAATCTCTGTGAAAATATTTTTCCTACGATTCTACAAGCAACAAATCAGATTACATGAAGTGCTCTGAAAAATAAATAAATACACTCGTTTCTGGTTAAATGCATTGTTTGGTTTTATGTCTTTTTTACTCTGTATGAGCAGAGTAAGCTATCATATGTAAAGAACATTACAAAGCTTTTTTTTTTTTGTTCTAGCGGGAATGTAAAAAATATTGTTTCTTTTCAGAATGAACCAAAATGAAAAATATTCATATGAAAACATGAAAAATAATGAAAATCATTTTAATCCCTGAGCAAGACACTGTATCTGTCACAGCGTTTCGTAAAATCTCATTTTTTCATAAAATGTTTCCAGGTATCACTTAATATATTCTTGTATAGTTTATAAATTCCATAAGCAAATATATCGCAAATATAAGCAATAAATTCCGCACTCAAGCCGTTCATTTTATTTTTTATAGTATTCTGCTTTCTTTCTGATGGAGGCTTTAGGACTGTGCCACAGTGATGCTGCTGATTATAGACGCACTAAAATGTCGGAGAATGAAAACGGATGAAACAAATGTGACATGTTTTCAGCTGAAATAGTACAATTGCTGAAAAAAAATGCTGAAAAACGCAGAAAAAATGTCCCCTCTTTCTCCGAATGACTTTTCCACCGATATCTTAATCAGTATGCAGTCCATGCATAATAGTGTTGTATTTAATTTATGTATTTATTTGTTACATTTTTTTCTCAGCTCAGTATCCTAAAGGAACGTCCTTGTGGAGAATAAAGTGTGTTTTTCATTGCCTTGTAGTTTTCCAATTTAAGCATTAAGTTTAAACAAGGTTTCAGTTGGTGCTTTTCAAATGTCAAAAGAATAAAATAATAAAAATATATGTCCATAGTTCGTGCTATTTTACGCCTATAAATAATGAGATAATGTCAACTGAAATCTAATGACAGTTGTAATATTGAAAGTTCAGAAATTGGAAAGTTCAGAAATTAAAAAAAGTTTTAAAAAAATGTAAAAAAAAATCTCCCTCGCTCCAATTTAATAACCACGTTTAAATAATGTGGCTAATTTTTTAAATAGTTTGTTTGTAAAATAAATCTGTGCTGAAGGAGTCTATTATTTTAATGTCATTTAATTGATTTATTTTTATACAGTTAAATGGATCTCTGACTGCAAAAAGTTTGCGAACCCTTGATCTATGCCTGCATTTGGTTCTCGTTTTTTTTTTTTTTTTAATTTCAGCCAGGAATTTTCATTTCAGTTCATTTTTAAAGTCAATATCATGAACTTCTTATCATTTTATGGATCTGATCTCAAAACCTACCCTTAAAGGACGCAACAGGAAGACTGGTGTAGTTTTGCTTCCTGTGCATCACTAAGATGAAATGGCGAGGTGTTTGTTTGATGGATATAAAGTCTGTGAAGGTTGTGTTTCACTTACGCACCTGAGTAAAGAAGGAGATGAACTCAGAATGTGAAGAACGCAGCAGGACGGATGAGGTGGCGTTGTGATGGATGTGATTTACATGTTTCACAGGGTTGAGATGGAATGGTATCAGTTTCGTGAGATGTGCCACTAAAAAATGCTTAAACTCTTGGCCTTTAGTGTGTATGTGTGATGTATTAATGTGTGTGTGTGTGTCTGTGTGGTCAGGAGACAGCATGAACATGGCAAAAACCTGTGATACTTGTAAGAAAGAAAAATCATTGTAGTCAGACATTCTCTCTCTCTCTCAGAGACACACACACACACACACACACAGTTTTCATCTGGTGTGTGGATTGAAATTGTGTGTCTCTCATCTCTTCGCTGCTGTTTCACAGTCTTTCCAAATGACTTGTCTCTGTGTGTGTGTGCGTGTGTGTGTGTGTGTGTGCGTGCTCATGAGTGTGTGTGTGTTTGGCCTCACTCATCTGGGAGCATTTGACGTCGCCTCTCATGTTTTAAAGGGGTCAGGGTTTTCAGTGTGTGTGTTTCTGATACGTGTGGGAACACACACACACACACACACACACACATGCACGGACGCATGTACAACTGCACCTGGACAGGACATTTTTCAGGTCCTTTGTTATAAAGAAAACATAGAAAATAAAATTTACCTCGCGTCCATTATTACAGATTATTACAGATTATAGAGAGCTACAGAAAATACTCCTTCCTGATTGGCTGGCAGGTTTCTGTTGATGATTCAGTTGATGACTGCGGCTAACAGTTTATCTAGCTATCACACAGCCATGAACTATTTTACAGATACTGTGAAGTCACAGTGACTGTGGAAACAAGACAGAACAGTCAAGAATATCAACATTTCACTCAGATATGTAGATAAATGACCAAGAAAAGACTCGGTTTGATTGAAATTACACTGTAATTACATTAGCATGGAGTGCTAACTGAAGTTCTACGGGCTTTGAAGTTCCACGTTAAGAAACAACAAAATGGCGTCAGAACTTGTGAAAAACCTGACAGTGTAAGTGGTGAATCCCACAAGAGTTGGACACTGATGGTGAATCGTCTTTTAAACACGACGAACACACCTTTTGTAATCATGTTCAAATGTAACCATGACAACAAGTATAAGCTGATATTTAAGCTTTGCTACTGAAATTAAATAAGCAGTTTTATTTACATTAAAAGGAATGATTTAAAACTTCAGTTCTGGTAAAAAAAAAAAAAATTAAATTGTAATTAAAAATGTCAAGAATAGAGCAAGATATCGCTCTAAAGGATGTTACCATAGCAACGGTCGTAATTTGTAGATATGCATTTCTAATCTAGTTTTTTTTTTTTTTTTTTTTTTTTTTTTTTGATATATTAAAATATCATGGGTTCAGAAGTCTTGTGTATCACACAGAGTTCAAGAAGCCGTCAGTTCAAGACCAGGTCATCCACCCCATCCGTAATTACACCCTGCTGCATGAGGATTTGTTGGCAGGAAGTGGGTGCAAGGACTTCTGGGAAATGTAGGAACGATGGGTAACCATCTCTAAATACTGCACACCCTGATGTGGGCTGTGCGTCTGCTAAATTACCTCTCTGAACTAACCGCTAACAACTTCAGCTGAATGCTGATGTGGACGTGCGTTTGAATTTGTAGTGGGCACACACACACACACACACAAACACAAACACACACACACAAACACTAGAGCATCTTTGGCACTGTGACTTCTAAACAAAGACAGTAGCTTTTCACTGACAGAACTTGTCATGTGATGGTTATATAAGAGAGAAAGAGAGACAGAGAGAGAGAGTGTGTGTGTGTGTGTGTGTGTGTGCGCGCGTGTGTGTGTGTGTGCGCGTGTGAGACACATCGGCGTCAGATTCGCTGTGTCATTTCAGTGTAATACAGAGAGGCAGCTTAGAGACAGCATAAAATTAAACTGTCAAGCATTTGTGTGTTTGTGTGTTTGTGTGTGTGTGTGTGTGTGCGTGCAAAAAGGATTGTTAATGTAAAATGCAAAATACTTGACAGGTGACTTCTACTGAATGTCCTGGTGTGTGTGTTGTTTGTTCTAGTTGTTCTTTTTATTTATTTTTTTTGGCTCGACGTGTTGCTCAGTGTAAAACACTTTAATTACAATATATAACAGTTTAGCAATATTAGCCATGCTAGCCAGCTAGCTAAATGCAGCACTGCGCTAATGCTAATGTACACCAGCTAAAGTAGATGGCAGCTAGTTAGCTAGCCAAACTTTTAACAGTTATAAACTTTTTAATCGCTACTCTTTAATCCCTCACCTCCTCTCTTTCTTTCCTGTCTATTTGCTCCAATACCCACAAACCCCAGAGTTTCCAGGTTTCCCCTGACATTTATGCATGCCTAATGAGAGAACTTGTCGTTTTTTTTTAATGTCGTTCCCTCTCTCTTGCTCTCTCACTCTCGCCCGCTCTTCGGTTGAATACACAGTAATGAATAACGGCCTCACAAACACTCTGTCCCTCTGCAGCACTATCTGATGGCAAAAATAATTGTTTTTATAATCAAAATCACACCCAGGCCTCTTTTGCATAATGCTCGATTTGCCAGGAACGACAGACCCTCGAGGAATATGCAAAAAAATGGATGAAAATTGCATGAGATAATGAGTTTTTTGTGAGGCGAGGCTTTGTAAAACTGAACCACTGAGCTAGACGACATTCCGCTGGATAAAATAAATCGCATGATTATCTACATAACATTCACAAATGTTACAACGTATCATGTGGCCAGATTAAACTTTTAATTAATTTTATTAAAAAATTTTAGTATTGTAATCTTTGGTAAGTATTAGCTATATGAAGATCGGGTTTCATGCTAGCGTAACATAAATACCTAGCTAGTTTATACCAGCTAGCTGGCTAGCAATATGCTGAGGTGTTGTCATTGGATTAGCTGAATTTACGAGGCATTTCTTTTGTAGCTGTTAGGTCCAGAGAAGGAGGCGTGGCCTGTTGTAGTTGACAATGTTCACCATTCGGTATCATAAAAATGAGATAAAATGATAATTTATATCTATCAAAGGACTCGTTCCAAACCTTAAACTTTGTAATCTCACTTCACAAAGTAGCCAAAAAAGGATAAAAAGGAACATGAACATGTGTATGATGTTCTTTAAGACTGATATTTGATCATCTCACTCATATCGCTACTCACTGTGTAGTCTACTGGTTTCTCGGCCACTGCTGACCTTTGACCTTGTGACCTCATGGGTTTGGTTGAGTAACCTCAGATGGTTTATGTCCTTCATAACAAGGCCACAGTGAGTCTGTGTCATCTGCTGGGAGTCTCCGTCATTCCCGTGTCCACGCTGGCCACATTTTAGCATTTTTAAAAAGCAAACATGTACTTATGTGGTCAGCCGTAGAGCTCTGATTTCAGGCTCCATGACCAGAAACAGTGCAGTTTCACGAACTCGACCTGCGTCGTGAACTTTTTCACCGCAAAACGAAGGCTGACTTTGGTCCTCCGCCACTGAAGTGTACGTTCGACACGAACGGGGGAAGTGGGGAGGAAAATAAAAGGCCGGTGCTGAAAATATAAAATGGCAGAGCGTCCCTCCCTGCCTTCTCTGGCCAGGAACACTTTGTGGGTGAGGAAGCAAATTGTCGCCTTTCCTCTTGTTTTTTTGTGACAGGCCCTGACACGGACTGGACTCAGGATTCAACTGAATGTGAATCAATTCATACTTGACTCTGTTCAGTTCACTTTACAGCACTTCACACCTCTATTCTGTTCCATTTACCTAGATCTGAATCGACTTGATTCGGTGCCTTATGCTTGAGTCACAACAGAAGTGATTCCTTTCAGTTCAATCAACTTGATTCAGCTCAGAACTATTTCTGATTCACTTCTGTAAAACTGATTCAGCACAAAATTGTAACGTGTCAGTTTTATAAACTTGGTTCAGTCCACGATCGACTTGATTCAGTTATACATAAATAAGATTCATTTCATATTTCATATATATATATATATATATATATATATATATATATATAAGATTAAGTTCAGGATTGAATCATTTCAGTTCTAGTCATCTGAATTAGTTTTTAATTGACTCGGTTCACTTCTATAAAGCTGAACTTATGTAGAATTAATTCAGTTAACTTGCATAAACTTCTGAGACTCAGATCAGAATTTACTTTTTTAGCTGAATCAGCTTAGAAGTGAATCAGATTCATCTCTATCATCTCTAAAATTGAATCAGTTTATAAACTTGCTCTATAAGCTCTATAAACTTGATTCAGTTCATAAATAAGGTACAGTGTGATGTCGCATTGTGTCTGCATTAGATTCAGGGAGGAGGCGTGGCCTAAAATTACATTGATTCGGATGATAATAAAGTTCGAATTTGAATTGTGTATTTATTTGTTGTTGTTTTTTTGGACTTATGACTTATGTGGACTTATAGCTATTTTAAGAAACTGTTGATGTATTACTGAGCCGAACAACGTGTTTTGAGGTGAGTGTGTGATGATGCTAAACTGGAGGCTATACGCTTCCCTTGTTTGTTAGCTACATTAGCATTCCAGTACAAAACAAAAAAACAAACTTCAGATAACGGACGTGCTACGTTTGACGTAAGTTGGACCATTCTGCAAGCGTGCTTTAGTTCGGATGTTACTCGAATCAGGTGAATTAACTTGACATGAGGCATAAATCACTTCCTACAAGTTGAAGGCAAGAATTAGTTTGAAAACTCTCTGAACAGTTCAGTTTGAACACTTTAGCTTGTAATAATATGACACCTTTGGGAAATTCATTTGATTTTAAACTTCATTAAATTCAGTGATTCAGTTTAAACAGTTTCGTTTGTTGAGGTTCAGTGTTGCGACTCGTCTCCTCCTTTTATTGTATTACAGACATTTATCTGGTGCTTAAACATTGCCGCTCTCTTTCTCTCTATTGTGTTTTGCTCTCATTGCCAATGTGTGTGTGTGTGTGTGTGTGTGTGTGTGTATTGAAATCAGCGGTTAAGAACAGGATGTAATCTAATCCGAGCTAAGCCCCGGTTTACTCTGGCCTGTGCGTGTGGGATGAATACGGGTCACTTTAGCTGCTCGTGATGTGCCGGTGATGTGAAACTAAATCTCATGGACATGAATAAATCCCTGAACCTGATCCTGCACTCTGATGATACCAGGATGCCCCTTTTTCTCTCTTTCTTTCTCACTTTTTTTCTGCTCTGTCGTTCTTTCCCAGGCGGAGTGCTGTCTCTCTGTCTCTTTGTGCAACTGACCTGGAGTTGATTCGGGCCCCGAGGGCGAGAGACGTCGATCGTGCTGCGTCTTGTGCAGTTGCTTTTGTTAGCTTTTGTCCCTGTTTTGTTTCAGACTGTCTGCTTTTCTTTTCACGTATACTATCCTCGGCACATATGGTGGTTTTTATTCACTTTTTTTCACGCCATCGGTTAAAGTGGTGGTGTGTATATGTGTGTGTGTGTGTGTGTGTGTGTGTGTGCACGGAGTTGCAGGCTGGAGGACATTTTTGCACAAAGACCGAGAGATAGACAGAGAGAAAAAAGGACAGGATGAGGACGAGGCGCAGCATGCGCAGGCCTTTCTGTGCGTGTTTGAAAGGCAGGATCAGATAAATGTGGAGTGGAGTGTGGAAAGAGATAAAGTGGGAACAGCATAGCTGACTGACAAAGCGTTACATAAAAAAAGAGGCTACTGTTGATATCAGATCTCAGAGGAATGCAGACGGTTAGACAAACTGCTGCATGCATTTTCTTTCCATCTTTCCACTTCATATCTTTGTTCCACCAAAAAAAAAAAAAAATTTTCCCAACTTTCTCCAAGAAATGGTCCATTCATTTCTGTAAACTTGAGTCAGATAAGAATCAAGTCGATTTAGTTTTATAAAGTTGATTCAGCTCAGAATTAACAGGAACACGCTGTGGGTGAGGAAGCAGAATGCTGCTTGTTTTTGTTTTTTTTTGCCAGAGGCCCAGACAGACACAGACATGACTCCGGATTCAAGATCAGAATTCATTCAAGTCAGTTCTGGAAATTTGAATTCAGCTCAGAATGCACTCTTATGGTAGCTCAGTGGTTAAGACTTTGGGCTACTGATTGGAAGGTTGTGAGTTCAGATCCCAGCACTTCCAAGCCATCAGTTTTGGGCCCTTGAGCAAGGCTCTTATAGACTGCTAGTTGTATAAATGAATCAAATGCCATAGATGTAAATGATTGAGTTCTGCAAATCTGAATCAGTTGTTAGTTGATGTGAGTCTGTTTTATGAACTGTGTTTCAGTTCACACTCAACTTGATTCAGTTCACTTATATAAATCGGATCCAGTTCAGAAATCAGTTCTATGAACCTGATTCAGTTTAGAATTTGTTACATTAGACATCTGTTATTCATTTCATTTGCTTGATCACCTGTCTGAGTTGGTTGCTAGAAACCTGCTAGTCACAAACAGGAAATAATACAAAAACAAAAGATAGTTATATCATCTAATCCAGCTTCCCGTCTGTCTGCATGCCAGATTTACATAATCATTTTAGTTGAGACAGGGAGTGTTATATAAATTCTCATGCTTGCACACAATTAGCACCTTCTCCATTTTAGATTTACGGCTCTGCAGAGTGAATGTACTCTCACTGTCTGGGTCTTTAAAGCATGATTAATGACGCTACATGACTGGTGGCTTTGAAGAACCTTGGAGGGGAAAGAATTCATTTACAAATTACAACATTTTAATGCATCGTTAAATTAACAAAGTTAATTATGAAATTAATTAAGTTAAAAATCCCATTTTAAAAAAAATCATCTGTGGAAATTCTAGGGTGCGACAGTGCTGCAAAGCTCACACTGTCACATTGCTTCTGTTACTTAATAATATGATAATAAGTGACAGCAAAATTCATCTTGTTTTTTTTTTTTACAGCTCATGTTCAGTCTTCAGCCATTTCGAAAGAACACAGATAGATAGATATCCTAATTTAAATGGAGACGATAACCTCTAAATAGCAGATAATTAGGAGGGAAAAATGATCACATATTGGCTTCAGTTCATTAAAGCTGCAGTATGTAACTTTTTGTTAAAAGGATCAAATACAAGATGTGTCTTTCCTTGTGGCTATGGACTGTTCATTTTACAAAATTTAAAAAAAGTTATCTGTTGTTCTAAATGTGTTTACTGGAAGAAAAAAAGAATCATATTGATGGATAAATAAAGTTACCTGCCAAATTGTTATTTATAATAATGATCAATTCTAAAATGAAATGTTCTAAACAAACATCTAAAAAAAAATTTAATTATAATAAAAATACAAATATATTTGCTGATTTAAAAATCCAGTTTGATCCAAAAGTTAGGAAATAGCATTGCCATTAGGGAAGAAATAATAATAATAGTAATAAAATAAATGGTGTTCTAGCCCTGAAAATGTAAAATATTAATTCAGAGTCAGATGTGGCCTGAGTTTTTATTTTTTTAAACATTTGAACTTTCTAACTTTTATATCCTCACAGTTTGATTCAGATACAAAAACATTTTTTGTACCAAGGAGGTCCCCAAAAATTACATACTGCTGCTTTAAACTAGACATTTCTCATAAAAAGTCTAATAAAAGCAACTTGTTTTTCGGTACTGCCTTTTCTACCTTATCCTTTTCTGTTGCAGGGTTCTGCATGGAACCATTAAGAGTTCCCCCAGAGAGAGAACCAAACCAGTGGACCCTTCTAATTCTGTACATACTATACACACAAAGGTCTCCAAGTTTATAAGAGCTACACAAAGCTAACCATAAAACTTTAGTCCTGACCAGCAGAGTAACACACACACACACACACACACACTTCTTCCTCCTGCTGTGGTGTGTCCTGTAATCAGTGTCCGTCAGATCTAAAGGGAAGATAGCGCTAACGCTGCGTACACATGCTCTGCGACGATCCTTACGCACGGCTGTTAGAACGAAACCACATATAATTAACATTCCTTCAATACCAATAGACCTGGGCCAAAGCTCAGCGATGTGAAACAGGTGTGTGTGTGTGTGTGTGTGTGTGGCTGTTTAAGGCTTAATGTGTACCTGTACTTGCTTGTTGTTGTACCTGTAGCTGTCTTTATGTGTGTTATTGTGCTTTGGGAGTCCACAGCAGTTCGGAGGTGTTTTTGATGAGTCAGTTGTTTCTAATTTATTCATAATAATTGCTTACATTTCAACCGTCTTTTTTTAAAGCTAAAAGGTGTGTCATGGTGATGAGTTGTTGTCTTAATTTTCGTTTCATCAGCATCATGTTTTGGTTTTCTTAATGGGTGTTCTGGTTGCTAAGCCAAAGTGGTTAGCGTTTATGACACGAGTGTTGATTATCTGATGTACCGGATAATTATTACATTGTTAACGTCCATGCTCTGTATGCATCTGATTTCAAAGAAATGTGTCAAGTAGATGCCATTTTCAGATTTGTGTTTACAAATTAAAAAGCTTACAAAGCTACTTGTAATTAATATTTTCTTATAGTAAAGATTAATCTTCTATATAATTTGTAGATAATTAACAGTTGTTTTAAGTGTTTTCCTGACTAATGCTAGCTAGCAAGTTACGATCACTGTCTAGTCAGGTCACGTTTCATTAGCTAGCTATTGTTCTGTTCTATCAAGTAACGTCGCTAGCTGTCTAGCTACCAAGCTACACTTAGTGTCTGTCAGGTCACATTACATTAACTACCTAAATGTAAGCTAATTAAAGTAATGCAGTCTGACAGTAAACACGTATAACAATGTTTAGCTAGTTAGCATTAGTTAGTTAGCTCTTAATTGATGGTAAAATGGGATTTTTGATTTTTTGGGTTTTTTTCTTTCAGACCAAGGACGTTTGTTATCTTTTTTTGGTAAATGTAATAATTTGCTAATATCATAAACTCTAAGCAATTATTGCAACAGGAAAATCTAGTGTTAGCATGTTAGCATGAAAAGGACACAGTTGCTACATCGTTCGCTTGCTTGTTTAGCTAACAGTATTCAGTTATTGGGCAATTTTTAGCTCAGCAAAGCCAGTTTTCCACACAAATTGGATTTTGGAAGGTTTATGTGACAGGAACTCTGGAGCTTTTCCTGTAATGCTGATGTTTGGGGTTTTTGGGTAGGAAGGGAGCTGCCTGTGCAGGAGTCGACAGACCTTGGCACACACCGCAAAATTATCCAACAAACAAAAATAATCTAATGTTGGCAGGAGAAAAGGGAACTGGCAAGCCTGTTCAGAAAGGGTGCGAAAACAGAGGAAACATTCCACAGACCTCTGAGCAATCCCAAACATGTAGAGCACACGATATTTGTTTGGGTTTGTTATAGAAATTGTTAGGTTGATGGGTGTTTGGCTTACAGGGGTGAAAGCTGAAAAACTTGGAAAACTTAGACCATGAGGTTTTAGTTCACTTGAAGTTCAGTAGAACTCTGAGGCCTCATTAATAAAGCCACAGTGGATTTCATGGGTTTTCTAGAATATACTTATTAACGACACCAAAACCTGACCTTTTTTTTTTTTTTTTACCTTGTTAGTTCATGTCCCTGGACATATTGAATACGATTCATCATCAGTCAGACAAATATTCTAGTTTTTCTGTAATTTTTCTCTAAATATCTTCACATTTTTGACTAGTTTTTCACTACTAATTTTTTTACTTTATATTTTTCACTAATACCAATGTACTTCTAGTAAAGTCTGTCCACTTGGCAGCCATCTTGGTGATGTTCCTGGCCAGTTATTATTCCAATTTCATTCATCTTTATCGTAGATTAAAACCACTGATCTACCTCACGCTTGTTTAGGAAGGCCCACCTTTTTTGACAATCCTATAGATAAACTTTCATAGCTAAAAAGCTACCTAGTTAGGCTAGGTTACAGCTGCTGTCAAGTTTCGCTCTGAGTGTAGCACTAAATAGCTAGCTTGGTAGTTAGCTAAAATAATTTGTTATTAGCCTTGTAGTGTCACTCATTATTAGGTAACTAGCTAGCATGATAGTTAGGTAATATCACTCATTATTAGGTAACTACCTAAATAGCTAGCTAGAACATTAGGTAGCTAATATCACTCATTATTGACAGACTACTTCGTAGTTATTAGTTAATAACCTAAATGGCTAGCTGTCATGGTAATTAGCTAATATCACTCATTATAAGCTTAGTACCTAAATAACTAGCTAGGATATTAGTTAGCTAATATGACTTATTATTAGGTAACTACCTAAATAGATAGCTAGAATGGTAATTAGGTAATATCACTCATTATTAGCTAATTACCTAAATAGCTAGCTAGCATATTAGTTAGTTAATATGACTCGTTATTAGCTAACTACCAGGCTAGCTAGCTATTTATCAGGAGACTACCACTGCAGTGTGTACAATATTCATTTCAATAATTTCCAAACATTCCCCTGGGTTGTGGAAAGTTCTCAGAGTTGAGCTGTTCTTCCCGTCTGTGGGCTGTGGGACTATAATAACTGGGCGTCGAGAGCCATTAAACCGATGACACTCTTTGAACTCAACAATGAGCCCTAGTGTGCTATCAGAAATATTTTGGAACACGACCGCAGTGATGCAGTTTCAAAAAAGGAGGGAGGAGGGCAAAAAAAAGGAATGCTGTTTGGAAGGAGTGGATTCATGCACGCTTCTTGTGCCTTTTTTGGTTTGTTTTTGGAATCTGTTGAGGCACTTTGGAGTCGGTGGAGGAGTCATTTCAAGCGGGCATGATTTCACACATCGGCACCCATACACAGCCACTGGTTTTCCATTAGAGCACATGACAGCGCTTCAAGCTGTTAGCGTGTCAGTGACAGACACTGATCCAGGGTCAGAGACGGAAAAGCAAACTCTTAAAGGAACAGGTCGAAAATGAAACGTGTCAGACTTTCGCACGTACCCCCGAAATGTAGTCGATCATCCGAAACATGTTTTATTTAGCGCTATGAGGATAATGTGTCTTAAAGGTAATGGAAGTCTGTCTTGCTGATGTGGTTTAGAACACACTGTAATCTAAAAGCATCAATAAAACCTCACCATGTAGCTTTGGAACATTATGGGTCGGCCATTTTGGACAGACAGAGTTATTTCTGACATCACACCAGAACACGACAACTAATGCTGGCTTCTTCTGTCGTCAGATGAAGCTGCAAAGTCGGAATCCTTGAAGTATCTGCATAGCCGTAACGTTACCTAGTTAACAAGAAAACTAGCATGATATATTTGACATTTTGCTTTACTGGAATCTTTTACACATCAGTGACTATTATGAAAGATAAACCATCAATGATCGAGTCCTTGTCTTCAGAAATTCGGTAAAGTCCGATGTCAGATTTTTCCAAAATAATTACATATTGAAATGTTTTTTCTCAGTAGGTTGGTAAATATTTACCACAAGTGTAATAGCACATAAAGGCAACAACAGACATAGTGTAGGCTAACGTAGGCTACATCTAAGAAGCTACGCAAATACATTATGCACAAGATCACTCGAATTTGTTTAGCAGTGCGTTGCTAGAGCTCTGTTGACACATTCACAATCAACACACTGTGCTCCTGTGCTAACACATTGGCTACCAGATGGCTGTGTTTATACCAGTGATGTTTTACAAACCGCCATCTAGACTTTTTTATCAGGGATGGACAAATTATACATTTATTAGCTAGCTCACTGGGCAAGTGGAAGCTCCAGTGTTCTGCTCAGTATTGTGTTGTGGTTTCCCCAGCAACCGAATTGACGAGGTTAAAAAGTAGTAGCTAACGTAATGCCATAGTGTATGGCGTGCTCGGTAGCTAGTTTTCCTCTTTAGACTGTGTTTGTGTTCTTGACAAACAGTTAGCAAGTTGTTACCCAAAGTTTCGGCTATGAGCTGTCATCTCATGTAAAAGATATTCGAGTCCAGCTAGCATTGTTATTTTCTCTCGCTATGACTAACTGCGAGGTGACATATTGTGCGTCCGTAACCTGTGCACGCTAATTAGTCCGCGTAGTAAAAATCATTCAGCCGGTTGCCTTGAGTTTATTTTAAAATGAAATGACGCAGCTGAAAGGCAAAGCGTATAAAGATTTGGGTGTGTACTTCCATGAGGTAGACTTCCTCTACTTTGAAGCAGTTCCAGATAAAGTATAGAAGCAAACGTCAGACACTAAACATGTCTTGGTTGATCGACTTCATCTGGGCTGAGTGTTGCACTTTCAGTATTTTGGTGAAACTGTTCCTTTAAATGGACTGATCCCAGACTTGGCTGACATCCATCAACACTTCTTCGCAATGCTGACAGACTAGACAGCATACATAACCCTTACACACACACACACATGTTTCTCAGACCTATCAGATTTCCTCAGTGTGTGTATGCAGGCTTGTTTGGTCTCTCCGGAGCACATTTGGACATTAAACGTGACTCCGGGTGGGTGTGACGTATCTTTGTTGTGCTGTTATTTTTATGAGGTTTGGCTTCTTGACCCCAACCATCACAAAGGGAAATGTAAATTAAAGCGAGTGTTACTTCACTGAGGGGAGAAGTAGTGCACTTAAAGAGGGAGCCAGAATAGTGACAGGTCCTCCACTTTTACACTCCCTCTTTCTCTCTCTCTCTCTCTCTCTCTCTCTCTGTCTCTCTCTCCATCTCTTTGACTCTCGCTCTTTTCGTTTCATTCTTTCTTCATGTATATTCCGATTTTGAATGGATCCGTCCCAAATACACTGTGTAATTTGGAAGAAGAGACTGTGGTGTAAATCCCTCTAGAAGACTTCTCTGATCTTCTCTGTCTGACTCTTCTCATGTTCTCTTCACATCTCTTCTATTTCTCATTCCTTTCTTTTCTTTACTTCCTCCCTCCGTCTCTCCCTAGTCATCTCTCACTTCTCTCTGTTCTTCTCTTTTTCTCTTTTGCCGTGTTACCTTTCTTCTCCTTGTCTCTGATCTTTTTCCTCTCTTTTTCTTTCCTCTCTTAATTTGAATCTCCTCTCCTTTTTATATCTCCTCTCTTCTTTTTCTGTTGTATCCTTTTTTAATCTCCTCTCCTTATCTCTTTTCTACTGTCCTCTTTTTATCTCTCCTCTCTTCTCCTCCACTCTTTCTCCTCTCCTCTCTATATCTTTCCACTCCTCTTCTCTCCTCTCTTCATCTCTCCTCTCCTCTGTTCTCTTTATCTTTCCTCTCCTCTCTCTCTTCTCTCCTCTCTTCATCTCTTCCTCTCCTGTCCTCTCCCATCCTCTGCTCTCCTCTCTCTGTCTCTTCTCTCCTCGTCTCTCCTTTGCTGTCCTCTCCTTTCTTTGTTTCCTCTCCTCTCTTTATCTCTTCTCTCTTCATCTCTCCGCTCTTCATTCCTCCCTCTCCTGTCCTCTCCTCTCCTCATCTCTCTTTATCTCTCCTCTCCTCATCTCTCCTTTCCTCATCTCTACTCTCCGCTCTTTATCTCTTCTCTCGTCATCTCTCCTTTCGTTATGTCTCCTTGCCTCTCCTCTCCAATCTTTATCTCTTCTCTTCTCTCCTTTCTTTAGATCTCCTCTCCTCATCTCTCCTCTCTTCATCTCTCCTGTCCTTTCCTCTTCTCCTCTCCTCTCCTCTCCTCTCCTCAGCGTGTTCACTGTTGTTTACCCTCCTGTCAGAGCCGGTTTGAATGAGTTTAGTGGTGTGTGCAGCACTAGCCTGTGATTAGCGTGCTATTTATTTAACCTCCTAACCTCCCAGAGCTCATCTCTCGCGGTGCGGTGCTTTAATCACGCTTTCCAGACTCGGAGAACCACAATAAAAAAAAATCCCGCAGGCATCGGAACCATCGTGCAAACAGAAAAGGAGCTTTTTGAACCCGGGCTTCTGAAGCCGTGCCTGATGGGCTCTGTGGCTCTGGCTGTAGCCGCGCTCCTTCTACGCTTGAACTTGAAGCGTGAAATCACCACAGTGTGTGTGACGTGAGCCAAAAGGCCTCAGGTTACTCATTCAAAATACTAGAAACATCAGAAAAACCAACATCAACATTAAAATATAACTACATATGTCTGTTTTGAAGAATTTATGAGCAGTTATTCAACATCCACAGTGCCACTCTTAGGACAACTGACTTCCTTCATTTGGACAAAACTTCTGACAGGATTTCTAAAAATTATTTATTTATTTATTTATTTATTTTTACCATGAACAAGCACTAAAATCCTCTTAGAAATTCTGTTAGCTCATGTTAACTATGTCTGTAACCTACACTGCAAATGCTAGCTGGCAGGCTAACACAGGAGCTAAATGATAGATTATTAATCATGGTCATAAATGTTAATAATCTTCACTGCTAGGTGGCTAACATGCACTAACTTAACACTAACTTGACGGGATTTTTAGTTCATATTCACAAACGTTCACTGTAAACACTAGCCAGAGAACTAACATGAGAAAACCTGACAGGATTTCTAAGAGAATAGTCATGTATGTAGTCATATTTCTAAATATAAATAATCTTCACTGCTAATGCTAACTATAGCTGGCATGATCTGACAGGATTCCTGAAAGGATTCTTAGTCATAAATGGTCAAAATGTTTACTATTACAGCTAGCTAGTTAGCTAAAATAAGATAACCTATCAGGATTTCTGAGAAGATTTTGTTCAGAAATGTTTAATAATTGCCGCTAATGCAAATCTGCTTCCTGAAATAAGCCAAAATGTCTTGATTATGTGAACGAATTTCTAGATCAAATTCATAAATACATATAATGTTCACTGCCAACGCTAGCCAGCTAGGAAGTATGGTAAACAGACAGAAATTTGAAGTTATGTGAAATAGTTTCATAATCCTCACTGCTAACACTAGCTAGCTGGCTAACATGAGATAACTGGACAATGTTTCTGAGGAGATTTTACATTTTTAAGTGAAACCAGGTAGGTAGATAGATGGATAGATAGATGAATGAATGGATGGATGGATAGATGGAAGGATGTAAATGCAATAAATGTAATAAATGCAACACAAATGCATAAACAAACAAATAAATAAATGTAAGCCTGAAATACATCTTTCTTCATTTTTCTTTTTTCACTTTTATTTACCACTAGGTTTAGGTAAATAATTTCATTTTAATGTGGATTTTTAAAAAAAATAATAATTTCATGTAAATTATTAATAAAATATATTTCATGTATGCCCATCCACCAACTGTTGACAGAATTTAAAAAAATGTAATTATAAATGTAGAAATAAATACATACAGAGATAAATAAAATTAATTTTTGTTAGACTTTTATTTGTTTGTTTGTTTAATTATTTTTCTTATTTTCTTTCATTGTGTTGTGTCTTTTTTTTTTAATAAACCATGATCATATTGTAAGTCATTAAAGAAAAGGTTGTAAACAAATATAAATACCAACACTGGCTGCTGCAGGCATTTTTACTTCTTTTATATATAGATATTACACATCAAAGAAGCAGGCTTCTGGCAGCACACTTTGGCTAAATGGCCATTTTGGTCTCTCTCCATGAAAAGCGACGCATGAACGAGAAGCGGAAGAGAGCGGGAGAGAAAGTGGGATGGAGGAGAGTCAAGAGGTGAAAACGCCAATGGGCCAGCGACCGCTTCGTATGTTGGAGTTTTACACTGAGGCGAGACCAGCTTTTACAGTTTCTCTTTTGATGGTCAGCCTGTGTGTTTGGATAAACCCGGAGTTACGCCTTCTACAGGAAGCCCGGGTCTGTGGCTAGCGTGGTTAGCCGTGCCGCTATTCTTAGACTAGAGTAAGTGGGTATTAGCTTGAGGTAAATGTGATACGCTTCTCAGGCAGGGGTAGGAGTCCAAGAAAATGAGACAGGAACAGGGATAATTATGTTTTTTTTTCCTAGGCTTGGCTCAGGTTTTTGGTTGGGGAACACCGAATTTAGAACAAAAAAGTAATCCCAAATGATGGTTCGGATTTATTAAACGTTGAAAGGATCACCGTTGTAGGAATAATCCCTTCAAACCGTATCTTTAACTTACTGTACATTATTGTTCATCGACCCAACATCTATGCTTAAATAGCGTCAGTTTGTCTTCCCTCTTGTGGAAGGAACTTCCTCCAGGGACTGATGGGCTGAATGCTGGATGAGTGTGTTAAAGTTTGATGTGGTTCTGGAGTTGAGGGAATGGTTTGGCATGAGATTTCTCACATCGAAAACAGAATAATTTGTTCTACTAGCGTTGTCTCACGCTTCTCCTCTCAGCCCCAGCTGCTGAAACAGCCCAATTATTTGCTGTGCCCTTATTATGTAGCTTAACAAATTATTTGGACGTGTATTAATGGAGGGTTTGAGTAATAATAGGCTTTCATTATTTGTAAGCTACAGTATATTACAAATGTGGCTCTAGTACAAAAAGTTAAAAAGCAAAACTAGGACACTAAACATGTCTTAGCTGATCAGCTACATTTCCACAATACAAGCTATGTTGGTTTGTTTTCGTTTTTCTTCTTGGTGAACCATTCCTTCAAGGCACGCTTCAGTGCCATCAAAACCACAAGATATGTTCAGGTAAAAGTGCTACAAATTGTATTATCCAGTTGAGGGATCTAAATCAGGTATTTCCTGCTCTTCCTGTTGTGAAATGTCAGAAACTATCCCTAAAATAGACTCAGCTTGATAGATTTACCTCAGTCCCTTTATCATTAACATCTCCTGTGATGTTCTGCTTCAGATGTTCTTGACACAAACATCTTCCAGGGAGAACCGATTTGATGTGCAAATGAAATTAGACTCAGAAATGTGGTATGTGTGCTAACGACCACATAAACAGCCACTGCAAAGCCTGGATTAGCATGTAGCACCACTTTAAAACTTTACATCCTGACTTTGATGAGTTTTAAGTGTTCCTGCATTAACAAAGGTGAACTTAAGTTAAATTTGATCAACTAATCATAAACTTGTTATTACCACAATAGCTAACTTAATATTCGCTAGCTTGCTAGCAGCTTTGCTATGAGTTTATTTACACAATATGATTTACCCTAATGTCTGCCAACTTGAATATATACTAGATAGAAATAAATACTAAAAAATGTACCTAGCTTGCTAGTGAACTTTAATACTTGAACACAATATATAACACAATTCACCAGCAAGCTAGCTACTCTTAGGTAAAATAAAGTTAGCTAGCTACTCTTAGGTAAAATAAAGAGCAACATAGCTACTATTAGGTAAAATAAAGTATTTTACCTAACGGTACCTAGCTTGTTGGTGAATTGGCTATCTACTTAGCGGTAAGTAGCTACTTCTGGAAAGATAAGGTAACTCTAAACTATATATTGTGTAATTAAATTTAGCATTTTATGTTTAAGCTGTGTCAAGCTGAAGAACTGCTACAGAAAGTATATTGGTGATGACATATTACCAAGTTTGTTTTCTAGCTGATTAAACTGAAACCACTGGGGATGCTGGATTTGTACCACTTTCCTGACTCTCGAATGAAGTGCTTGGATGTGAAAATTAACTTGGACTCATCAGTTTGAGTTGAAATTTAATTTTAAACTCTTGCTAACCTTGTCAACACTGTGTCCTTTTTATAACAGCTAAGACAACAGTGATGCTAACAACCACACAAAGCCTGGATTAGCATGTAGCACCTCTACTCTGGCCTCAGAGTCCATTTTCTAGAAACTCAGTTGTGTTGTTTATGTCGCATCTGTCCTCTGTGAGTGAGCACATGAAAGTCAGCATGTGTGTAACTCTATCTCATCCCCCTTCAAAGCAGTTTTTTTGGGTAAACACAACATGGCATGACCTGCATTCCCTGCTGGAGGGGAGTCCTTTGTTTCTTGTTTATTTTGATATCGATCATGTGACCGTGAAGCTGCTTTTTTTTCCACCTCCTTTCTCTCTCATACGCAGATACGACAGCATCTGGATGCTGAATGTGGAAGCAATTAGCTTCAAATCCTTGCAAACATAATAACAGGGTGATCAAGTCTTCGCGTATGAAGGCTGCTCTTAGGACCCTCTTGTTTTTGGTTATAAGGCCTGCGCTGGGTCTCCCTCTCTTCCTTGTCGTTCTGGGCTTCTTTTTTTTTCCATAAGTGGTCGTGTTTTATAGCATTTTTTTCCCCACTTCGACCTTTAATGCGGTCAGAGCTCTGTTTCCCATCAAAGTCTGTAATCCAACCACAACAAAGACGTCACATGGTGATACAGGGGAAACAGTTGCTTCGTGACAGAGTGGGATGGTGGTTCTGCAACTGGAATGGAGGCCGTCACCTTCTTCTCCCGGCCTTAAACTCACTCCGGCGCGTGCATCTTGTGAGTTCTTGTCCCAAAACAGCAGCGCTTTGAACGATGTCGGTTTTTAACTCCCTATTCATCATGGACGGACCTTCTTATCTCGTTCCTCTTATTCCTGCTTCCCCTGGTCGCCGCAGAGTAATGGTGCCTCTTGACCACATCAAACCTAACTGCTGCTAATTACTACCCTTCCTCGAGCCCTGCTTATTTCAGTCCAGCCAGATTGAGAAAGCTTTTTCAGAGAGGTTAGCCACAGAAGCAAGATGGCTGCCCAATCTCTGAGTGGTACCAATCTCCGTACCCACACGAAGTGTTCTCAAAGTCACAGTTGTTCTTCCTCTTCTTCCCATTTCTCTTTCTTTCCGCCTTTATTCTCCTTCGTGTGCAGGACTCTAATGCGAGTGGCTCCGAAGGGCATCCTCCCTGCTTGCCTTGTGGCTTGGCCTGAGATTACAAAAAGAATATGGTAATTACTCCAGAGGACATGCGGTATGACTCATGGACCGCTTCTGAGTCCCAGACCTCGAAATGTTTCCCAGCTTGCATGAGGACTATTTGCAGAGCTTTGCAGAATAATAGTGCCACCTAGCAGAGCTTAATGATCCACAAGTCCCTGGGTTATAAGAATTGGTCATAGCTAAATTATTTGGGCTACTTAAAATAATCCTTTAAGCAAGGCATATTTTGCCAGCTTTTATTAAGCAAGCTGATGATGGACAACCTGCAGCATACGATTGGTCTGAGCCAGTTTACTGCAACCAGTTCACACTAATTTGCATAAAATGGTGAATAGCTCAATTTGACTGGTCAATTTTATCTCAGATTTGCATACTTCTACAAAAAAAATTACAGTTTGGTTATTGCTTGCTGGTGTGAATCTAGGTTACACCATGCTGCACACCTTGTTTCTTGCCACTTTTTCAGTAATCAGCAATTTTTTAAACGAAACCCTTTGACCTAACATACCCACTGCCGTGCCAAGTGCAGTTATAATTACAGAAAGCAAACTGCAGTCATGTTACAACAGTGCTGGGGCTTTTAATTAAAATCATCATCACACCCAAAAAAAAAGGCCACGAGTTTGCCCTTCATTTACACTTCTTCTTTACATCACAGGAAAACAGACTGTTTCTCATTTGCAAAGTTAAAATAAGGGAAATGAGAGAATAAAAAAAAAAACACATCCACACTTTTGTAGGTCAGTGGCGCTGTTCAGATACTATTCAAGTTTTCATAGTATTTACATATTCAAAGGTGAAAAATCCACATTTTAATGTTTAAGAACTCAGTGCAAAAAGAACACACATAAGCTGATTTACTAGCAGAGTCTAGGGAGGGTTGCATCTTTCAAATAAAGAAGACGTGTTGTCTGCTTGTTTACCGTAATGAATTAATGCAGTTTAGGTTGTTTATACCAGAATGTGTGAAATACAGGGCGGCGTCAGTGTCGAATGAATTCATTTTGCACTCAATGTTCCTTTCAGGAATGGTAATTGCATGTGCAGATTAGTACTACTGAAAAGCAGGTATTAAATTTGCGGAAGTCCATTTATACCCATTGAAAACAAAATTATGCCATTTATTACATATTAATAATGTAAAAGTTTTTCAGAATTATGCCTCACTATCTCATAATGATTAGAAAGTTTCTTAAAATGATGACTTAACATTCCAGTTTTATATTAGCTATTCTTCACACATTGCAACTCTGATGCTTACTGAATTTAAACCAAGCCATTGAAAAAGTTTCATTTACATACACCTTATTAACAAAACACGCTTTCACTTTGTTTTCTTACTGAATTTTTCTTATTGAAATTTTTTTTCTATGCATCTTGCATCTACAATTGCCGGTATGCTGGAGAATGCATGTGAGACAAGGTTTAGTTTCTCAGATTTACATATTGTTTTCTACCGTGACACTGCACACAACATATTACGCACAATTATTTTTCATAAATTGCACATCCACTTTTCATGAACACAGTTGATACCTGCAAATTAGTGTTGTTATTTGCTGTTGTTCAAATCTATAGAGGCCCATTGACTCTTTATGTAGAAAAAATGTCTTTGAATAAATGTTGTGTTTGGCATTTTAACATTTTTTGCATGGATGCACAAAAAAACAAGTCTGAAACATTGAAGGTTTTAACAAAATGATGTTGCTTTCTTGCATTTTCCTGTTGAAAGGTGAGCACCACTCTGGCACACTCTGGGCTTTAATTATATCTCGTCAACGACCTTTTCACATGTCAGTCTCATCTTCATATGTCAGTTTGCAGATTGTCAGGTGAATAGGTGGAAGCTAAACGCCGTGACTGAATAATTACTTTAATGATGGGGTGAAATTTCCTGATTTGGCCAATCAAACTGGTTGGTAGGTGCGGAACAGAAAACTGTCCAACCCAATAATACAGTTTTGAGTCATTCTGTGAACGGTGTGCTATTTAAGATCATTATATTCAATGAGGCGGATAAGATGCAATCATCTGAAAAAAACCCGTCAAGCATGATACTGTGAATCAAAAATGGCACAAGGTAAAATTGGAGTATACAGAGATATATGCAGAATATATATATATATATATATATATATATATATATATATATATATATATATATATATATAAACA
>CM075026.1:15916989-15935816 GCA_037576675.1 Pangasius sanitwongsei
TCAAGGGTCTCACCTCAGTCGTGGTATTGAGGGTGGAAGGGAGCGCTGGTCATTCACTCCCCCCACCTACAATCCCTGCCGGACCCGAGACTCGAACCCACAACCTTCAGGTTCAGCTTCAGGTTACAAGTCCGACTCGTAAATCGTAAACAGGGACAGGCAGTAAGTCAGGCGATCAGCAAACAGAATAATGTGGGCAAATCCAAAAACGTAGCAACAAGGCAAGATCAAAAACCAGACTAGGGAGAGACAATATGCAAGGTCAGGTAAACGTACACTGAGCGTTACTTCGCAGAGTCTTGCTGCGAGCCTGTGTATGTGTGAGTGTATGTGTGGGGTGTGAGTGTGTGTGTGTGTGATTGGGAACAGGTGTGCATAGTTAGAATTCAGGTGAATGTGAACGTGCCGTGGAGTGTTGTGCTGGGGAGTGTAGTCATGTTCGTAGGCCGTGATGTGTTCTGGGAAGTGGTGTTTCGGGTGGATTCCGGTGCTGGCATGGCAAATGTCACATGTTGTCGTGATCCACCCCGTTACATCATGTTTCACCCAGCACAGGATATTTTAGTCTTTATTTATATCTCTACTGATCATAGAGATCACGGTTATTTTTGGGAATAAAGAAGTGAAGCAATATAATTTTGGGGAAAATTTATATCCATTCAAACTATGAAATATGTATTTTTTTTTTAAATACCAAAGTGCAAATGACAAAAATCTAGTAGCATATTTTAAGCACCAATCTGCTTAAAATGGGGGGAAAAATGTTTTAAAACAATCATGTGGCATCATGATAACAGGATAATTATTTCCGATAACAGCATTATCACCACAAGTTGGTTGCGAGTTTCTACCTGATCACCGAGACTCACAAACTGGAAAGGAAATTGTCTGATAGCTGCGAAAGACGCCGTACGGTTTGAAAGACGCTAACGCACCACATTCCAACTCCTTCACTCAGAGCAGAACTCTAAATGACATGCCTCACATCTACAGAGTCCACGCTTTGAAGGAACAATTACCTTATTGTTTTGACTCAGAACGAGGCCTCTCATTTCTCCTCAGCTTTTAGCGAAAAGGTTTTGCTTTTTGCTCACAGGGTGGCCGTGCAGAATCTGGTTTCGTTTCTTCTACACTACTTCATTTGTTTTTGTATCTCGTGGAAGATTAATAGCCGTAATTCTCATTCATCTCACCTCACCGTCACCTCACAAGAGTGCAGACCTGCAGATGGATAAAAACATCCTGATTTAATTTCTGAATCTGAAATCTTATTTATATCTGATTCATCCGTCAGCCTCCCACCGCTCCCTCCGCTCCCTCAATGCCCTCTGTGATGACTCACAGCACAGTATTGGACTAGCACGCTAACACAAGCTAAATAACAACGCTAACATGGCTGGACACATTTGCGCAAGCAGCTCAAATCTGGTTATACAAATGAAAAATTATCACCCTCAGCCAATCCCCTCGAGGCATTCCACATAATTAAATTTTATTTGTACAACCGCCATTGTTGGTGATGAATGGCTAAGGCAGAAAATGAGGTTAACTGTTAAATGTTAACGTTAATGCACTTAGAAAGCAGGTCATGCTAGATGCAGCTTCTTCAGAGAACATGAACAGATGTTTTATATATATATTCAAATTCAAATTTTATTGGTCTCACACACACACCCATACACAGTACAACGTGCAGTGAAATGCTTTTTCAGACTGTCCGGGACATTAAATAGAATTTACATAAACCAGAGGTAGAAAAAGGAATAATATCAAAATCAAATATAAGGGATATAATAGATAGGTAGCAGCAACAGTATGAATAAATATATTGTAATAAATATATATAATGCTGTGCAACATCAGGCTGAGGAGAACAATTTTCAAAAGAGCGTAATCAGCGTTCGTTGCAATAACAGCCTAAGAGCAGTCCGATGCTGAAAAATGAGAAAGAAATGATAAAAGAAATATTACTAGAGAGTAAAAAGAGCCAGTTAGAGGTTTACCCAGGTATTAAAATACATTTAGCAAAAAGAAAGATGTATATATGCAGCCTGTTATAAGTTCACATGTCGTAATGGTGATTGTTTAACTACTTACCAAAACATATTATGCATTTGAAAGCTTTTTCAGCTTTAAGGAGTAGAAAATAATTCAGGCTGTAAAGTGTTAAATTCATTTGAATACTTGCCATTTTTAGTGATGGATGAGCAGAAAATGAGGAGAACAGTTAACCATAAGCAAGTTGGGTCTTGCTAACTGCTGCTTTACACTTTACTGAACACAGGCTTGACTGTTTAAATCCATGTTTAGGACAGAATGAGGTACAGTTCATTATTAGCACAGTTAGCAAAGAGGGCTTGCTAACTGCCTCTGTACTCTTTGCAAAATATGAACTGACAGTGTAACTCTGGATGACTGTTTCAAATATGAGAATGCAATTAACCTTCTGAACGTCAGCCATCAATTTATGATAAATATTTCAGACAAAAATTAGCTAAAACATTAGCATGCTTAGCAAAGAAAGTGTTGCTAATTTTCTCTGGACTCTTCACAGAATATGATAAGTATGCAAGTATGGTTTTTGAATGTAATTAGATAATAAAATGAGGTAGAAAAAATTAGCTTAGCATACCTGGCATACTTAGCAGTTGGTAGGTATCGCTAACTGTGGCTCTATTTTTTATTTTTTTTTTAGAATACTTATAATTTCTATTAATTATCCAAACAAATGCCTTTGTTGGTGATTAATTACTAAGGCAGAAAATGAAATAAACAGCAAAATATCATACTTAGCAAATTTGGTCCTGCTAACTGCTAATATCTTTCATGATAAATATGAACATCTGAAAGCATTATTTTTTTAATTAAATGTAATGTTTAAGCCAGATGAAAAGAAATAAACATTTCATTATTAGCACATTTAGCAAAGAAGTCTCACTAATTGCCTCTGTACTTTTGTAGAATAGAAATTTAACCATTTGAATATTAATATATGCATAATTTCTGCATTTTAGTGATGATTTGCTAAAACAGAAATAAACAGCAACATCTTAGCGTACTTCAGTCCTGATAACTGCTACTATACTATTTACAGCATAAGAATAGTGTACATATAAACATTTAGAGGTGTAATATTTTGAAACTATGTTGTTTCTTGAGTTTTGTGAACAAATGTTGTTCTTTATGATGAATGATTAGCACAGAAAATGAGATGGAATAGTTACTTAGCAAACTGTCCAAACAGCTGCCATTGTTAGTGATTAATTGCTAATCACTGGTGTTTAAGGAAATGAAATAAGCTGCAAAATATTAGCATACTTAGCAAGTTAAGTCTTGCTAACTGCTAATATCCTTTTTTACAGAATATCAACAGCATAAATACGAACAGCTGAAAGTGTTGTTTTTGTAACTAAACCTTGCTAATAGCCTCTGTACTCTTTAGAGAATATAAATTGAACCATGTAAATATGAATATATGCATAGTTTCTGCATTTTATCCAAACATTTTCTGTTTTTAGTGATGATTTGCTTAAACAGGAAATAAACACCAACATATTAGCATACTTAGCAAGTTAAGTCTTGCTAACTGCTAATATCCTTTTTACAGAATGTCAACAGTGTAAATATGAACAGCTGAACGTATTATTTTTGTAAGTAAAGCTTATGTTTAGGACAGAAAAAAGTAAGCAGGCAATTCTTAGCACATTTAGCAAAGAGGTCTTGCTAAATAAATTTGTCCGTGTATACTTTTACATAAATTGAGCATATTGGCATACTTAGCAAGTTTGTTCCTTGCTAACTGCTACTATACTTTTTACAGAATATATATAAATATATGAACATTTAGCGGTATAATATTTTGCAAGGATGTTTTAAAAAAGTTTTTTGAACAAATGTCTTTCATGACGGATGGTTAGCATAGAAAACGACAAGAAACAGCTAAGCTGCTTAGCAAAAGTTCTTGCTAGGTGCTGTACAGTAAATATATATGAATATTGATATGTATATATGTAAAAAGTTTTTGTAATTAGGTCACATTTGAACAGAATAACGTGCGTATATGCTGTTTATATAACATTTAAACGTGTGTGTTTGTGTGTTGTAGAATGCTACACGGTGAACGGCGAGGACTACCGAGGTCGGCAGAACCAGACGAGTCTACACGGAGGGAAGCCGTGTCTTTTTTGGAACGAAACCTTTCAGCATCCGTACAACACGCAGAAATACCCGAACGGAGAAGGAGGACTGGGAGCTCACAACTTCTGCAGGTCAGCATTCCATCTACTGCTGCGGCTTCGTCACGCAGCGTTCCGCTTAATTCTCTCCACACTGATTCATTTATTTATTTTTATTTAATTCAATCTTGGGAAACAGATCTGTCTTTCTCATACTTTCAGTCTATCTCTGTGTGTGTTTTATATCATTTCATTCATCTCGCTCTCTTTCTGTCTTTCATTCTGTTTATATCTGTCTCTGTATTTCATCGCTCTCTCTTTCTGTATATCTGTCTTTCTCTTGAGTTCTTTCTCCCTACGTCTTTCTGTCTGTCTCTCACCTCTTCTCTTATTTTGCATCTGTTTTTCACCTTGTCCTCTCTCTCTTTTTGCCTTTCATGTTTTGTGAATGAATGCTTATCTTTTACTTTCTTGTGCTCTGTCTCTTATTTATTTTGTCTTTCACTCCATCCACTCCATGTTTTCTCACTCACTCATTTTGTCACTCTGTTTATTGCTTCTGTCTGATTTCTGTCTTTTTCTTTCCCTAGATCTTGTTTCTCTCTCGCTCCGTCTTTCCGATTTTCCTGCTTTTCATCGCTCTTGTTGTCTTCTTGTCACCCGTTACTCTTCTCCCTCTCACACTTCTGTCATTCGTGCCATCTGTCTGTCTTTTCCTTTACAAGTCCTCATATTTTTCTCTCTCTCATTCCCTAGAGAGGGATTGCAGCGTCCGACACTGAGATTAAGGGAGGAGATAAAAACACGAAAAAAAAGACACACCAGTGTTGACTCTCCACACGCAGCTTGTACTCTGTGTGTGTGTGTGTGTGTGTTCTGACTCGGTGTCAAAACAAATTTTAGGAGACCTCTGGCTCCATGTGATCGCACTAGAACCAAGTGCAACAGTGACAAACACACACACACACACACACACACACACACACACACACACACACACACTGCTCAAGATAGATGAGAAAGGATGCAGGTTACAGTCTAAGAATCCAAACTTCAGGCCATTGCAGAGGAGATGGAGGTGATCCACTGACAGAAACAGGTGATGTTTGATGATGAACAGGATACAAGTGGAACAGGTCAGTGAGAGAGTGTGTAAAGTGCACAGAGTGTCTGTAGATGACATTTTAACTCATTTGTGCATAAATGATCCCTGTGATTTTATTCACGTTGACACAAGTTATGTGTTTATACTGTATAAATATTCTCTCTCTCTCTTTTTTTTTTTAATAAATACTAGATTTGAATCCTTGACAGCTGGTAAATGCAACAGTCAGGAAAAAACTGAGAAGCATACAGAGGTTCTTTTAATAAGTAAGGAATAAAACACTTGGGGGCGTGCTGTTATAGGAAAACAGTCAACGACTGTGATCGTGATGAAGCAGAGTTAATGTTATCACCTCAAAGCAACATGTCAAAAAGTGTTTTTTTTCCCACTTATACCACAGCAATTGGGCAAAGATTTTTTTATTTTTTAAACAACATTTATTATCATTTTAATGTTGTGGAACCTCCAAAAATCCAGTTAGTTCCTGTTCTCACTTACGTTATAGCAGCTATAAACAGCCGTTCCCTCACCAGCCTCTCGTTTTTTCTCTCTCTTGAAGAAAATAAGCCAAAAAAAATGCAGCTTGTCACGTTACAGAGAAAACTATTCAGATAGGATTAGTTTATCAGTGGGGCGCCATAATAAACTTTTTACAGATATCCTCAGGGATAAAACACTCGCATCCAGGCAGCAATAAATGACCACAGGAGGAGTGAGTTTCTAGCGGGGTGTATTGTCTATGGACCCGGATGCTTGCATCACGCAGTCATGTGATCATGCTCTGTTCACAATATGGTGTTCAAGCGATTGAAGAGGCACTGGAGTAGAGAAGAGATGCTGGCTTTTATTTCAGTTTGGGGGCGAACCAAAGTTCCAGCAACAATATGAAAAAAACAGTAAAACAGTAATCACAAAGTATACGAGAAGCCTCCATTTTTCATTTCATGAGTCAGGAAGTGTTCAATATCTGGGGGAGGGGCACTGATACGCATGCTATGCGAATGAATACAGCAAGCAGCAGCAGTCAAACAACTTTTTTCCAAAGCGAGGTGACATCTACGTAGAAAATCACGGACGGGACTAAAACGATCAGACAAACGCTGAGTTTGGTGAAAAACAGTAGTAATTCAACCTGGAGGATGGAGAAAACCACCGACATGTCTGATCCAGATAGAAATAAAGTTACGTACAGCTTTACTCCTGACACTGGAGACTCCTTCCAAAAAATATTAAATAAACATCTTCTTACAGAAAACTTCACCATGTGAACGATTACAGTTTTTTTTTAAAAAAATCCGTATACATGGAGATGTACAAGTCCTTGTGTAAGTTGTTACTATAGAAACGATAACGTATTAGAACGAGTGCGTTAATATAGACATGTGATTTGTAGCTGCGTTATTGTCAGAGCTGCTGTTATATAGAAAATTAATCAACACCTTCTGACCAGATCAGAATCAAGTATTCTTGGGCACTGTGGTGTAAAGTGGAATTATTATTACTCATCAAAGTCTCATACAAAAACATTTCCTTAAAAGCAGAATAATACAAAACATCGTGTTATAAGATGACACATAAAAGATGGCTGATATCAATACAGCATAAATATCATATTGCAAATCATTTTCAGAATATTTGACATGTATCGCAATACTTTATTTAGCTTTAATACCACAAATGATTTCCTGTTTAAAACTATTTGAATAATTATTTAAATGTTTGTTTGTATTTTTTCAAGTTAATGTTTCAAATTGATCAAAATCATTGTAGTGTTTTTATTTAAATTGAAGGTAAAGCACTTGATTTTACATGGAAATGCCACGTGCGGGAGCGAGGTCACGTTTCACTCGTCGTTCTGCAACACCGATCGCTCTCGAGTCTCGCTCAGCTGGAGGAAAACTCGTCTGATTGAGCGATTTTGATTTGTTTATATGCAAATGTCCGGGCAGAAAGCGAGCGCTGCAAGCAAAGCGACAGAGTGAGTTTGAGTTCTGAAAATCCAGTGATGAGTTAAAAAAAAAAAAATGTAAAGCAGCGAGAAAGGTTTATTTGACCTTTTGAAAGAGAGTACTTGTCAATCGTCCTCTTTTAGTCTGCAGAGTTTAGTGTGTTCGCTGTTCTAATGTAACTGACTCAACTCGTCTACTCATTAACACAAGAATAAAGTTCAGAAGCATCGGACCCAAAATCTGTGAATGAATCCATCCCCAAACCTTTATATAATCCTTCTAATAACATTAGTAAGCTCCGAGATTTCATTTTAAACAAGTAAAACACTCTGTGTCATGATGTTATAGATTTATATACTCAACAACAGAGTGCTGTGTGGAAGCGGATTTACTGTTGATTATTTTCCTATAACATCATGTCTCAAAGTGTTTTATTCCTCTTGTACGACAGCAGTTTGCCAACACTAACAATGTTTTATGTGTATGGTTTATCTTCTTTTAGTTACATTTAATGTAGTGGAACATCTGTGAAACAAGTTTTTTTCTGTCCCTTGAAGTTAAGAAGACAAAAAGATCGTGCAGCGTGACTTGTTACTGAGAAATTAATGAACACCTTCTAACAGATCAGAATTTAAGAATTAAATTTAAGAATTTAACGATAATTTAAAAGCATTGTGGTTCAGTCTTCTTTTTATCTTTGTTTACCTTCTTTTCATCTCAGTGAGGATCAGTAGAAAATCACTGAAACTTCAGCGACTGAACATTTTTGTCCAAAAAATATATATATTTTTTAATATAATTAAATATAAATGAATGATTTTCAACCAAAACAGAAAAAATGCTCAGAATTTTTTCTCAACTGAACAAAGATGCTCAATATGCAGAAATCATACAGTATAATAGTTTTATGGTAAAGTTTATGGTATTAGTTTAAGTTTTGACAAATCAGTTTTGTGGATGGACTTGTCAATAATAAAGTGCTTTTTGATTACATTGTAGAACTTAATTTATGCTTTTAAACCAACGATTTTCAATTTTCCCAAAACATAAGAAACTGAAAACTAATTGATAATAATTTAAGCAGCAATACCAAAAAATGGTCGTTAATAATAATAAAAAACACCAAGCACTTGTTTTTTGGTAGAGATAATTCTTTTTCTTTTCCGATAACGATACTGATGCTGATACCTCGAGTATCAGCCGACACTGATACCCATCTGATATTATTTTCATTAAAAACTACTACGATTTCTTTTTTTTTTTAAAGCACTTCACAGTTCCCCACAAACTCTTCCACACAACAATCACTTATATTGTAAAGGTGTATAAAAAGTATAAATATAAGAAAATCAGTTGTAACAAAAGAAAAAAAACAGTCAAGCCACTTTATATGGAAACATTTCCAGTTCCAAAAATATATGTGTTTTCCAAATCCAGTTCCAATCTTTGCCGTTTGTTACAGGATCTGATATCTGATAAGTTTTCTTTGATATCCGATCCACCGGGTTTTTTGCTGGTATTGGTCTGATACTGGTACTGGGTATCAGATCGATGCCATCTCTTGCTTTTGGTGCATGTTGCTGGTTCAAAGTGACCTGAATTTTAGGTTTCTTCCAGAAATTTTAATTCAGGCCATCGCTAATGATCAGTAAAACTAATCCTGATGGAAATGGAGCTCTAACGTCTCGTCTCGCGCTCGGGTGGGAGTGCAAATACAAAACAGAGGGACACGGACACGAACATTACATTTCTACTCCACGTTTACAAACACTTGTTTTTAATGAACACTTACTTCAGCTTGTTATTAAAATGAGCTAATTCTGATAAATGTGATTAAAAAAAGAGAAACTGAGCCAAACTCATAAAGCTTCATGCTGGAAAAATCTTTTGGCGTTGTACTGGCTGCTTCATTAAAAACTTTACATGGGTCATTTTAACCTAAACAGAAGACAGAGGTTAAGAATGCATAAAATGATTATGTTTCGCTTTTTTCAGCGCACTTTATAGACATTTTTGGTGTTTCGTGTTTTTTTTTTTCTTCTTCTTTCTTTATGAATCCCCCAGGTGCTGGAATTTTAAAGGTTTATCATAAACTTTATGATTCGGCAGAGTTGGAAAGTGGCTGTTAAAGAAAAAGCTTTTTGAACGTAGTCCAGAGCGGCTGGTTCAGACACAGCGCTGAAACATGTTAGCCAGAGACGCTAAGAAAGAAAGGAAACAGGGAGAGAGAGAGAGAGAGAGAGAGAGAGAGAGCTGCACAAAAAGATTTTAAAGCTTGTAAACCTTCTAGTGTGGTTTATTGTTTTATTTTTAGTCTCCTCGTTGAAAAATATCGCTTGGTGGAGTTGAAACATGCAGCTGTTGATAATGATGAAATCAGACACACGTCAATAATCAGGTTTATGATGTATAAGGAAAAAAATGACAAATGAAGCCTTCTGATGTCAGAAAATAATGAGGTGAAGGATGATGCCACACCCACTGGCCAGCGTTTAAATAAACATAGGCTCTATCTATCTGTCTATCTATCTATCTATATAGATAGATAGGTAGATATTAATTGACAACTGTTATACGATTGTTGCTATGGTAATCTCCGAAGGCATTATCCTGCTCCAATCTTGGTGCTTTTATTGAAAATTTCCACACACTGTAGCATATAAAACCTTATTTTTGTATAAAAACCCATATGGAAAAGCAGTATATTTAAAAAAAAATATATGGAAATATTTGAAATTGGTCCATTTTTTAAAGAAAACACACATTTTCATGTATATTTGAGAATATATTGGTTATGATTGTGAATCAGTTTCCTTCATCGTAAATATATGTTTTAATATACATGAAATGAATGGCAATATATTCACAATCATAACCAAATGCATTATTTATAATGATAATTGTATATTCATATTTATATAATTATAATTATATAATGATATATATAATTTATATTGCAATATATTTATAAGTATGGGTCAAAATGTGTGTAAATATTTTGCTTTTATATTTGGGTTTTGTAGTAAGTTTTTGTACACTACAGTGTGTGGAAGTTTTGATTAAAAGCACTAAGAATGGAGCAAGATAGCATGCTCTTACCATTGTTGTTACCATAGCAACAATTGTATTACGAAATGATAGCTGCCGTGCATTTTCCTTATTTTTGTTTAATGGCAGGTTATAGATACTGAAACAAAAAACAGGGCTGGGCAAGACGACTATATAATATCAACATCGTGATAAGCAATGTCGCGATACACTTTTTTCTGAGATGGTGTGATATCTTTTTAATCACGTTTTAATTAATTTAGTTATTTTATAATAAAATGTGTCTGAATAGAAGCAGGTTATTTGATTAAAAGTGTGTACTGAATCTTTCAAATTTGTTTTGTTTTTTTTAAATGTAGATTTCTACACACATTTCAGTTTATTTGTATTTTAGACCTTAAATAAAATTATCATTGCCCCTAGTGTTTCACACTACAGTTACGCTGACAGTTTGTTAAGACATTTGTAATAATGTCTTACTGCCTTGTATACAGTGATATATGTATGTAGTGATGATATTTTTGTCGTATCGTCCGCTCCTAAGATAAATTACATTTAAATTTGGTTACTCACTTTATGAAACTTTGAACTGATGTCATTTTTGACTGATGTTCTGACGATTTGTCCTAATTTGTGGAATTGTTGTACTTTATCATAAAACTATTTTTCTACTCGATTCTTAAAGATTCCTCTAGCATATGTTAATAGTCTAAACTTACACACGTTAATACTAAACACTTGGAGGATTTTAAGTCACATTAATCATCAAAAACATAAATACTAACAAAAGATCTGTCATGCAGATCTTGCATGCACAGAAACTGTTGATTTTTAAAAATCCTGTTTTCAAAAGAAATGCACCGATAGCGAATCAGAAACTAGAATTTTCCATGGCTGTGGTTTTGAGACATTGTGTGTAATCTGTTTATTATGGTTTGAAGTTTTGCCCTGAGCAAAGATGATGAACATGTTGAAACACTCTCACACGTCCAAATTTAATGCCATCCCATAATTCTGACCAATCAGATTTGAGAATTGAACTGCGCTGTTGGGTGGTAAACATTAAACAATTATAAACTGTTGACATGTTTGGAATAAGTTGATGACAGTCACTTGGCAGGTTACTGACCTTCAGTGAACGGTTTGTTGACTGTTTCCGCACTATCCAAATAACCATAATTTTTTATACACACAGACACCCACACACACATACACACACACACACACATAACACACACTTTATTTACTCCTTCCCAACCACACCAGCTAGTTTCCTCTCTCAGGTGAAATGATAGAGTGATAATTGTCAACTCTGTCATCTCCATTTCTTCGTGCGTACATCATTCTGTCGTGTCCCGCAGGCCGGTGTTCACTTTACGTTACAACTTTACACCGTTACACAACTTTTCATTCATACGCGTTTGAAGTGGAGGGCAGATCCCTCGTCCCCTTTAACCCTTCCAGCAGTTTTACTGCTCTTACGGTCACACATGAAAGGATTCGAAACTGTTCACTTGCTCGCTGCAGGCTTGAACTCAACACACACACACACACACAAAGGCTGGAGGCTGAGCTTTAGTGATCAAAGCCTGTCAGGGTCTCGGGTAGGGGACGGGGCCTCTGTGTTGTGGATAGTGTGTATTGTTTTTGCCCTCAGGCCGGTGATTAGAGGGTAAGAGCAGGAAGATGATCATCATCTGACCCTCAGTGCACTCACATGAAGCCATGATAAGACCTACTGAAATGTGTGTGTGTGTGTGTGTGTAAGGTTGTGACGATATGATGGTATATCGTGATAAGAAAAAGTTTAAATAGTCCTATAATTAAGGATACCCTATATGATTGATGTCACAAGAAACATTTCTTATGTTTTAGATTAAAATGAGAGAAAGTGGTGTTTCTGTATTATTCTGATAAAGGTATGTCCACTTTAACCCCAAAACTTTCTGCTGCATCGATGTAAATAATGTACCATTTAAAAGTGACAGATACATTGCATCAAATCAATCTGACCAGCTTTAATGACTAAATTCAATCTGTTCATTAAATGTAACTTCAGAAAAACATCAAAAATCATCTAAAAGAACTAAGAGAATACATTAATAATAAATTAACAAAGAACATGTATAAGCATTCATATGTTGAAGTTTGCTGTAAGGAGACGTCTATTTAACATTTATGGAAGGAGTCTCCAGTGTCAGCACTTTGTAACACTCAGAGGTGAGGTGGACGCTTTGCGGTCTCTGTGTAAAGGACTGTTAAATTAACCGTATTTCCTAAACCTGTAGCAATGCAGTGATAACTTGATAAACCATGATAACAATTTAGGAAGGTATCACAATGCAAAAATATAATAACACACAAAAGCTGATACCATGATGTCGTGAAAGCCGCCATGTTGGTTTGGCTGATTATCATGGCATGAGTTTATCCTGCCGTTTCTCTGCTCGTGTGTGTGTGTGTGTGTGTGTGTGTGTGTATCGCTATGTTCTGTGAGTGTTCAGCTCACATGCCTCAGGGTCCGATGTGCTCGAACAGGTGTGCATGTGGGAATACATCATTCAAAATAACATGCAAAGCAGCCACTGTGCTTCACGTAGTCAAAACCACAGTCAAATGAGACTGCGCATCAGAAAATTCACAAATACAGCTTTTACAAAAGCACTTTCCTGTAGAAACACCAACAAAACAACAACAACAACGAAACAAAACAGGAAATAAAAACGAAAATGAAAAGCCAGTCTCTGACCGGAGGTTCGATTTCCTCCCAGAACAAAACAGCAAAAAAAAAAACAGCCAGTGAGGAGATAAAGAGCCGTGGCCTCTCTGAATGCTCCTTTCTCTAGCGAGGAGAATCTGGGAAGCGCTTTTTTGATTGGGGAAGAAAAGAGATGGAGACACCCTTCAGGATTCCCCGCACAATGGCTGAAACCAGATCAGCATCGCCTCAGGCTCGAGGATCTCCCATTGTGCGCGCTCAAAGGCATGGAGAACTTGTAATTACGCCTTTATCCTGCGAGCGCTCAGCTCCGGTTCTCTAATGATCCATTTTAAACATCAGAGTTTCACTACACACACCACTCTCAACTCATTTTCACCCTGAGAGCAACCTCGCCAAGAAACACGTTTCATTAACACGATAGTGTATATACAGCTGTCTGTCTGTCTATCTATCTATCTATCTATCTATCTATCTATCTATCTATCTATCTATCTATTTGTCTTTCTCTCTGTCTGTCTGTCTGTCTGCCTGCCTGCTCTATCTATCTATCTGTCTGTCTGTCTGTCTGTCTGTCTATCTATTTGTCTTTCTCTCTGTCTGTCTGTCTGCTTGCCTGCCTGATCTATCTATCTATCTGTCTGCCTGTCTGTCTGTCTGTCTGTCTGTCAGTCTTTCTCCCTGTCTGTCTGTCTGCCTGTCTGCCTGATCTATCTATCTATCTATCTATCTATCTATCTATCTATCTTTCTCTCTGTCTGTCTGTCTGCCTGACTATCTATCTATCTATCTATCTATCTATCTATCTATCTATCTATCTGTCTTTCTCTCTGTCTGTCTATCTATCTATCTATCTATCTATCTAATATATAAGAATTTCATTGTACAGGGAAACTTGGTTTTCCTCACTGTGCACATGACAATAAACGCTTTCTATCTATCTATCTATTTGTCTTTCTCTCTGTCTGTCTGTTTGTTGGTCTGTGTGTACCTGTATGTATCTGTCTGCCTATCTCTCTATCTGAATATTTTTTCTATTGATGTCTGTCTGTTTCTGTCTGTATGTTTTTTTCTGTTGGTTTTCAGTCTCAGTCTGTCTGTCTGTGGCTTATCTATCTCTGTCTGTCTCTACCTGTTTGTTTCTGTCCATCTGTTTGTTTTTGTCTGTCTCTGTCATCTTTTAGCTATCCATTAATATTTGTTTACCTATCTGCCTGTCTGTCTATCTGTCTGTTTATCTGTCTGTGTTTGTCTGTCTGCATGTCTGCCTCTATCATGCTTTTCTCTATAGTTTTTTTTAGTGTGTTACTTTATATTAGTTTTCGGTCTGTCTCTGTGTTTCTGTTTATCTTTCTGTCACGTGCTGTCTACTATGTGCATGTTTTTCTGTCGGTCTATGATTTATTAGTCCCAATGCTCATTTTACATGTTAGCTACATTAGCTTTGTAGCTCTAGTGTCTTAAAGGGAAATTTCAATTAATGAATTTGGGGATGGGAAGGGGGGTTGTGGGGGGATGTGGGGTTTGAATGATTGGTCCCAAAAAAAGAGGCTTTCAATTCTGAGGTGAAGTGGATGATCTGGTTCTCGCTCTCTCTCTCTTTGTCTTTCTGTCTCTTTCTGTCTCTGTCAGGAACCCAGACGGTGATGTTCAGCCATGGTGCTACATTGCAGACCAAGAAGACGGGACATACTGGAAGTTCTGTGAGATTCCGAGCTGTCAGAGTGAGTGAGGGCAGAGGGAGGGGACGAGTGCACTTGATGGAGTGATTATGAACAGAAAAATGTGTCTAATTGCCCCATCAATCACAAATAAGTTACGACACGTCAGTGCACTGACTGATGCGCTGTGCTCCCCACCCAAGGCCTGTGTATGCGTGTGTATGTGTGTGTGTTTGTGTTTGTGTGTGCGTGTACATGTGCGTCACATCTACACAAAAGTATGTTTAAGCATTAGTGGGTATGTGAGTTTAAACATTTACCCATCAATCAACAAGACTGTGTTGCAGCAATGGTTGACGACCAGGTGTGTGTGTGTGTGTATACTGTATGTGTGTATGTGTGTAGAAAGATGGAGTTCGGACTTGTGCCTGTCGGTCCCAGTGAAAGAGGTGTGACCTCTCTACCTGTCAGTTCCAGTGAAGGAGGCGTGGCCTCTGTGTCTGTCAGTTCCACTGAAGGAGGCGTGGCCTCTGTGTCTGTCAGTTCCACTGAAGGAGGTGTGGCCTCTGTGTATCAGTGCCAGTGAAGGAGGCGTGGCCTCTGTACCTATTAGTTGCAGTTAAATAGGTGTGGCCTCTCTACATGTCAGTTCCATTGAAGCAGGTGTGGCCTCTCTTTGTGTCAGTCCCAGTAGACGAGACATGGCCTTTATATCTGCCAGTCTCACTAAAGGAGGTGTGGCCTCTCTACATGTCAGTTCCATTGAAGGAGGTGTGGCCTCTCTGCTTGTCAGTTCCAGTGAAGGAGGTGTGGCCTCTCTGCTCGTCAGTTCCAGTGAAGGAGGTGTGGCCTCTCTGCTTGTCAGTTCCAGTGAAGGAGGTGTGGCCTCTCTGCTCATCAGTTCCAGTGAAGGAGGTGTGGCCTCTCTGCTTGTCAGTTCCAGTGAAGGAGGTGTGGCCTCTCTGCTTGTCAGTTCCAGTGAAGGAGGTGTGGCCTCTCTGCTCGTCAGTTCCAGTGAAGGAGGTGTGGCCTCTCTGCTTGTCAGTTCCAGTGAAGGAGGTGTGGCCTCTCTGCTCATCAGTTCCAGTGAAGGAGGTGTGGCCTCTCTGCTTGTCAGTTCCAGTGAAGGAGGTGTGGCCTCTCTGCTTGTCAGTTCCAGTGAGGGAGGAGTTTAATAGACACACGGCTACAAAACCTTGGTAACTGGTAATATTAAAATTATGCTGATGCAAAATTGATAGTAAAAGTGGCAGCACCTGCTGAAAGGTAAAAGCAGAATGCTGTGTTGAGGATGGTGCAGTAATCTCTCTGTACAGACCTGATTAAGGCTATAAAGCGCAGCTGCAGGGCTGTTTTTCTTTTTTTTTTGCACTTATTATGCGGCTCTTCATTTTTACGAGCGCCAAGTGGGTGTGAGGTTCAATATTAATGTGACGGCTCGATGCTCTGCATCACATCATCCATTACAAAACCAAATGTGCTCCCTTTTATGATTTTACATCACGTTCCGAAAATACTTTTCACCTCAGTGGCGTAGTGCGGCTCTATTGTCGAGCTCTGTTGTAATATTGTTTTCACACATTTGTAATATTTTAACTTATTTTCTGTGTCCAGCTGTGATATTGTTTCAGTGAGAGGGTGTGTAGGTGTTGAGCCTGTTCCAGTCTCAAGTGACTTAACTCCAAACACACACACACACACACTCATGCACGCACACACGTTTGCACTATACACTGACACCTTGCTAGCAAAGTTCAATTATTTTTTAATTTAACAATAAAAAAAAGTACTTAACAATGAAAATATACAAAATAAATAAAATTTATTTAGGTAATAAAATTACTTGTTACTTTTAACAGCTACTTGTTACTGAGACTAATAGTGATGTAAGCCATTGATGGATACACTTTAAAATAATATCAAAAGAAGACATCTTGAAAATAGACAAATTTATGTCATATTTCTCCTTTTGGGATTATGATCAAACAAATATATGACTATCAAGTACAATTTTTGGTTTTATTGACAGATCTTAATAAATAAGTTTAACAATCTTATATTTGTTTTATAATAATATCATAATGAGGAAAATTTTTTTGAAAACTCATTTCAAAGGTCTATTACACCATCTTTTATTCTAAAGGTATTAATTTAATCACCCTGTAGCACATCTTCTCTTTAGCTCTGCACCAATTTTACAGCTCAGACAATAAGAAACACAATTTTTTATGATATTTCGGCATTTTTAAAATCTGTATACTGTTACCACGCAGTTTATCTCATGCACACATTAATAAATCCAGAGTAAAAGAGGGTGAAAGCCTGACTCAGGTGTGTTTTTAGCCACACACTGCACATTTAGGCCGTGCATTGTCTCGCTGCAGTCACCCGTGGTCCTATAGGCATGACTGGGTTTCGTCTGGTTTCCGTTAATGTGTGTGTTTGTCCCAGTTTTCATTCCCCTCCCCCTGCCCTTGGGCATCGCCCATATCAAATCCGCACGCTCCCTGTTTTAGACAAAGTATTATGGGATGGATCTTGGATGGCTCTCTACAATACAAGTGATACAAACAGCTAATTTGTTGGACGTTTCTGCTCAAGGCAAGTGTGATCTTATAAAAAAAAAAAAACAATAACAACAAAAAACAGAAAAGCAGACGAGTGCCAGAGCCGCCGCATGTATCCGTGCATTCTGACCTGCAGCTATTTTTGTTTCTGATAGAGGAAGAACCCCCGGTTCTTCCGTAGACGTTTTGCTCTACGTTTTGTGCACTGTTTAATCAGCTTTGTTGTCATTAGGTTTCTGTCAGGTAGCTTGGCTCAGACGTGACCTATGAGCTCATTTCTTTACCGCTTTCACATTAACATTTTAACCATAGATTAACCTGACTCAGGAATCATCTTAGATAAGAAACAAAACTAGGTTTTTAAACTCAGGGAGTAAGCTAATGAAGTAGCTAGTACCACCGTAAGTTGTTACTATAGAAACCATAATGTATTAGAACGAATGCATTAATATAAACCTGTTATTTGCAGCTACACTACTGTCAAAGCTGCTGTTATAGGAAATTAAACAACACCTTCTGCATGCACTCGTCTTAGTGGGAACAGTGAGAAGGAGTTTGGGGCAAATCACCTTGCTAGCCTGTTAAATTATTTACACATCAATTTAAAAATGGATTCTTTTCACTTGTTTGTCCATTTTTGGATAATATTCAATTTAGAATCAATTACAATCCATAATAATTGATTTACGATTATTTATGAATGATTTAAATTTTTCGAATTTCAGTCGTTGTTTTTTTTCAATCGATACATGGATTGTTACACGTGCTACCGAGCTAGCATGTATTACTCAGGCTTATTTTTAAGAATCTGAAAATTAACGCAGCTGAATGACGACATATTTGATAGCTGGCTTGTTTATCTGAACTCTTCCTGTTGTGTTTGTTTTCAAATCACACACTCACTCACGCACATCTTGAGGGAATTTTTGGCAGCACAAATGGGCTACGTGAGGCTTTTTCAGGTGAAGCAAACAGCAGCCAGACAACAGCAAGAATACCGTCTCATTGATACACACAAACACATACACACTCTCACCACAGAACACAAAATGACACGTACACACTCTCTTTCAAACAAACACAGACTCTCTATTTCTCTCAAGTGCACACACGCCCACACGCACACACTTTCATTCTCAAAAAACACACACCCCAATTCTTTCTCAAACTCACACATTGACCCATTCTCTCCCTGCACACACTTACACACACACCCACACCTCTCTCTCTCTCTCTCTCTTCCTCATTATATTCATTGAGAGGTATTTGGGCAGGCAGCCACAGGAGGCAGCCACAGGAGGCTCTCATTGTGCTGTAATGTAACGCCTCAGATGGTAAACAGAGGGGAACACTGACGTTACAGACACACATGTGAGTGTCAGGCTGAATTAACATTCTTTTACGCAGCACATACCGAACCTCTACTTTCATTAACATGGCGTGAGAAAGTCATAAAAACTTGGGAAAGTCATTCTAAGGTCAACATGTACCAGCATTCACCTCAAAACACCAGCATTGACCATCAAACACCAGCATTCACCGTCAAGTGCTAACATTCACCATCAAACATTAACATTCACCACAAAACACCAGCATTCACCAT
>CM075026.1:15943661-15965512 GCA_037576675.1 Pangasius sanitwongsei
GATTTATGCTGATATTGCCCAAAAACCCTATTTTGTTCAGGCGTTTCCAAACTTTTGGAGGGCAGTGTATATTAAATTCTGTCTTTCTTAAGGGCAAAACTTTTCTGATTTTATAAAACAGTATAACATTTTTTTTTAAAATTATAATGAGTATTGAATTCTCCATTGTTTATCAGAGTAAGGATTACAGTCGTGTTTAAAATAAATATGAAAGAGTAGTGGGTGGATGTAGGAATGGATGGATGGGTGAGTGGATGGATGGATAGATGGATGGACAGATGCCTATGTGGTTGGATAGATAAATGAACGGAGGCAGAGGCTGATAGTGTACGATGCTCTGTGAGGAGCCATATTTGCATGAGTAGGTGCATTTTGGTGTTTTCTGCCTTCATTCCACATTTACATAAAAACAAACAGCTGCTGATGCTTCGCACCAGGAATTTACCTGCGGATAGATAGATGAAGGGAAGCGCAAGAGAGAGAAACCACAAAGTACTCAGTCAGTGCACATAGCTCGCAGTGAAAGTGTTTGTCAGATTCCAAGATTAAAAAAAAAAAAACATCCTGAGAGAACTGGAGTAAACATAACAGGACAAAAAGTTCCTCTACCAACTAGAGTTGTTTTTGTTTTGTTTTGTTTTGAACCTGGAGTCCTGGGTATTAAATATTTTAATGGCACCTTGGGCCATTTCAGGAACTCCCTCCATCTCAGATATTGGACGAGTAGCAGTTTATCAATATTTAATCTAGCTTTGTTGAGGTTTATCAGGCTTCTGCATCTGAACCACAACAGCCTTAATAAATGGATCACTCTCAATAAAGCTAGAACAGCCGTGCCTTGATTGCAGTTTCGATTTTGAATAATGAGATTGAAAAGATTGTTCTAAGTTGAGTTGAGAACAATCAAAATATAAAAAATTATGTTATGTAAGAGATAATGACCCACAAATTGTCCTGATATCAGAAAATGAACGAATGAGACAAGTCCAGTATTTTCTGATATCAGTATGTATTTTGGGTCACTGTATAAACATATAGACGTAATTTGAAATTTAGCCACATATTTGTTGCATGTATGGTTTTCTCTCTCTCTCTCTCTCTCCCCCCAATCCTATTTTTACTACAGATTAAAGTATTGGCACCCTTGGCTTTGTTCGGGTCGCTCACTGCCATTACTGCAGGCCAACAAACCACAATGTCCCCCAATGCGAAGCAAAGTTTGTTATTTTCTGATGTTTTATACTGTTGCTAGCTATACAATTCTATCAGTGTTGCTATGGTAACATGGTGATGGCATTATCTTGCTTTGTACTTGTTGCATTTACATACACTGTAGCTTATAACTAATTATTTCTGTACCAATGATTTCTATGTCATTTCTCTGTTTTCTCTACATATTTGTTTAGTGGCATCCCGATATATATTTAAGAAAAAAACTAATGGATTCCTGCGAGCCAATCAGAAACGAGTATTTACCATGGGTGTGGAATAAATCTGTATATTAAACATAATTTTTTAAAATAATTTAATAATACATCTTTTTTAAATAATCAGATTATAATAAAATAAATCATATTTTATTGAATATTTTTTTAAATAAAATTTGTTTTTTGCATTAAAACTCTCACCTGTCCAAATTTATCACATTTAACAATTTGATATTATAATTTCCGTTAGATTTTAGTTGGTAAGATGTTATGTTTTGTGCCATTTTAGCACTTGTTGATAAAAATGGACTTTTCGGACAAACTGTAACTAAGTCAAGGCACTATAGAGATTATATTAGACATCTGATTTTCAAAATTAAAATGAAAAATTAGTAGTAGTCTTGAAACTATAAGAATGAAAGAACTGACTACAGATCTATGAGAATTACTGCCAGTATTTATAAAAGTACTGTGTATTTAATGAAATAACTAGCAATTACTACTTTGATAAAAGTAACCACATTTCTGAATCGTTAAATTATTCCCTTTGAGATCTTTTGTGTATTTAGACTCACGTTCTCAAGCACACTCCGGGTTTATTAGTGTTGGTGATGTTAAAAACCAAGCCAGTACGTTGTGCCTCTGCTGGACGAGCCAAACCAAAGAGCCATCGTGCAATATTTCTGTTCTCTTATGATTTATTTGCCAGGCTGACAGAGTGGAAGGAAAGAAAGAAGGAAACATGAAATAGCGGGAAATGTTTAGCCCGAACGAAAAGGTCAGAGAAATAAATTGGTTCTTCGCCGAGTCCACAAACCCACAGTGCTTTTTCACTTCGCCTCAGGCATCGCTCCATTTAAATACCGCATATAGTCGATTGCATACTCAAATACTGTAAATGTGTGTGGGTGTTTTTCAAGCTGGAAGGATGGAGTGGATTTGAAATGAAGATAATAATAATAATAATAATAATAATAATAATAATATGAAGAAGATGAAGAAGAATGTCCTGCATTTGGTTCCCCTTCTTGCTGGATATCAAAAGAACCAAACAGGGACATGTGGGCGGAGCTAGAAACAGTGCAGAGCGCTGATTGGTCAAATTGTCAAAAAGTTGTTCTGATAATGTTATTTTGTAGAACATTTGCCGTAACTTCTTTATAGTCTTTGTACATTCTTTATAGTGATTGTACATTTAGTTCGACTTTATATTCCTTTTGCCAGCCAATCAGAACTGAGTATACATTTAGGTTAGTGCTAAAGGCAGTTTTTGGCAGTGGTTAAGGCATTGGTCTGGTATGTGGAAGGTCGTGTGTTCAAATCCCAGCACAGCTGTGTAAATGAGATGAATGTAAAATGTACCTTTCAGTGCTGTAGGTCGCTCTGGATAAAGGCATCTGCCAAAATGCTGTAGATTCAAAAGGGCTTCCTATTCGCTATGTATGTTCACTACAAAGGGTGTAGCATAATGGGATTGTAGACTGTACCCTGTGCACTATGTGTCTAAAAGAACAGCATTTGATGCACAACCACAGAAAAGTTGCAGCCTTTTGTATTTTAATTTTGTCTGACAAAGAGTGCATTGAAGTTTGTTTTTTTTTAAAATAGGGATTAATGTATTGGCACCCTTGCCTTTAGGTTGTTGTATGAACACAGTTTAAGATTTAGACACAGAAATGGAGTGACTTGTGATTTTGCTGTATTCTTAGACCTCAAAGTATTAAAGATATTGGCATTAAAGACATTGACATAAAAGCGTTGGCTTGTTGTTTGGGTCGCTAGCTAATATTACCAACTGCCAACAAACTCAGTGTCCCACGCCATGCACGTTCAAATGTAAAGTAAGTTATGTGTTTTCAATTTAATTTAATTTATGAATTTTAAGTAGTATTTTATACATTGTATATGGTTTGTTCCATAATGAGTAGTAGTATTTGTGTTTAAGACTGAAGACTCAAGAATTGGATAAACAGTTAAATGAATAATTGTCACTGAAGTGCTTGTTGTGCGTGTAAACCTCGTTAACGCGATCCTCTTCATTCCAGCTTACAGAGGGCCGAGCGGCAGATCTGCTGAAGATGGCGTTATCGGTGATGACGACGATGGCGAAGAGGCCACCAGTACGATAGATCCACGTTCCGGCAGCATCACTGAGAGATCAAACACCAGCAAGAGCGACAAATCGTCTCAGATCCTCTATCTGATCACGTCCAGTCCCAAAAAGTCGGAAAACGAAATGCCAGGTCAGTGGCTCGGCCGGGGCCGGACCGCTGCGCACAGCACCAGTATGTACACCTTATTCTCTGTCAGGGCTTCACAGTGCCATGTCATTTTCACAGTAAGCAAGTGACAGAATGTGTAGCCTTTAATTCTCTGTGCGTTAATGGTGAGCATGCAGTTTGATGTTAAATTTCTGAAATTGCATTATTGCATTTTTGTTCTTATGGTATTAAAATTCCATATATTTTATGCTAAATTGTCAGTTTATTAGTAACAGTAGAGCTAATAAACTTAACACACAATATAAATATATATCCATTTTTATTATTTCTATTCAATTCAGTCCAAAAAAATGAATACACTCACATTTCCCTTTATACTGACTACGTTTGTGGTAGGTGGAATAAACAAATTGGGTTAGTATAGCTAAGAAGGAGGAGGAGGAGCTAACTGTTTGTATTATTTTTTTATTACAATGACCATCTCTGACACAGAAAGAAGAATCTGCTGTAATAAATGTGTTGTGTTTACAGTGTGGACCATCTATGCGCTGGCTGCCTTGCTAACGCTAACCGTGATAGCCATGGTGGCAAAGCTAGTTCTTCACGTTACAGTAAAGTAAGTATTGAGCCTTGAACACTGTTCTTTTCTTGTGTTGTAATGCGTTTGGATTGTAAAATGTACATTAAAGCTGAAGTGAGACGTTCAGCCATTAGCAAATACAGCTAAGTGAAGAATGGAGTGTGTATTCTGTGTGTGAGGAGAGTGAGGAGTTTCACACACATTTATTGTTATAGCTTAATGACTAAGTCTTTACATTGTTTTGCTTTCTTTCTTTCTTTCTTTTCCTTCTGTGACTCTATCTATCTATCTATCTATCTATCTCTTTTAACTTTTGGTGTTTACGCCAATTTCCCATCTCATTTCTTTCTTTCTTTCTTTCTTTCTTTCATTCTTTCTTTCTTTCTTTCTCTCTCTCTCAGATCTCCCACCATTCCCTCGGTGAGCAGTTCAGACTCGTGCTCTCAGAGCACAACCTCAGAACCGTGGATTATCTTCTACAGACCCTCTACCATTTCACTCTTTAAAAAGAAGCTCAAAAACCATCACGGAGACCTCAGCCCTCTGGTGGGCAACTAACCACCACACACACACACACACACACACACACACACACCCACACACACACACACACACACACAGTCACACAAACTCTACTGGACAGCAGGTAGCAAATACAGTGGAGCACCTGATGAGGAACTGGACATCAACTGACAGCCAATCAGATGGTGCCATGTTAGGGGCGTGGCTTCCACAGGACCATGATAAAGCCTCACTCACATGTCAATATGACCTGAGGAGTTCTGGATTTCTCCCAGCAGGTTTTCAGGTGCGCAGATTCTGGCAGTCGCTGACAGACGAGGAGTTCAGATAAGAATCTCTTGTTAAAGAAAAAAGACAGAATGTACTGTAACATGGAGCGGCTCGCGTAACCATCTTAACGCCAATGCAGACAATCAGCCTTTTCTACCACACCAAAACGCGATTCTGTTTCCAGTCCATTTTCGCCTCACGCTTTATGTAGGTCACCTCTTGTTTGGAACGGGATTACACTTTCTCCAGCGGAGGACGAACAGGATCATGATCCGGCAAATAATACAGCAACAAACAAAAGAGTGTGTGTGTGTGTGTGTGTGTGTGTGTGTGTGTGTGTGTGTGTGTGTGTGTAAATCTGCCATCGCCACAGCTCGGGCCGTGCTCCAAACAAACTGGCATTCCACGTTCCTTCTGGACCTCTGTAAACAGCTTTTCAGTATTTTTTTTTTCTTCATTTGTTGTGGGTTTTTCATCGTTGTGTTTTTTTTGTGTGTCTGGTGTCTGTAAGTGCCTTAAGGGTTGGAAAACTGTTTGTGTGTACAATTTTTTTTTCTTTACTTCCCACAGAGCTGTCTTTAAAGGCACAGAGATGAAAGATACACAAGTTTCCCATTACCATGGATGCAGTCGATCAGCCAAGACATGTTTGTTGCCTGAAGTTTGCTTCTTTAGTTTTTGCATTGAGCTATGAGATTAATGCTAGTTTAGCATCAGCGTTTCAAGCAGGCATGTTTATGTGGTTTTTGACACTTTATGACAAACGGATATCTGTAAAAAAAAATGGATGTTTCGAAAGAACATCACGATGCTGAAAACAATCTACAGAAGTTTACATTACTCTGTGTGGAACTAAAGATCCCATAGACATTTGGTTAGCGGTTGATGCTGAGTGACATTACACTGTAAATTTAGACTTTTCCTGGAAATTTATCAACACATCTGAGGCAAAAGTTGTTATACCCAACATTTTTGTCTCATTTTCACTGCCATTACACCTTTACATTACCTCTATAAAAGACTATGAATGGCTATAAGCTAGATAGATAAATGATTAGCCTCAGTTGCTAGCTAGCTTCTATGCTTGTTGCGCATATTTCCAAGTTGCCAACAACAGTGTCCTCACAACTTGAACACAGAACATATAATGTGTTTTACTGATTTTATTAATGTACAAATTATATCACTTGGCCAAAGATTAACTTGCACAATGCTAAACTGGTAGTTTTGAGCGTAGTTGTTATGAAATGTTCTGACAGCTCTGAGTTCACTGAGTTCAAGTTGTGACACAGCGTATTGAACTTCCGAACTCACGAAAGTTTGGTTAGCGGTTGATGCTAAGTGACATTACATTGTCATTTTTGTTATACATAGTCTTTTCTTAGTAATTTATCAACATATCTGAGGTAAATGGTGATATTCATACTCATTTTCATTGTCAGAACACCTTTAAAATGACTTACAGGCTTACACGGCTTATATGGTGTGCATGGTTCCCAGTTGCCTAGCAACAGTGTCCCACAAATATAAGCACTTAAACAGTGAACATATCACATGCTTGTCTTCCCATGACATTTCTGACAGCTACAAGATGTGACACGATGTTTACAGTTCTCGGTGTTGATGCTAATTAGTGTAATTTTAGTAATATTGAGTCTTTTCCTGGTAATTTACCAAAACATCTGAGGTAAATGTTGATATTCCAGACATTTTTGTCTCATTTCCAGAAAAGACTACTTAGCTATATGCTAGCTGTATAAATGATTAGCCTGTCATTAACTAGCTTCAATGTTTGGCGAAAGTCTTGTAGCTGCAGTGCAGAAGTAAAAACTTAAGACAGTACACACGTCTTGGCTAATCGACTACAAACAGGGACATTGTATAAATTTCATTTCTGACCAAGTGTTTTCAGCTTTGTCACTTCACTGAGTCGCTGCTAAGAGCTTGTGTGTAGGAGCGATGAAAAGCGGCGCATTCTTCCAAAACAATTCTCTCTTTCTCCTCCTCCTCCTTCTCTTCCGCAGGCTCTCTGACGTTACAGCGCTTCTCACATTCTTCAGATTTATTAGAATCAGTACTGTTGTTCTTGTGTTAACTACAGTGCTGCCACCCGGAGTGTCGGGGTCACGACACAAATTTCTGTCTAGTCATGTTAAATATTCTGAATATGAGCAACAGGGTGAAAGAACGACAGCGAAACAGTCATGACTGCATCCAAAACCGCATACTACTGTACTAAATAATGTCACAAAATGTGGTTTCTGCCATTGTGAGTTGAGGGTACTGACATTTTATAAGCAGTGTCATTGTGCTGAACGCTATTTCAATTATTTATTTTCCTGTAAACCGAATAGTTTGGATAGCTTAAATCCAGCAGTGCGCAAAGATAGTAATATTGATAACACGAATTCTCTAATGTGTTATGAAGTATCTCCACCAACAACAAAATAGTAAACTTTATAACAATTTCTGTACATTCCGAGCTTGAAGTTTTAACAAAAACTGCTTACGATTAAGCTATAGACACAAGTGAACACTACAGAAATTTAAAGTTATGTTACCGTATGTACTTTACTTAACCTGGTCGTTCTGATACATCAGGACTCTTTGATAGAAAACATTATGAAATTTGAGTTTCGATTTATATGCCTGATATTGTGTAAATTTGCCCGAATTAGAACGAGTGTGGTTTGATTTCATACAAATTAAGTCGCAAGATAAGCTACAAACACTAACCCCGCCCCTAAACTTAGCATAAGTTGTGTGAATTGTTACCAATTGGCATATTGTTTTTGTCTTATTGTTATTCATTATTTTTAAGAGCTGTGTTGTCACTGCAGCCACCCATTTTAGGCGTCTCTGCTAGCAACCTAGCTAAGCCACGATGTAGCGTTCCCATTTGTGGGAAATGGCTACGTCCAAGCATATCATGCTCATGAAAATATTCCAGAAAGCTATCAATAGTTCAATGCACTTAAACGTACTTAAATATAGTACTTTATATAGTACTGAGGCTGAAGTTGGACTACAGTGCATACTTAAAACTAAACATCTGAGCTTAAAGCCCTTATATAAATCGCAAATCGCACTTCAGTTAACAGCCATACACAGGCTGCAGATTACATTTCCATCTTTAATACCCTAACCCTAACCATACGCTACATAATAAATAATAAATAAATAAATAAGACTTTTCCCAGTATTGTCTTACAGAGCGGTGGTTGACTCTAGAATTATCTTCATTGGCATGGAATATTTCCTGACTAAAAAAGTAGGACTAGCACGATGTTTCTCCTGATTCATATGATGATTTCATAACACTGACCCTGGGTATCCACTGTCCTTGTGTCTCCCTATTCCCTACTGTATTGCATTATGGGTAATGTGTACCATTGTTTGGACAGTTTTTGCCATGCATTGTGGATATTCCCACAATATTTTCAGTATAATTTCAGATACATTTATACATAAAACAAGGTGTGTGGAAAATTTCAGACTTTTCCATATCAGTACTTGTGTAATGAGGTGGATGATACAGTAAAATCACTGAGAAAACTATACTGTAATAGCATTTTCATGATGTTGTCATATTGATATAATCCCTAATCCCTATTGATATAATTTCACCAGAAACACAGGAAATAATCATGACTCTTTAACTGTATACTCAATGGATGAATTTATGTTAAAGGAACAAGTCAGTGACAAAAATTTAAATGTACACAGTTCTACATTTACACCACATGTAACCTGTTTAGCAACTTTTAATGGTTAGACATGTTTAGTGTCAGATGTTTGCTTCTAAAATTCAGCCAACATTTTAGACAGAAGAGAGACACTGTGCATTTATTTTCTTTTTTAGTTGAACTGTTCCATAATGCAGCACTTTGTACACTGAAAATTCTCACCATGCTTACGACTATACCTCTCTGAAAATGCCCGATCCCGTCTGATCTCGGATGTGGAAAGCTCGGTTCAGTGTGTGAATGTTCTGTTTACTTCTACCAACATTGCATTTTTGGATATGCTTTAATTTGTAAGGAATTGTCTTCCAACTGAAACTGTACTGTAATTTATTTTTCGTTTTTCTGAGAGAACTAGGTGTGTGCTGATATTACATTTTCATATCACTACAGCTGGCTAAAGATTTAGCACGATTTTATCGTTAAAAAAAAAAAAGAAAAAAAGTAAAGAAATGGCTACACATTTACCTGCACCTGTGCTCATTAGGGAGATTAGACAATTAGATTTTTTTTTAAACATGTCTTAAATCGTAGAGTTTGCGCACTTTGCAAAACTCAGTGACATAGTGCTCTGTTAATACGCAAATGATGTACTAGAAACGCTGAGCAATGAAGTGTGGAATGGTGGACACGAGCGCTACACAGCCGGAGAAAAAACATTTAGGATGGCCATTTTGGTTTGTAAAATAGATGGTTCCTGAGGAGGTACCACATGCTGATGTTATTTCCATTTAGCTAAAATTTTAACATTTGATTTTAGACATTACTGCCATTCAAATATCCAGATATGTAGTGTATAGTGTTAGAATTATGGCATACAGTGCAAAATTCATGAAGAATTTCAACTTCAGGTCAATCTAAGTCATAATCACAATTGGGAGCTTTAGAAACAATTTTGATACCTAGAATACCCAAGGATTTGACTTGGTACTGATCTATATGCTTTCATCATGGTGGTGATCTCAGGGGTCGAAGCTAGGTACATTTTTTATTCTTCTGATTAGGCTTACCATTATGTCACTGTTGGTCAAATTGTACACATTTTTACACTGTTTAAATATTAGTAAGATCCCAAAATCTACCTAGCATTAGGTTAGGTATTTAGCCAACATTAGCTGTGCACTTGAAACCAAAGACTTCGTAATGAGCATAGTTGATTTGTCCTAAATTTAAGACAGAATTTATCTCAGGTTACCCAAAAATCTAATCGTTTCTCATCACTTATCAGCACATACCTAGAACACACTACATGGATGAAACACTTAACATGATGATGTTTAGATTTGTGCAGCACTTATTTTACGTGTTACTTTTTCAGTGCTCCGACTCTGTGGGATTTTTCTTTCTGTGGGATAACTCCTGCCAACGTTGCATCTGTGACTAATTGAGTACTTGTAATTTTTGACCTCAAACTTTACATTCTTTTCAGCTTTGTGTGCTCCAGTTTTTCTAAAGATAAGACCCCGTCGTGTGACTGTTCCATTTTAATCGTCCTGAGGAAGCAGGGAGCGTAATAGCCCAGACCATAATAGTGAATAGCGAGATGAAAAAGGGCCTTGTGTGTGACCTCAGACTTCCAGTAAAGGACTCGCTCTTCCTGCTCAGATCTCCCAGACGAGCAAACGCCGCAGTCCCGCCTGTCATAATTACCGCATGAATAAATCCGAGTCATGGAGAAACTCATGCATACAAAAACTCAGAGAGAGAGAGAGAGAGAGAGGGGAACACACACTAACGACGTCAACCCGAAAACCAGAAGTGACAGCTCCAATTCATCAAGGTCACATTAACGCCGGACGATAACATCCTGCACCATCCTGCCTCCACACAGCTCCCTCTGCTTCATCACAACATAACACTCCCATGCAGCAGATCCGGAACTTTCAGGGACGTGGGGGGGGAAATGTCATTGTCGTTCAATTGTAAATAGTGAGATTTTAATTTATACAGTAAGTTATTTTGGACTTTAAAATGGGACATAATCTATCTTTTGTATAAGTGAAGTACGTTTCTAGTTTTTATTTAATGTGTTCTGACTGCCAAATAAATATGCATGTTTCTTATAAGCGCCTGTCAGCTCTGGTTTGTCCTCTGTGTCCAGAATTTATTAATGAAAATGGAGAGAGAGATTTAAAATGCAAAGTACAGCGTGTCCTTCAGGAGAGGGTTTTATTGTTCAGGCAGGAATATAAAGTGTATGCATTTGTTGGGATTAGTTGCTTTTGTGATGCGCTCTCAGAAAAAAAAGGGTACTAGGCTGTACCGTTCCTTGTTGCTGGGGTACCCTCAAGGGTGCATCTTTGTATCTTTAGTGTGAATCTTATACCTAGAAAGGTGCATGTAGTCAACCTTCAAAGCTTTAAAACGCTGTAAAATTTAATTATGGACCAATTATGTACCAATTATGTTATATTTCCAGGTGCAAGATACATATGAAAGGTACAAAAGATAAAGTTACCACCCCAGCAATGAGGAAGGGGGGAGTTAATACTCATTTTTTTCTAAAAGTGCAAGGAAGATGCTGAGAGTGTTTCATCTTTCATCATGACGAGCACAAATGGTGCCACACCTTTAAAAAGTGGTGGAGTAAAATTCACTCTGTTAGTTCTGTAGAAAAATCCATCGTCATGTACAGGATGTTTAATGAATCTCAGAGTATTTCACAAGTTTTTAACATCTTAAAGATTTACATTACTCTCATAACTACAAACTTGTGCTATTAATTCCTCTGTAATCACTGAGTAATTACTGAACAGTATACTTTAAGATGAATATCTAAGTAATAAGCTGGGAGATTAGGGGGTTAATTGATTTTCTAGACATTGTAGATGTGCAATAAAAGGCTAGTTGCCATAATTATCTCTTGGGTATTTAGGGTAAATAATAAAATAATGAATATTTAGGATATTTTTAATGTATTTTAATAGATCTGACAGCTCTGAGGGCAATGTTGCTATTCCCAATGGTTTTGTCTCATGTTCTTTGTCACTACATCCTTAATGTTGTCTGTGTAAAAGAGTTAAATTATGTTCCAGCTAGTGAAATCTTTATCCTCGGTCAGTAGCTAGTTTATGCACAGGGTCCGTACTTCCTAGTTGCCTAGCAACAGTATTCTTACAATTTACCGCATACCGTGTGTTCACCTTCCCATGTCGAAAGGACAAACGTGCCATAAGATACTATTCGGTGTGTGTGTGTGTGTGTGTGTGTGTGTGTGTGTGTGTGTGTGTGTGTGTATTCATATTCATCAGTTCATGGGGCTGAATCATGTTCACACACCTACCTCATGGGGCCTAAAGACACAGTGGGGACAAAAGTCATGGCTCCTACAAAGAAATGTATTGAAGCGTATCAGGGACATGGTAATTAGAATGCTGTGTGATGTGTGAGAACTGTGTGTGTGTGTGTGTGTGAGACTGTATGAATGCACTTTTATTGATACCATGGTCTCTCTCACATACAGATTGCTTGTATGAGATAGATGCAAGGCCACGGCTCTTTTACTGGGACTCGGTCCCAAAGACCACGCCTCATTCAATGGCACTGACAGGCACAGAGGCCACACCTCCTTTACTAGGACTGCCATGTACAGATGCCACGCCTCCTTTTCTGTAAGGGACACATGCAAAACCACACCTCCTTCACTGGTACTTACTAACATATAGGCCACACCTCCTTCACTAAGACTGACAGGTACCGAGGACACGCCGCCATCACTAGGACTGACACATAGAGAGGCCACACCTCCTTCACTGTACGGGACAGATGCAAGGCCACACCTGCTTCACCGGGGCTGACAGATGTATAGGCCACACCTCTTTCACAGTTATTGACAGATGTATAAGCCACGCCCTTTTTGGTGGGAATGAATCGGGTTTTTATACTCCTATTATAAAATGTTTGATAACCACAAGTACATCAATACAGGTTTGTTTGTTTGTGTGGGTGTGTGTGGGTGTGGCTGTGGCTATGGGTGTGGGTGGGCAGAAAGTGAATTGTGAACTCGTGTCTTCCTGAATGCTTGTGAAATGACTCGCAGCCACAGTGTGAATGTCCCAACAAAGAGTGTATTGATGTGTCATGTGTGAGATATTTCTCTCCCCGCAGCCAGTCCAGTCCATCAGCTCATCAGCTCACACGTGGACACATTAACACAAACACACAGTGTAAGGTGAGTTTCACACAAACACACTCATGATTGTGGGTGTGTATGCTGTGTATGCTGAATTCCTGGTATGATAATCAACCCGTCCAGCCCAGTGTGATGAAGTCAACGTTAAACACCAAAAAGGTTAGCACTACTTGTAAAATCAAATAATTCAGTACACCGTTCCCTCTGACCTCAGATGAACTCTATATAGTGATGAGGCTAAGATGTCCAAGATTCCACAGCATATTATCCAACAATTATCCAATCAGCCAATCACGTGGCAGCACCACAGCGCATACAATCATGCAGATACAGGTCATGAGCTTCAGTTAATAATCACATCAAACATGGGAACGGGGAGAATGTAATCTCAGTGACTTGGACTGTGACAGATGGGCTGGTGTGAAACTGCTGATCTCCTGGGATATCTGCTGGGATTTTCTGCCCATGTGTATTTTAATCGTACTGCATGTACTGATATTTCTGTATTACACTGTTCTAGTTTTTTATCTACACTGTCTTTTTTATCTCGTTTAATATATCTGTGTCATACACTTATTCACTTGAGCATCTCTAAAAGTTTTTAAATATCACCATTTCTGCATGTGATAAATAAAACCAGGCCAATGTTAGCGCAGTCTGTCAGCTGAAATAGAAATGTCTTTAATATGCAATAATGAAAGACAGACATCAGGATTCAGTGCTGCTGGCTGAGTTACATCGTAGAAGTTTTAAACATTTACTAATGATTTGTGGAGATGCAGATACAGAAGGAAGCTTTATGAATGATGCTGCCTGTCCCACAGAGCTGGTCTAACTTTAGATGGAGCTTTTGTTTGACAATGATGAATCCTGTAGTGCCCCCTACTGATAGCAGGATTCAAGGATTTAAGATCACTTAAGGGACCAATGAAGAGCCTCTGCAGGAAAAATACTAAATTAAACATAACTCACTGACCACAGGTTAGTTCTCACCTCTTACTTTAAACAAACTTACCTTATTTATTAGTTTATTTATTTGTTTGTTTGTTCGTTCATGTTTGCTTTTGTTGTTGCATTTATTTATTTGCTTGTTTGCTATTCTTATTAATTATTTATATTATTCTTTTTGGGTTATTTAAAATAAAAATGTGAAAATAATTCATTGTTTTTAAAATAATTTGAATCAACATTGCATTCTGGGTTTTTTTTTTTTGTTGTTTGTTTTTTTTTTGTTTGCTTGTCTTACCACAAATTCTGTCTTACCCCAGTTTTTCTTTTTTTTTTTCTTCTATCTTTTATTCTTTCATCTTTACAGGTGACACAGCATCTAGTCCAAGCACAGAGATGTTAAAGCAGCCAATCTTTAGTCCAAATTTTTGATGTTATTTATTTTAGTTTTGCACTGGAGCTGGAAACTAAACCTAAAGTTGCTAACAACCCAAAGGAAGCTGGTTTCTCTTGATTCACGCATTCTTATCAAAAGACAATGTATGTAAACTTTCACAACTGTTTGTTTTAAAGTATTAAAAATTAAATATACAAGTGAAACTGGAATGTACGTAGAATTTTAACTTGGAACTCTAGGCCACGCCTCCTTCCTGAGTCTGATGCTGGAGTAGAGTGACACCAAACTCGGTGCTGAGGAAGAAAGTGATTCAGCTTCAACTGACTGTAACTTTGTGTGACGTCTCTGACTTTTGTCCATTTTTATAGATGACAGTCTTTCATACAGCAGAAACCACATCAGAAACCACATCAGCACATCTAAACAATTTGCCAAAGCCGAATGAGGCATTGCGACTGTGTGCTGATTTAGTCATGCAGTTTATAATACATACACAGAGCTAAACTGGAGGCTATAAGCTTCCCTTACTTAGTAGCTACATTAGCCTTCAGTACAAAACTCCAGACACTAAAGCCGTTTTAGCTGGTTAGGTGCATTTGTGGTAAGCGGATCATTTTTTAGCTGGTTTAATTTAACCAGGTGTAAAACCATTGACATGTGCAGAGTATTGTTCTCATTGCTGTAGGTTCCAGTGCCATTATATCACTCTCAGGTTGTGTTCAAAAAGCCCTTAATGAGGGAACCAATCTCTGCACCCGGGTCCAGTTTCGGTTTCAGCTGAATGGCAGCGTTTGTGGTCCTGATGAGACCTGATCCTCCTGAGGAGAAGAGAATCACAGTGTGTGAAACAACACCCTTCCCTCGGGTTTAAGGTCCTTTCACACTGAATCCGCTCCAGCTGAAGCTTTTGTCAGGCTGAAACCCGAGACTATGGGACCTCCCTGACTCGGCCGTCTCACACTGAGGGGGCCATCTTCATCTCATATTCTTCACTACGTTACACTAAAGGTTCAGGAGTGTGAAGGACTCGCTGGCCTTTCAGAGCTCTCAGCAGTGTGGGAACAGAACATGAAAAAAGAGACTGTAGACGGTGTGGCTTTGTAACTACAAGGGGACAAAACACACATTAAGATAAATCAGATAGGTGTTCAGAAGAATATGAATGAATAAGTGAGATATTCTGGTGTGAAAGTCCATTCAAGTTAAAGCCTTTTAATGGAAAATGATTTTAGAGAAAATGTACATAAACAACTAACACTTTCAGGTCAGCAGAACATTGCTCTGAACGTTACAATGTAGTGCACAATTTTGTCATTTTGTATTATAGTACAGAATATCCAGTACATTAATGAAACCCCATAATGCACTGCAATAGGTGTAGCATTCCCTAAAGGATACCATAAATGAACTTTTGATTCCTTGAACATTTGTTCTTTCAGGTTGTCTGTGTATTGGTAATACATGTTCTTGTAACATTGTTGCAACATTTACTTATTTGTTTGAATAACACTGTTTTCATATTTGCATTTCATTTAGACACTGACTTATTGTGGTGCATTGTGGGATTTCTCAGTATTCAGCTCTATCAGTATATCCTAGACCACAATGTGTACACTACACTATAGTACATTATTTTGGGTGTTTTACCATTATGTAGTCTGTAAATACAGTTAAGAGTGTGTATTTATGTCATTATAAAATCCCACAATGCAGTGCAACAGTCCAAACAGCACATCCTAGAATATATCCTAAATGCACATTGCCGTATGTAGGGAACAGAGAATTGGACACTATTTAGGACTCAGCTCATAGACATGACCAAAATGTAAGAGCTCACAACTATACAGTAAACTATATGATGTAGGGTTTTTTTTTTAAAGCATATACAGTATTCTTTGTCTATTTTATTATTATTATTATTATTATTATTATTATTATTTTTAAATAAGAGCATTGTGATGCAAACTAATATGACATTCAAGGTTTTCAGACACCATAATGTCTAGCTCATTACTGGATTAACAAATAACGTGTATTTTGAATATTTTTTTTAAGAAAAAGCAGTCGAAAAAATCTGTCTAAAGAAAATGTATGCACCTTCAAGTTTATTAAGAATTACATTTGAACTGAATATTCATGAGTCCATGAGTAGTTGTAATCTTAGTCAAGCTATTTATACATAAAACACAAGTTTGTAAAGTATATTCCTGTTTGTTTACCTTCATTAATGAGCTGAAATTTTATTTTGTACATATATTAGTATATTATATAGGTATATTTATATTTATATATAAAAGGAGATATGGCAAATTATGAAATAATTTCTAGAATGTTACTGATTAATTGAATTTATTGTACATACATTATAATATTTTCGGACATTTTGATTTCTATTGTATTTTAAAAACTATGTTGTTTGTCTTATTTTCAGTTATTATTTATTTATCTGTTTTTATTTTATTGTTTTGTTATGTCGTATTTATTATTTGGTGCTCATTTGGTTCATTCTTTTTTTTTGTAGATATCTTCTGCAATATGACTTTATAATATGACGCTCTCTTTTTATGTTAAGGTTTAAATAAAATTAATGAAATTAACATAAAGGTACTAATCGTTCTCTGAACTACACACAACAACCGGCGTCTATTGATGATCGGCGCTACAACGTGCAGCGCCTGTCGCGCCTTTATGACGTAGAACTTAAGTAACTCAGGGCAAGATGGCGGCGTCCTTTAGGGTTGTGATGCGAAAAGCACTTCATTGCTCAGCTCCAAATGTCAAGTCTATGTGTAGAACCCGAGTTAAAAGTTCACTTTATTCGGCAGAAGTGTCGATATGTCGAAGCTACGCCGGAGTTTCGGAAGGAAAAAGCGTCCATTTTGGCTTCGAGACGGTGACAGAAGAGGAGAAAGCAGAAAGAGGTGAGAGAGAGAGAGAGAGAGAGAGAGAGAGAGAGAAAGAGGGAGGGAGGGAGATTTATCACATTTAAAATGAAATGTTTAAATCCTAATCCCATTCAACTTAAAAACATAAATTTTTTCCCTTTTCCTGACAAAAAAAGATGCTGTAAAATGGAAGATATTATTATTATTATTATTATTATTATTATTATTATTATTATTATTATTATTATATTACGTTATTATTAAAGATCTTGGGTTTTAGCTCAGCAGATACATAAACAAATAAAATATGCAATTTCAGTGTTTAACACATCACACCCTAAATACCTTAAGGTACTTTTTTTTTTTTTAAGTACATGACTGTCATATTATTAAAACATCTTAATATTCACAGTAGAATCATAGAGTCATAATGAATAAGCAGAAAGTGCTCATAATCACGGCCATGATCAGAGTCAAGTCCCCTTTATCTGTGCAGCAGATACATTTAAAGTCAGCAAGCATCGTCCAAAAGTGCTGTTCGGTAAACTCAAGTAACAGCAATGAAATAAAATACAAGTAAAATGAAATAAATAAAAAAGTCCAGCCAGAAATCTTTCAAACTACAGATGAAAAGACGGGACAAAACCAAACTCTCGATACTAAAGACCTTTAAAAGACTGAAACGCTTGGAAGAATAAGTAGGTTTTTAAATTGGATTTTAAAATGCCTTTACGCTGTTCCATAATCTCAGAGCTGCAACAGGAAAACCCAGTCACAAGTCCACTGAATATTTACAAGTAGCTGGTTAGAAGAGCTTAAAGCTCTAGAGCACAGGTACACAGTCCTGGAGAACCTCCTGTCCTGCGCATTTTAGTGTTTTCCCTGCTGTGATACACCCACTGATGATTACTTTTTTCCCCCTTATCCGGGGTGACTTACATTTATCTCATTTGTACATCTGAGCAGTTGAGGGTTAAGGGCCTTGCTCAAGGGTCCAGCAGTGGCAGTGCTGTGATTTGAACCCACAAGCTTGTTAGGAAGCTGGGGTCAGAGCGCAGGGTCAGCCATCATACAGTGCCCCTGGAGATATGATTATGCCAACGGTGGTAACTTGGCGGTGCTGGGGCTTGAACCCCCGACTTTCTGAGCAGTAACCTAGAGCCTTAACCGTTGAGCCATTATACATGATTAATCAGTGAATTTACAGTCCCTCCTGAGTTAGTATGTGTGTGTGTTAGTTAGTTAGAACAAGGAACACACTAAAATGTGCAGGACAGGGGGTTCTCCTGGAGGACCAGGGCTGGGAAACTGTGCTCTAACTGGCAACTTGCTGTGATGTACTGCATGTTCACTGTTTGAGCAAGCAGCACTGGTACTAGAAATTATTATTTCAAATAAGTGCTTTCTGAAATGTAGCGTAATATATAAAACATTGTGTTTAAATGGACAGTCAGTGTTTACAGTGTTTACAGGCTTTTACTCTACTGATGCTGTTGCCAGTGTTCTGTACTTATTCATGAGTAAATGGGGCCATCTACAGGCGACATCTTGTCACTGCAACAGCAGTTAATTACGTTGGAATGAAAGATTCACATGAGAAGCAAGTTAGACCTTCATACTTTCAGTATTGTGCATTCGCTTTGTTCTTCATTTTTGTGAAAGTTGCATATATATACATTGCTATGTTGCAATCTGGACACATCTGTCCAGATTGTAGCAACTAGCAGACAGTCAGTGTTCAGCTCTTTAATACCTGTTATTTTATTTATCTTTTTCTATTCTACTCTTCTTATTTTTTGCGTGCTACATTATGTGTCAGTTAAAGCAACTACCAAGTAAAGCTGACTTAGCTTATAAATGTAATGGGCCCAGAAGCATGAAAAAGGCTCATTCTGATTTCCAAATGTGATTCTGACTCTGGTTTCGATTCTAACTCGGACTTGATTCAGGGTCTGGTTCTGATTTTGATGCTGATTCCTGACTGTGATTTTGACTCTGACTCGGAATGTCTTTCTTTTTTTAAATCATAATTTTGTCTTTTTTTTAATTTATTTTGATTCTGACCATCTGTAACATTGCAACTTGGAAACCGAACACAAGTTTCTTTTCTTAAAATTTTTTTGGACTATTCAGTTTCTGCAGCATCTAGGTACCTTAAATGTCACCACAGATGTCTCTGTAACTCCAACAAGGCCTCATGCAAGAGAGTGAAGTCCTGAGGTCTCACACGTGTGTGTGTGTGTGTGTCTTCCTCAGTGTATAAAGTGTTTGAAAGCGTTGCTCAGAAGTATGACGTGATGAACGACGCCATGAGTATGGGCATCCATCGGCTGTGGAAGGACGCACTGCTGCGTGTGATGAATCCTCAGCCTGGGTTACGCCTGCTGGACACGGCCGGAGGCACTGGTACACACATTTAATTCATACGGCATACAAAACTATAAAAAGAGAAATGGGTGATAATAAAATACACAAAAATAAAAGGAACAATGAACATAAATACAAGTAATGACTTGAAATACTGTAATTGAAAATAGAATAAAATGAAAGATAAAATAAACACTCACACGGCACAGCATTAATCATCTTGTTATGTCTAATTTATTAGTCTCTGATGAAGAAAGGTGTGTGTGTGTGTTGTCTAGGTGACATCTCGTTCCGTTTCCTGAATTACACACGTTCGGTGCGTGAGAGGCAGCTGCGTCAGAGAGCGCGGGCCAATCAGACGCCTTCATGGCAGGACATCTCCAGCAGTTACGGCACAGAGAGGGCGGAGCTTCCAGAATCCAGAGCGGTGGTGTGTGACATCAATAAAGAAATGCTGAAGGTGGGGAAAGAGCGGGCGGAGAACGCGGGAATCACCACAGGTACTGTGTTACTTTAATAGACAGAACAGCATTTCCTTTATACCATTACATCAAACCGAATTTACGTAGTGTGTTTGTTTACTTACACACACAATCATATTGTTGTTCTATTGTTGTTCTCTTCTATTGTTGTTGTTCTATTCTAGGGGATTAACGATGCACTCCGATCACAATTCGATTCACATTGCTGGGTTCACAATTTGATATTCTCATAATATTTTGAACAAAAATTACATGAAGAAAAATGATGACTGAAAAGACTTTTTTAAATTTCTGAATCATAAAAAATAAAAATAAAAAACATTGTGCCGTTTTGCCTGTATAAACCTGTACATAAAAAAATTGGTATGAACAGAGGTTCAGTATTGTAAAAAAAATAAAATTTACTGTTGGTTTGCCATATCTCAAAATTAAGTAAATGAATAAATGTATAAATTCTCCACAAAATTTGATTGGCACCTGTGGTGTCACTTTAGCTGGAAATAGAGCTCCAAAGTCGGCTAAAATGGCAGATTTCCGCAGTCTCTTTCTCAGGCACTGTAGATCGCAGAGGCACGGAGCTGGTGTCGCTTGAAAGGTACTCTTTTTAATGGCTATAACGTGGTTGTGTAACCCTGTAACGTGTGTTGGTTGTTGTGATCCGGAGCTATCGGCCAGAAGATTCCCATCTCAGTAATGGTGCAGGCTCTCCATGAAAGAATGTGGTCATGTGACCAGCGTGCTCTCTATATATTGTAACTGTATGGATTGTGCAGATTGGAATCTCTTGGTGTTCCAACAATGCAAATTCATTAGCTGCATAATTAATAATGTTGATATCGCACATTTCCATGATGCACATCGTCACATTTCTTGGATAGTGGTGCATCTTGGCACGATGTATTGTCACATCAATATTCAATTCTGTTGTTCCATTTTTTTGTAGTTAAATTGTTGTGTTCAATTATATTCTAGTCTATTTTGCATTTTATTGTTGTTTTATTCTATTGTTTATCTGTTCTGTTGTGTTGTTCTACTGTATTCTGTTCTATTATATGGTGTTTTTTGTTCTATTGTCATTCTTTTCTGTTCTAATTTTATTGTTCTATTGTGTTGTTCTATTCCATTGCTGTGTTGTTGTTCTATTCTGTTGTTGTTCTGTCCTTTTGTTGTTGATGTTTTCTTTTGTTGTTGGCTCATCAAACAAATATGTTGCTCTGTAGGTTACAATTACCGTACCCCGTGAGCTTATAGTCCTTAACTAAACACCTACATGTTGACCAACGTCACAGGGGATGTATTGTAAAGTGGACAGTAATAATACAGATGTTAAAAAGTACAGATGTGCACTATATTTTAATGATACATCAATGTGTGTGTGTGTGTTGTGTGCAGGGTTGTCTTGGGTAGTGGGAGACGCCGAGGAGCTTCCATTTGACGATGATCAATTTGACATTTACACCATCGCATTCGGCATCCGGAACGTCACTCACATTGAGCAAGTAAAGACAGTATACAAATTCTCTATAAACCTGTAGTCTAATAAAGGCGGGAAATTATATAGAATATATATTATCTATTATTTACTGAGCAAATCCTCCTTCAGCGTTAAAATTGTCTGATTTTATGTATGTGATAATCACATCACATAAGACTCAAATGATTCAATGAAAAGAAACTATTGCTTCAGATTCTATTGCTAAACTATTGTTTCCAAATGTACACACCTCATACATCTCTTTTATACTCTAGATAACACTTTCTATTTGCGCAACGCACTAATTAGCATTTTTTTTGCTAAAGTCTTGGCACCCTATTTTTTTTTAGTACAAACTTTGTTATAGATGTTTATTTTCTGACTTCTACATTATTGATTCAG